>CM053028.1:332676527-333038241 GCA_028564925.1 Lithobates sylvaticus | reverse complement strand
AGAAAAATGAAGTTCAATAGCAAGTGCAGCTCTTGTGCGTGGGAATTGTGTACACACGATCAGAATTTACGTGAATGGATTTTGTTGTTGGAAAATTTGAGAACCAGATCTCAAATTTTTTGCAATGGAAATTCCGATGGAAACTGTCCGATGGAGCCTACACATGGTCGGAATTTCCGACAACAAGCTGCTCTGATCGCACATTTTACGTCGGAAAGTCCGTGTGTACGCGGCATATGACTTTGCAGGAATGCTTTACATATTTTTTACATTTTATTGCCGAATTCTATTGCATCTTAAGGTATTCATTCACCTGTATAACCTGATTATTATTGTTTGCCACTGTTGAACAAACTCTACTCACTTTTATTAAATTTTTATCGATTTTTAAATGCTAAATACATAAAAAAATATTTAATTAATAAAAAGAAAAATAAAAAAAATATATTATTTATTTTTTGATATACCGTTAAAGTCAGTCAGTTTTCCTGATCACCACTACACCAATTATATGATGATGCTGTACTGCACTGGTGATAGTAAGTAAAAAAAAATATCTTTATTTGGTAAAAATTGTGACAGAAAATTACATCTTCAAAAAAGTCACCATGCCTCTTACTAAATTCCTTGGACTGTCTACTTTCCAAAAAGTGGTTTGTACTGCCCTGGCATTTTTGGGCCTCATGATAGTCCAAGACCATCAGTACATCAGGATTGAGCGATTTTCAAATATATATATATATATATATATATATATATATATATATACACACACACACACCATAGTTTATAGACTCTATAACTTCCGACAGATTAAGTATACTGATTTGGGTTGTTTTTATCAATAGAAAATGTTGCAGGTTATATTTTGGCCTAAATTTATGGAGAAAAGATCATTTATTTTCAAAATTGTATAACAAATTTTTTTTTTCAACATTTTTGGTCTTTTAACTTTATTTAGGTGATCAAATACCACCAAAAGAAAGCTCTATTTGTGTGAATGTGTGTCAGCACCGAAAGCTGAAAATTGGCCTGGGCAGGAAGGCGGTAAATGTGTCCGGTATTGAAGTGGATAATCAAAACAATATGGAAAACTAATCAAACATTATATAATTTTTTAGATTTATAGAATATTAAAATATGCATTAATTATGAAGTAAAAAAAAGAAAAACAATGTAATTCATTTATGTATAACTTCTGTAACCTCAGATTTTAAAACCAATTAAAATAACCTATTAGACTACTAGATAAATGGATAAGGACTCAGGTTATAGATTAACTATTTAACCATCATTGAACATATTCATAGACATAATGAATGGATCCTTCATCCAAATGTCACTTTAACCACTTCAGCCCCGACCAATTGGCAGCCAAAGGACCAGGCCCCTTTTTGCGATTCGGCACTGCGTTGTTTTAACTGACAATTGCGCGGTCGTGCGACGTGGCTCCAAAACAAAATTGGCGTCCTTTTTTTCCCACAAATAGAGCTTTCTTTTGGTGATATTTGATTGCCCCTGCAGTTTTTATTTTTTGCGCTATAAACAAAAATGGAGCTCAGTTTCGGCCGATACATATTCTTCTACATATTTTTGGTAAAAAAAAAATGCAATTAGCGATTATTGATTGGTTTGCGCTAGGGATGCAACGATACCGATACTGGTATCGGTATCGGTGCCGATACTAAGCATTTGCACGAGTATCGTTACTCATGCAAACGCCCCGATACCCAAAACTGATACCTTCGGCTCGGTAACTTAAGCTGTCAGCAGGAATTCCCTGCTAACAGCTGAAAAGTAAAGAAAAAAATGCTGGCAATTATTGGTTGTTAAGGAACGGGGCCGCCGAGTCCTTAACAACCAATCACGTGTCCTCAGGATTTCCCTCCCCGCCTCCTCCTCCCCTCTCGCCAGCTATCACCAGGCTCGGGACCGCAGGTCTGTGGAAACTTCCTGCATTAGAGGTGAGCAAGCCCAGCTCCCCCCATCCCACTGTCCTCCCCCCTCTTGCTGGGTGCAGCTCTCACATTCAGCTCTGCTCATCGCGGCGCAGCTATTTCTGTCACAGTTCGGTGAGCAGGAGTAAGTTCAGTGTGACCTCCGCATAGATCTGTCCTTTCATTGTCAGCTGCACGGCTCTGCACACATCGAGATTTCTCCCTGTGCCCTGTGTGTCCGCCTGGTGGACCCCCCCCCCCCCCCCTCTCCCCCTCTCCCCCTCTCCCCCTCTCCAGCAAGCAGAGGCACAGACACACGGCCAGCACCACTGCAGCAGGTCAGTGTGTGAATAGATTCCCCCCCCCCTCATGTGTCAAACACTAATTATCTATATAGTGCTAAATACTGACATAAAAACTGACATAGAAAAGTGAAGTCTAATATCAATGCCTAAATATATCTTGGTGTGTTATAATCTGAAAATTACTATCTATAGTGTCCATGTAATTCCAGCAAATAGGACTGTGTGCACTGTAGTTTTGGTTTCACCAACCAGTGGAAAGTTGTAAATAAAACAATATGTATTACGTATGAAATTTTGTTCATGCATGGACACTATATAGATGCTAATTTTCAGATTATTAACACGCCAAGATATATTTAGGCATCAATATTCACTTTTCTTTGCCAGTAATTTTTGTTTTATGTTATTAAAACTATATAATTAGGATTTGACACAGCAGCGCAGCACATATATTTATACTTATTTTTGGTGGGGAGCATACACTGGGTGTTTGCACCAGATGAATATTTTCAATCGTGTTTATTTACGTGGCAGCGCATACATTTTGTTTTGTTTTATTTGAATAGAAAGCAGTAGTAGGATTGTGACTCCCCTCCTCACTTTATCAGCCCTTCTTTTTTTTTCTCATCTAGCACATCTTCACCCCAGCCTCATCCAACTCCCCCCAAACCACCCCTTTACCTACTCTTTCTAGGTGATAGGTATCGGTAATCGGCATTGGCGAGTACTAAAAAAAAAAAAAGACTCGGTGTCAAAAAAATGGTATCGGTGCAACCCTATCAGTGCTCATCAGTGCTGCATGTCAGTGCCACCTAATCTGTATTGTGCTTTGAAAACTGTCACATGACATTAAAAAAAAGTATCGGTAATCGGTATCGGCGAGTACTTGAAAAAAAGTATCGGTACTTGTACTCGGTCTTAAAAAAGTGGTATCGGGACAACCCTAGTTTGCGCAAAAGTTATAGCGTTTACAAAATAGGGGATAGTTTTATAGCATTTTTATTAATATTTTTTTTTTTACTAGTAATGGTGGCGATCAGCGATTTTTATTGTGACTGCGACATTATGGCGGACACATCGGACATTTTAGACACATTTTTTGGGACCATTGTCATTTATACAGCAATCAATGCTATTTAAATGCATTGATTCCTGTATAAATGACAGTTGTAGTGAAGGGGTTAACCACTAGGGGGAGGAGAGGGGTTATGGGCTGTGACGTGTGTGTGTTTTTTTACATTAGGGGGCGGGTCTGACGTCATTGATCGGCTTTCCCGATGACCGGGAACAGCCAATCAATGACAGGCAGAGTAGGAAGCGCGGGGAGAGGTTTGTTTACACATACCTCTCCCCGTTCTTCAGCTCCGTGACCCGATCGCGGGACACCAGCGGCGATCGGGCCGCTGGTCCCGGGGCCGGGGTCACGGAGCTCCCGACCGGCACGCGACCCACGGGCAGGCATTTAAAGGATCACGTACAGGTATGTGATTTTGCCTGCCCGTGCCATTCTGCACACGTATATGTACATGAGGCGGTCGGGAAGCGGTTAAAGACTAATTGTATTAGTGAGTTGTATACAAGGTCTGTGAACATAGAAAATATTCAACAGGTCTAAAATAAAAACTAGCCTGTTCTAAGAAATGCCTAGCTCTAAGAACTGTGACACCACTCACAATAAGGGAACTTGGTGTTGAGTTATTCACTTTACGTTCAACACAGAGGACAAGGGGGCACTCTTTACGTCTAGAGGAAAAGAGATTTCATCTCCAAATACGGAAAGGTTTCTTCACAGTAAGAGCTGTGAAAATGTGGAATAGACTCCCTCCAGAGGTGGTTCTAGCTAACTCAGTAGATTGCTTTAAGAAAGGCCTGGATACCTAAATGTACATAATATAACTGGGTACTAATATTTATAGGTAAAGTTGATCCAGGGAAAATCCGATTGCCTCTAGGGGGATCAGGAAGGGATTTTTTCCACTGCTGTGGCAGATTGGAGCATGCTCTTCTGTTTTTTTTTTGCCTTCCTCTGGATCAGCTGTGGGTGTGTTGGATTGTAAGATGTTTTTTATTTTTATTTATTATTTCTTTTTTTTGTGGTTGAACTGGATGGAATGGTGTCTTTTTTCGGCCTAGCTAACTCTGTAACTATGTAACCTAAATACAGATAGAGAATTCCCAATTATGAAATCGCTCACATATTTATAATATTCTTGGAATCAGCATTTGCAACACAAGATTTTCATCCCACCCAGATATATAAAAAAAATATTAATTATGTTCACACCAATTAAAGTGTTATTACAAAATAAGACGACAGCTAAAGTGCTATTTAGAATGACCAATAGGATAGCTGTACAAAGCCTTGCATTCTAAAAAAATATCACACATTTGTTTTATGGCATTTTATGACCTTAATGCTACATCTTGGGAAATGTCAATAACACTAATTAACAAAAATAGACGTATACATCAACCTAATTATTGGTAGTGTCAGCTCCAGTTGAATAATAATTACCCAATTAAGCCAAATGTAATACTCTTTAGCATAATAAAAAAAAAAAAATAACAAAAAAAAAAAACTTGATGATAATTTGGTCTCCTAAAAAACATGTAGGTAATGTTAATTAATCTATGGGAATTAAAAAAATGATGGTAATCTGCAACATATTTCAAGCAATTCCATGCTAATTTAGGGAAACCATACTGATTTAATTAAAATCTGTGTGGAGCAAGCACTGTTTGAAGTAGGTCAGACTTGTGATATTCTCTTAAGGCAACCAGCAAAATTTGGGAATGTTTCCATTTTAACCCCCAAAAATGTAATATGTATTAAATATAATGAAGTACATAACTATACAACATAGCATAACTACATAATATAACTACATAACATACGCTACTATGACAAGATTTTCATTTGTTGATTTTAAATTATGCTCATAGAATTATAATATATATATATATATATATATATATATATATATATATATATATATATATATATATATATATATATATATATATATATATATATATATATATATATATGTACACATATACACATACACACAGTATAAATATATATTAATTAGATTAACGCATATTTAAACCCAAAAACTAAATATATTAATAATATAATAAACATTATAATATAACAGCATACCAGCCATTAGATGAGGTGCCTACAGGTATTTTTTCCTTTGAAAACTTTTAAATAACACACTCCCTGTCCCTGGGTGGTTATGTTCACGTTTTCACTATATCTAGGGATGGAGCCATGGTTGTTATGGACAACATGGTTTAGACATGTCTGCTTTTGTTCATTAGGGCTGATGAAATTAAGATTTTAAGAAAGATAAGGTTGTGCTTTACGTTCTTATGTACTTTCTGTATAGATTAACAGGTACTTTCTGTACTTGATGAAAATGTTCTTAGACAAAAAATCTAACCACCATATCTAAAGACTCATAAGCCACAATATATTACATTTTTGTTTTTAAGTATAGTTATCTTTTAAGGGATATTATGCTTAGTAAACAGCCATTTTATCTAGAGTTCAGATTGGGCAGCATTAATTGATACATATTTTTAGGTTTAAGGTTTATAAGCCTATTTTATTTGCTGGTGAATTATGTATCAAATCACTATTTAAGCTGTCCACCAGAGGGAGATTGTTTAGCAGTAGGTAATAAAGAGTGTATTAAGGCCTCTGTATAAAAGCACAGATTGGTTTTATAGATTTTCCTGTAATGTTTTTATCCATTATATACTGTGAATGGTCTTATTACAGTTAGTGTATGTTTTGAATATATATGTATTTACGCCAACGAGAGCTGAACAGGATGATGATCCAATGATAACCAACATCACTATGGCAACCAGCACGCTGTAACAAGCATATAAATGGAGCTCCGTCAGTCAAATGGCTACCCTTGATAAAGTCACGTGACATGTGACACACCGCGTCGGGAGGAGCCAGTAACGACATCTGAAGTGTCTGTGTGGAACACAGTGGATGTGGAAGGAGGATAGGAACTCGCTATGAGCGTCTGACTGTTAGGTGCTGGGCATTGTGCAAGTACATGTGAGTGGACCCGCTTGTGATTCTAATGGTATGCTTTACATGAAGATCATTGCGCAATGATTTTTTTCTTTTTTTCCATGAAATATAATCAGTGAAGGAGGAGTGGGATGAAGTAGCAGAGTATTATTAATGCTGTGTAAGCCCGCTGGGAGGGGTTTTTCTTTTGAAGTACACCAAGGAACTGTTTACTTTCGTATGAACCATCTATTTTTTTTAAACTGGGGACTATTGGGAACTTTTCTTGAACTTGCTTTGTATTTGGAAGGGTGTGCATATGCCTCTTATGTTGGTGATTGAAGACACATATTATTCACTGAAGTAATTTATGCTAGTGATCTATATTATTGATACATTTGTTTATAGCACTTAGCTCTTTATCAGTTCATCACTGTTTTATAGTGATCTATATTATTGATATATCTGTTTACAGCACCTAGCACTTTATCAGTTCATCACTGTTTTATAGGAGCCTGTGCACTTTAATAGAAAGTTAAAGTATAGCGCACTATCGTTTGCTATACAAAACAGGCATATCTGATACATTTATTTCAAAGAGCAATGCAAATGGAAACAACCACATATCATTTTATTGCATTTAATGAGTGTAATAAAATCAGAAATGATTACTGTCTGGTTCCTATAGGCTACTGCACTTTGCACTCTGCAAATTTACTTTTGCTATGCAACACCACAACTATATTTTTTCAATAAACAAAGAGGTAAAATATTTCAAAAGTATTACATTTAGTATTATTCAAAGCTAGTGCAACAAAAAAATGTGAACTAAATTAAAAATAGATAGTGAACAAAATTTAAAATAGGCATAAATGTGATCATATTAAGTCCTCCGTGTGAAAGTCCTCATCAGCTAATATAAATATTGCTGTGTGTGAAACACCTTGTATCCCCCACCACTGTGCCATAGTGCCCTTCTCCCAAAGTAATAAAACTCACCAGTTTACATTGCCCCCCCATTCTCATGAGTCGGCAAAAACAAAAAGTATATTAGTAGTGACTCCACTTGTAAGACTCCACATCACTTCTCCACCTTTCTTATAACATAAGCGCTTGCCCATATCTTATCATCTAGGATAGTTATTACCAGATATTGGAAATCAGATAAAGCTCCCAAACTGTCCAAAGTGATCTCTTCCATTAATCTCACTTATGAATATGAAAAATCTCTGGCATTACGTCTGGACAGTCTAGATAAATTCACAAAAGCATGGCAGCCATGGCTCTCTTGGGTTAAAACGTAACTCCTATATATGTTGATATTACTCTCAAACTTTTGAACCTCTTCCAATTATGTTCCACCTATAAGTACTGTTCATTAGCCGCTTGTTACTACATAGGTCTGTTTTTACATACTATGTTATATTGGAATATAAATCACCTTTGTACTACTACATGATGTGCAATTTCTTCACTATTCATGTAAAAAGCCAATAAAAAAAATTGAAACATAAGCTTTTGTCCACATGTAGAAAAAAGAGAAAAGAAGACTTCCACTAGTGTAATATTGCCAACACCAGATAATTTATTTAAAAGCAATTCACTTCACTCGCGTGTTAAAAGATTCAAACAAGCATTGTACCAAAAGATGGCAGCACTGTAGCATTCCCAAACCTGTCTCACCACCTCCATGTTGGTTCCGACCTCTTTTAGGAACTTGTCACTCATTATCCCGATGCCAATGCATCACTTTTGTTTGCCGTCTAGCCACCTCAATTGGTAGTGATGTGTTGGTATCAGAGAAAATGCCATGTAATCAATCAAATCTCAAACTATATAGCAGCACCACTGGCAGTGAAGAAATAATGTAAGTACTACTACTAAGTGTTGCCTGCAATGTTAGCAAATAAAATCACTTGTTTAACACTTGGCAGAAAAACTAAATATGAAGCATTAGCAAATCAAATTGGTAAATCAACTGAATATTTTGAATTGTTAAAGTATATCTAAAGCCATTTTAACCTTGAATATTGTAGGGGATGATAAAAACATCTGTTAAGGTTTTTTTTGCCACCTGTGTTTCATTTGATAAGGATTTCTCTTTCTTTTATGTTCCATAGCTATAACAAAAAGTGAGAGGAAATCTCTTTAAAAGAAAATATCTACCTGGATGGTTTTCTTGGTAACATTTTTTCCTATTGAAAGATTTTGCCTCTATTTCTGTTTTGTTGACTCAAAAATGTGGATTTTGCCAATTTTCGATCTGAGTGACACTGGTCACCAGGTCAAATAGGTAAGTGAATCTCCCTAACAGGAACTCAAAAAAATCCTGACAGGGGTTCCAACCCCTCAAAACTTCAGGAATCGTTATGCATATACTGTTTAAATATATAACAATGTAAGAAAAAATATGTAAAAAGTTGCGCTTAAAGAATTACATGAATTAATCGTACTATTGTGACATTGAACGATCTAGCATCGTTCAATGTCACAATAGTACGATTAATTCATGTAATTCTTTAAGCGCAACTTTTTACATATTTTTTCTTACATTTCTGTGTTATATCGCACTTGTTGTTGCTGTTGGTGTTGCTGCTCTACTTTTAGTTATTTGTGTCCAGCGCAATTCTTTTTTTGTACTTAAATATATAACAATGTTTAAGATTTATAATGTTTGTGTGAGGTACAATATAATAATTTTGAATTTCATGTGATTGCTCAGTATCCGAATGATGTATAATGAAATGTCAATGGTAATCTAGAGATTGAAAATGGAAAGTATATGTTAAAAAGAAAATTAAGATAAACTTCCCATAAATTGTGATCAATCAACATTTAGGTACGTGTTTGTAAATTATGCATTATTATGTGCAGGAAATGGTAAAGAGAAAGGAAAAGGTATTTGCTTTTATATCATCTATTTATGCATGCTTGTTACTGGTGCCCAGTATACATGCACAGGGACATTAATATTGTACGTTGTAAGACACAAATTTAATTCATATGAATATTACAATGCTTAATCTTAATATTTTAACATTTATACAGTGGAAAACAGCTTTATTATACATCTTAAAATTAAAATAGTATATTTTTAAAGCCTGTCATGGGATAAGCTGAAATATCCAATCTCCTTTATAAGTTTGATTGTTGATCCAGGAAATATCTCATTGTCCTAAAGGATAAAGATGATTTTTTATTCCCTGTTGGAGAAAATTGGGCAATGCTTTATAGGGTTTTTTTTTTCCCTGCCTCTGGATCAACTGTGAATATAGGGTTCTGAGTATGCCGATTTTCAATGAATTTATCTTTTTTTTATAACTATGTAGCTTATGAATTTAGGATTTGTTCAAACTACTGAGTATAGCTTATAACACTTTTCATGGCTTATCTACAATGGAAGAACAGCTTAATAGATCTAGTAACTGGCAGCAAGGAAATACATAGGTTTATTAGCGTCAGCTAATAAACTTAAAGAGGATCTTGCATTCCATGCAAACCATGGCAAAAAAATGTAAAAAAAATCCTGTGAGGGAAAAAGGTTAACTTACCCTTCCCGCGGGGTATTGCCCGAAGGATGCTGATTTCACTGCTGCATAGCAATCGCAAGCGGAATGGGGATAAGGCTAGCATGTTTATTAACCACTTCAGCCCCGGAAGAAGTTACCTGACCAGAGCGATTTTGGCGATTCGGCACTGCATCGATTTAACTGACAATTGCGCAGTCGTGCGAAGTTGTACCCAAACAAAATTGACGTCCTTTTTCTCCCACAAATAGAGCTTTCTTTTGGTGGTATTTGATCACCCCTGCAGTTTTTATTTTTAGCTCTATAAACATAAAAAATGCGACAATTTTGAAGAAAAAAAAGCATTATTTTGTACTTTTTGCTATAATAAATATCCCCTTTTTTTTAAAAAAAAAAGCTATTTTTTTTCAGTTTAGGCCGATATGTATTCTTCTACATATTTTTGGTACAAAAAAAAAAACGCAATAAGCGTATATTGATTGGTTTGTGCAAAGGTTATAGCGTCTAAAAAATAGGGGATAGATTTATAGCATTTTTATTATTATTTTTTTACCAATAATGGCGGCGATATGTGATTTTTATTGTGACTGCGACATTATGGCAGACACATCAGACAATTTTGACACATTTTTGGGACCATTGGCATTAATACAGCTATCAATGCTATAAAGATGCATTGATTACTGTAAAAATGTCACTTGCAGTGAAGGGGCTAACACTAGGGGGCGCTCTAGGGGTTAACTGTGTTCCCGGATTCTAACTGAAGGGGGAGGGGACTGACTAGAGGAAGTGACGGATCATGGTTCCTAGCTAATAGGAACACACGGTCTGTCACTCCTGTCAGAACAGAAAAGGGAAGTGTGTGTTTACACACAATCATCCCTGTTCTGTGTCTCCTGGTCACGATCGCTCGTGGCCGGCGGTCATCGCGACCGTTGGCCACAAGCATCGGCACCCCCTCTGTGCAGCGGGCGCGCGCCTGCTATCCCGGCCCCGCGAATCGAAGTGTAGCTACGACGGCTCGTGCAGGGCAGCCAACCTGACGCATTATAACTGCGGCGGTTGGTCGTGAAGCAGTTAAACAGCATTTTTGCAGCATTTAGAGATGGAGGAGGGCCTTACTAAATAAGTGGTCTTTGCAGTACAGTTTGCAGAAAAGTTTATGTAAGATTAGGAAAAGAAATTTACATACATTGCATGATGAGGAATAAGATTATAATTCCTGGTTTATAACTGCTAATCTTTGGAATTCTTATGAAAAGGAGTGGCTGCATGTGAACTATAATCCCCCAGGACACTGAAATGATACCATGCCGTTTAAGAAAACGATTATCTTAAATATTATTAGTATTATGTGTTCATATTTGGCTTGGCTAATTAGAAACAGTTGAGACTGCATGACACAAAAATGCTATTTCAACTTTTTTGTTTGATTTTAACAGAGTTTTCTGTTTGTTTTGTTTCTACCACAGCATTTTGTTTCTGTCTCACAAAAGAAGTTAGAAGGCATTTTTTGGTCCATTTGTGCAGCTATTTTTTAGATGCATGAAAGATGGTTGCCACAAGGCAGCATAATTTAAAAAAAGTGATAAGTGATTGGGAACAGTGCTTATTGGTCAATTAGATACCATCAACCATTTGAAAATGCACTTGGGAAATATTGTCTTTGATCAGCATACCAAAGGCACATTGAGTTCCTCTTTCGGCTTCTAATGCCTATATACCAGTCCTTAAATTGGAGTTCCACCCAAAAATGGAACTTCCACTTTTCCGGTCCCCCCCCCTCCGGCGTCACATTTGGCACCCTTCGAGGGGAAGGGGGAGCAGATACCTGTCTAATACAGGTATTTGCTGCGATGCATGTGCAGTAGGGAACGAGGCTGTGATGCCACAAGGCTTCACTTCCTGATTCCCTTACTGAAGATGCCGCTGCCTGCACCCAGGAGCCGAGGGACAGAACGGCTTCGGGTGAGGACATCACGGGCGCCCTGGACAGGTAAGTGTCCTAATATTAAAAGTCAGCAGTTGCAGTATTTGTAGCTGCTGACTTTTATTTTATTTTTTTCAATATTTTTTTTAATGTGGTTTAAAACTAATTACAAGACTTTACATAAGACTGTCAAATAAATGTTCTAGCTGTTTGACTATTTCTACTAAATACTTTTACCAAACTACCAAAGGTTGATAACACAACAAAATGTCAAAAATATTAAATTTGGGACATATTTCTAAAGCAATGCATGAGACTTTCACCAAATATTCACTGGTGGAGAATCAAACACATGCACCTGGGATATTCACTTGAAGGTTTGGTAACTTTCAGATTTACTGCTTTATAAATATGATATAGGGATCTGTTTATAATAGAGAAAACAAATGGAGTTAGTAAGCTAATGCTCATAAAGATATCATGAACAATATTGTATTTTAATGAGCAGATGTGGTTTAACCACTTGAAGACAGGCATGATAACCACCTTCCTGGCCATTTGTTAGTTTTCAGCACTGTGATACAATTTTTGAGACAGAGATTTATTTTAGTGTAGTTAAAAAATCACTGCACCACTGAATTTTATTTTTTGCTATATAAATGGAAAAAGTTTAACCCATTGCAGACCGCCTCAAGCCGATATACATCAGCAGAAGGGCTCTACAGGCAGAATCACGTACCGTATATACTCGAGTATAAGCCGGCCCGAATATAAGCCGAGGCACCTAATTTTACCTAAAAAAAATGGGAAAACATATTGACTCGCGTATAAGCCTAGAGTGAGAAATGCGCAGCTACTGTAAGTGGAAAAGAGGGTCAACAATGCCCATTTGCAGCCATAGGTCCCCCGAACTTCAAACTTGGTAGTTAAGGGTTCCTAGAGGCCCCCTAGCTGCAGCCAAAATGTGGGGTCTCTGAACCCAAAGGGTCCCAAAATGACATTGCTGCAGATGGATACAGTTGACCAAATTTGGGGCCCCGTATCTTGGGGCCACTTGGTGCTGCAAACCCAGTGAAACTAGCACTAAAACATATCCAATGATGGGGTTCTGAGCAACAAGTGACCCCGAGATACGGGGCCCCAAAGTCGGTTCAGAAAATGTCAAGCACTTTTCTGCAGCAGAGAATGACATTTTCCGAACTGACTTTGGGGCCCCGTATCTTGGTGCCACTTGGATATGTTGTAGTGCTAGTTCCACTTGGTTTGTAAACCAAATTTGTTTTTTTTTAGCCCCAAGTGGCCCCGAGATACAGGGCCCCAAAGTCGGTTCAGAAAATGACATTCTCTGCTGCAGAAAAGTGCTTGACTCGAGTATAAGCTGAGGGGGCATCTTCAGCACAAAAAAATGTGCCGAAAAACTCAGCTTATACTCGAGTATATACGGTACCTGTACATTACCCTTTAAGAGGCGGCCAGCGGGCACGTGCCCTCGGCAAGCTCCGTGAGTCGGGTCTCGTGGACTCGATCGCTGCAGGGATTCCCGCGTTCTCGCCTCACGGGGAGGAAGTATCTCCCCGTTCTGCCTAGTGACAGTATCCCTGATCTCTGCTCCCTGTGATCGGAGTAGAGATCAGTGACGTGTCACACACAGCCACACTTAACCCCTACACTGCCACCTAGCGATTAACCCCTTCACTGCCAGTGTCATTTACACATGAATCAGTGCATTTGTATAGCACTGATTGCTGTATAAATGACAGTGGTCCCAAAAATGTGTCAAAAATGTCCAATGTGTCCGCCATAATGTTGCAGTCACAATAAAAATTGCTGTTTGCTACCATTAAAAAAAAAAAAAATATTATAAAAATGCCATAAATCTATCCTCTATTTTGTAAATGCTATAACTTTTGTGCAAACCAATCAATCGCTAATTGCGATTTTTTTACCAAAAATATTTAGAAGAATACATATCAGCCTAAACTGAGGGAAAAAAAATTATATATATTTTGGGGGATATTTATTATAGCAAAAAAGAATGCGTTTTTTTAAAATTGTCGCTATTTTTTGTTTATAGCGCAAAAAATAAAAACCGCAGGGGTGATCGAATACCACCAAAAGAAAGCTCCATTTGTGAGGAAAAAAAGGACGTAAATTTTGTTTGGAAACCACGTCGCAACCGTGCAATTGTCAGTTAAAGCGACGCAGTGCTGAATTGCAAAAAGTGCTCTGGTCAGAAAGGGGGTAAATTCTTCCGGGGGTTGAAGTGGTTAAACATTTTTTAAAAAAAAGTTTCTTATGGTTTCTGCTATAAAATGTTGCAAAAAATAATCTGTCTTCATAATTGTAAGGCAAAATGTATTCTGATGCATTTTTTTTTGGTACACATTTTTTTTATATATTTTTAAGGGTGTGTGACATTTATAGGGTCTACAAACCATGGTATACAGTATATAATTGGATTTTTTTTTTTTTTTTTTTTTTAGCAATGATGTTCTGACTGCCTTTTTAATTTCTTGAGGCCCTAAAATGGCAAGACAGTACAAATATACCCCCCTTTTTGGAAAAACATACACTCCAGGGTATATAGTAAGAAGCATGATCAGTTGTTCATAGTTGTCATTTTTTCTACAATTTTCGGAAAATAAAGAAATCAAATAAAATGTGTACAAAATAGTACACAAGGAATGACATGCATGGAAACCGTCCATTGTGTACAATTGTCATGTGATATGCTCTGATTGGTCAAAGTGATCACATGGTACTGGCAGCGGTCCTATACAGTGATCTGTCATTGGCTGTGTCTGAGGCAAGGCTCATTCCGGAAAAGACACCATATGATGTTCACCCAGATCTAGAGTGGTCTTGCCTGGCCATCATTTGTCTATAGGGTGGTGGGACCACTTTAGATACGGGTGGACAGGGCCACTGCCAGTACTATGATCACTTTGACCAATCACAGCAGATCACATGACAATTGTACACAATGGATGGCTTCCATTCATGCCATTCCTTGTGTACTATTGTGTTGCTCACTGTAATTAGTCACAGTGATCACATGGTTAAAAACATGGCCAATCACAGCCCATCTGTACAATGTGATTAGCTATGGCCGATCACAATAGTTACTGAATGAATTAATTTCATTCATAAAAAATGGTTGCTTATAACAGTGAATATTAGTGAATATCACTGTTATAAACAATCATAATTAATAAAATAAATCCTTATCACCAACCCTAAATAGTACATTGTTACTATCGTAACACTATATTGCTCTGGTCACAGTATGCATAAAAAGAAAACATGCTATCATCAGTCATTTTCCCTGATCATTACCACACTAGATATGATGATGCTCTACTGCACTGGTGACAGTATTTAAAAAAAAGTGAAAAAAAAATGTTTTTCTTTCTTAATTTTCAAAAAACGTGACACAAAATTATAAATTCAAAAAACTTGCCATGCTTCTTACTAAATACATTGGACTGCCTACTTTCCAATAAGGGTCATTTGGGTGGTATATGTATTGTCCTGGCATTTTTGGGCCTCAAGAAATTAGATAGGTCATTAGTACATGAGGACTGATCAATTTTGAGATATACAGAATATACCATGGTTTAAGGACTCTAACATTTCTACAGAATAAATAATATACAATTATTTTGGGTATTTTTAACAAAGAAATGTAGCAGAATACATGTCGGCCTAAATTTATGAAGAAATATTATTTATTTGTAAAAAAAGTAACAGAAACAAAGAAATATGTGTTTTATTTTTTTGTATTATGTTCTTTAGCAAAAACTAAAAAAAAAAGTTTTCAAACAGAGTATATGACGCTGCTCACAGGTGGGACAGCAACCTGCACAATCCCTGAGAGGGGTGCACGCCCTGACAGTGCTGCTGAAATCAGGTGAATAAAAAACCTGTCTGACACTTATTGCAAGCTTAAGCTGAACCCCACAACTAAATTTGAGAAGACTAAGTGAGCTTTTACATAAAATGGTCTGTTTAGGTGTCCTATCAACAAAAGTAGGTACGGCTATGGTCCCTGATGCCAGGTAAAAGAAAGAGGTGGAAGGCGCGAGATCTGACACTTTGATAAAATTGTGACAGTTTAATCATATACAAAAAAGAGGGAAGCATATAAAAAGTATCTACGTATTCATACAAACTAGGTTACAAAATACACACATTAAAATTTAGAAATTAGGCATGCCCATACCAGGGCTAGTGCTCAAACGTGGGCTGACGCATTTCGAGGGGTTCCCTCTTCATCAGAGCCTTGAAAAACAAGAAAAGTCTGTACAATATGGCAGACCAACATAAAAAGGAGTGGCTAGTTGGGAGGTGTATCGAATGGTAAGTAATGAATTCTCCTTAGCTCTAAAGCTGTCCACATCCCAGCACTCTAGATAAAATAAATACCAAAAGTGTGTATAGTACAGAGCACATATAGAAAGGTATTGGAATTGTATACTACACAATGCAGACCAAGAGATGTGTAATTAAAATTGAAATTAAAATTAGATCTAAAATGTTTAAAATAAAAAAAATTTAAGTGATAAAATGATTGAGGTTTTAGAACATTAAAAAGCCATTAAAAATAAGTATTATTTTCTTTTCTTATGGTATTGCTAAGGAAGTGTGAAAAACATTGCTACTTGCTTAAGTGGGTTCCCTATACACAGTTACAGATTGACTACAAGTGTGAATAAACATTATGCAAATATACAACACATATATATATATATATATATATATATAAGTTATAAAATTATATGAGGTATACACAATGCACATGTATGACCAGTGCGCATGCACACAAGTACATACGTACAAGCATACATGCACACGTGAAAGAGCACACATGTTCTACAGGGTGAGAGTCACAGAATTAAAAGGACTGTTGTGTGAAACCATCAGCGTGCACGCTCAATCTGCTGATATATGTCAAACTTGACAATATCAGTCAGTGAGGTTGGGAAAAAATGAATGAATACATAAAATTAGACAAACATCCATATAACTAACCTGCATCCATGTATGTAAAGAGGTTGCAGCCTGCATGCATCAGTTCAAAGACAGGAGGTAGTTACTTTTGTGTGGGTTCTATGTACCTCTTATCAGAGAATTGCCTTGTGATGTAAAGAGGATTGTAGCTGCCTCCATCTGTGTGAGACATCAGCAGTGTTTAAAAGTGCAGACTTGTTTAAAAGCAGATGGGGGCGGGTCTATGGGGCGGACTTGTAACCCTAGTTTCAGACATGGCAGGTGGGTGAACCCTTCTGTGGAATGCACGCAGTCATGTTTGTGGGCGTGGTCGTGAGTTCAAAGGCCACCCACATGACCAGTAATCAGCCTATTCTATAAGGGGGCTGACCTAACCAGTCTGTGGCTTGCAGAGAACCAGGTCACTGGACACTGCTCAGACTATGCATGTGGGCGGTACGGAGCGGCGGTCATGTGACCAGTGTGTGAGAGTCAGGGAGTGATTTTGCAGTTAGTAACAAGAGGCAGTAGCTCAAGGCAAATTGGAAATTACAATGCAGATGATGAAAGATGCAAAAAGTAAGTGCTAGTAATGATAAAAACGGAGGACATAGTGAATAGAGCCACAACTGAAAATGAAAATAAAAATAAAAATTAAAATAAATATAAATATAATAATAATAATAATAATACAAAATAATAATACAAAATAATAAAAATAATAAGTCCTGTGTTTCACCATCTTCCAAAAACCCATAAGGGGCCAAATCCCCTTGTTGGGCACCCGGTAGTAGCTGGGATAGGTTCACTAAAAGAACATTTGGGATTTTGGGTTGATTGACAGCTCCAACAATTTGTGAGGAATCTACCCAGCTAATTAAAATATACAAAAGAATTGCTAAAAATATGTAGTAATATCAAATGGGAAGATGGTGATCTATGGGTTACTTGTGATGTTTCCAGTCTATATTTATCTATTCCTCATGTGTTATAACCTATGTAACGATAACCTATATAACAGAGAAAGAACAAATATTGCCAGACATTTTAATAATGTACTCGGGGGGGACTGGACCTTGTTACAAATAAAAGGCATTGAGAAAGTAATAGTCCAGGAGATGCTGTGATAGTTTCAGACTCCTATGTAAACAGGAGGTTTTCCGAATTTTTAACCTCCAATCCAAAAACACCACAGGGTTACATTTTGAATGGGATCAGACACATTATTATGATTGAGACTAGCCTTGAGTCTCCTTTATATTTACATATGTATGTATCTATGTATATTTCTTTCTTACTTATATGTGTATTTGGGGACTCCTTGTGCCTCTCTCGTTCATCGTATTTATATCACTGTTGTGTGTGTGTGTGGTTTTCACTGCTCTCTTTTTGAGCACACTGCTGTATCTTCTGCATACCTTAATTTCTATTTCCATTTTTGTTTTTTGTTTCTGAAGAGCATATGATGTAACTATTAACAGGTAACATTTGTGAATAGGATTATATTTGTGTCTTTTGAATTTTCGTTTTGTCTTCATAATGGAAATGGATTTGGGTATTTTGGTTCCAACTACCTAATTGATTACACCTGGGGTATTGTGTGATTTTATTTATTAGGGTGTTTGGTGGCTGTTTTATTGTGGTCTTGAGAAAACATGTTTAACATGTAAAACGCGTTAACCCTTTTTGCCTCCCCTGCCTGTAAGCTGCTTGTAAGCTCATTGATATATGCTTTTATGGACACTTAAATAAAGCTCTTTTGCATCTTCTAAGGGATTGCGGTCATCCAATTAAAAAAAAACCCCAGTGGTGATTAAATATCACCAAAACAAAAAACTATATTTGTGCGAACAAAATGACAAACATTTAATTTGGATACAGCAATTCATACCTGCGCAATTGTCATTCAAAGTGTGACAGTGCTGAACGCTGGAAATTGGTTTAGGCAGGAAGGGGGTGAATGTGTTAGATATTGACGTAGTTAACAAGTTATTTCTCATACACAGAATAAGCATATTTACAATTACACCCCAGGACACATTCTTCTACTCCTCTCGGTTATGGCAAAAACACATGTGTGAGACCTTTTTGCTGCCTAGAAGAGCAGTGGAATCCAAAATCCAAGGAGCACCTTCAGGCTCTCAGGGGGGATAAATAACGGATATGATTTTCTGACTACCTATCATATTTCTTGAGACCCTGAAGTGCCAGGAGAGGAGAAACACCCACAAAATGAGCAAATTGTTTCAGTAAACCCTCAAATATATTTAATTAGAGGCATGGTGAGTCTTTTAAAGACTTCATTTTTTGTCACTCGTTTTTGGAAAACTAAGAAAGAAAACAAAAATGTATATTTTTACACACGGCTGTCAATTACTGTAATACCAGTATGGTATACTTAGAAATACACCCCAAAACACTCAGCTCTTCCTCCCAAGTATTGGGATACCACCTGTGAGACTTCTATTCAGCATAACCACATAGAGGGGCCTTAAATTCCAAGAAGCACCTCCAAACTTTCAAGTGGAATAACTACACAACAATTTGTAGGTCCTAGAGCACCTGGACAATGGAACAACCCACACAATAACCATATTTAAGATATTAAACACCCCAAGGTATTCTTTAAGATGTGTGGCAAGTCTCTTGAAGACTTAATTTTCTGTCACAAGTTTTTGGAAAATGTAGAAAGAAAATAGAAATATATTTTGTTTTTACACAAAGTTGTTAATTTAATAAAATATTTCTCTCATATTTCATGAACATACTTAGCATTACACCCCAAAACACATTTTTCCACTTCTCCTGAGTATGACAATACAACATGTGTGGAAGTACTGATTATGTATTGAACATTGTATCTTGTGTATCACAAAAATCAAACAACTGTACTGTAATGCTCTCTTGAGTGGTCAGGGAATATAGCTTAGTGTAACAATACCTATAGCATTCCCTATTCATATAAGCCAAGAAGGTCTAGTCTACCGGTAGGTGGTTGCTCCCAGGAAGTACAGGAGTGGCCAGGAAGTACAGGAAGCTGAACATAGTATGAAAAAAATAATGATTGCGGTTGCAGGAGTACAGTTGTCTGCAAGTCTGGACCTGGTGTCTTGCAGGGACATAGCCAGTGGAATGTGCAGATGAGTCAGTTCAGCAGGCAAAGATGTGGCCAATGAACAGGTAAAGGATCGGTTTGACCAAGAAGCAGAGATGTGGTCAATAAACTCATCTGGGTCAGTATAGGTGGCAGGCAGAGGTAACATTGTACTGGTGTGGCAGCAATCAGGGACACTGTTGTTGGCTGCCCTGGCTTTGGTGTCACTCTACTGATGTGGCATCAATCAGGGACAGTAGTGGTGGCTTACACTGGCCTAATGACTCTGGAACCTTTGTGGGGTTATCAGGGACACTTTTTTCAATGGGTTACAACCTATGCTAGCTTTGTGGGAAGACTTGAGGACTATTTAAACTAGGATTGAGAGGGAGAGAGAATTAGCATATACTGTGGCAGACACATCAGACATGGGTCATACACTATTGGAGGGTGGAATGGGGGAAAGATGGGGGGCTATGGCAGGTAAGAAGGAGCTTCCCATGTTACTAACAGCCATTGGCAATTCTAGTACTATTTGTACTATAGAAAAATGCAAAAACACAAAGGCAAAGTGTGACACTTAATTAAAGTATTTGTTCACCAATGCCAGAAGTCTGCCAAGTTAAATAGGAGAGTTGAAAGCTTTGGCACATAAAGTAAACTATGATTAAATTGGTATTGAGGAATCTTGACTTTCTTCTTCACATGTTATAGCTATTGATATCTCGGGCCCTGCTTTCTTTTGGAGACACAGAGTAAAACTAAGAGGTGGTGATATTTGTCTCTATGTGAAAAGTGATCTCAAAGTGAGTTTGAAAGAGGACCTTGTTGATGGAGAGTGTGATTGTTCTGAACAATTAAAGACAGAGCTGCAAATGGAAGTGCGTACTTTAAAACTAACTCTAGTGGTTTGTTACATGCCACCAAGTGTTGGTGAGAAGGTGGAGACTCAGCTCCTTGCACAGATAGAAAGGCCTGCAAGGACTAGGACAATAGATTTTAACAATCCTGAAATTGACTGGAGTAATGGCACTGCTGGAACAGTAAAAAGATGGAAGTTTATAACCCTATTGCAAGACAATTTTATGGCACATTTTTTGAAGCCGAACTAGAAATGACTCTTTGCTGGACCTGTTAATCTCAAACATTGTGGACCTTTTTACAAATTTTCATATTAAAAGGACATCTTGGTAGCAGTGACCCCAACATGATTTCATTTAATGTAAGCTGTAAACAACAAGCACATACTGAAAAGATAAAAAATATTTTAACAGAGCACATTTTCAAAAGCTGAGGCTTGCTCTCGAAGACTTAGACTGGGAGGGAATATTGTAATCGAAAAACACAGAACAGAAATGAGAATGCTTAAAATTGACTGTATATAAACACATTGCAAAATATACAGTATTCCAGTAGGCAATACATTTAAAAGGCTAAAAATGAAACCCATGTGATTCCCTTCCAAATTTATAAAAGCTATAAATAAGAAAAAAGAGCATTAAAAACAATAAAAATGAAGGAACCCTATCATCATTTAAAAGTTACAAAGAACATAGCAGAATATGTAAAATGGAAATCAAAATGAATGACAGGTTGCAAAAGAGAGTAGATAAACCCCCTAAAAAATGCTTCAAATATATTAATAGTAAAAATTACAGGCCTGAGCAAGTAGACCTTTACACAAGATAATTTGGAACTGGTGACTTGGGACAAAGAGAAGGGAAATGTATTAAATACCTTCTTCAGATTTGTGTATACAAAGGAAAATGGGTAAAGCTCAAGTATATAATTGGGATAGTATTGACATAGCCCCAAATGAATCAAAATGGCTCCAAATTGATATGGTTGAGAAACATTGAGACAACACTAAGGTGAATAAAGCACCTGGATGAAATAACACCCATGTACCCTCAAAGAGTTGAGCTCTGTTATTTCAAAGCCACTGCTTCTACTTTTTTAGTGACTTGTTAATGACCTGTGTGGTACCACTGGATTGCTGCAAGGCCAATGTGGTGCCAATATTTAAAAAGGGATTCAAATATTTACCAAGTAGTTTCCGACTGGTTAGTTTAACTTCTATAGTTGAGAAGATACTTTAGTTTATGTAAAGAAAAACACATAGAAGAGTTTTTAGAGACAATATTTTAAGCAATAGACAACATGAATTCACAATCGACATTGGCAAACAAATCTGATTTCTTTTTATGAGGAAGTAAACAAGAACTAAGACAAATGAGTTGCTGTGGATACAGCATACTTGGATTTCCAAAAGCATTTGACACAGTTCCCCACACACGGCTAACGTGTAAGGTAAAGTTTACAGGCTTAGAACATAACATTTATAAATCGATAGAAATCTGGCTAAAAGTCTGTATTCAGAGAGTAGTGATTAATGATACATGATCTGAATAGTCCAAGGTTATAAGTGGTGTAACTTACCGTAACTTCCTGAGGATGGCCAATCTTATAGGCCGAAATGCATAGAGGTTGAGTCACTTTATTGTGACACACTTCCGCCCACACATTCAATCTGGAAATCAAGCCTGTTCTGAGCCAGCAGCTGCATGAACCAACCAGGCGGATTTCACGGATTTTCTTATACCTGCTGTTCACTCCAGGTGCCAGGACATTAGGCACTCATACATGTGAGTTGAATATCTTTATATTTTTTGGAATAAAAAGCACTTTATCAACGGTACTGCGCAATGAGGCTTTTTCTATTATATTTATTTATATGAGGAACATTCACCGCTGCCAATCATCGGTCCAGAGGATATCCATAGGGGTCGCCCCACACGTGCATTTGACCTAACTAGTGAAATTTGGTCCACTCCCAGGGGTGAGTGCACATCTACTAAGGGGGCACCCTATTTAAAGCACTTAAGAAGCACGGAATCATCCATCTATTGCTCAAGTCACAGCATTGTATATTTATTTATTTTTTTATTATTTTTTTAGCATTTAGCGCTGTATGCTTTTTATCACTTATTAATTGTTTACACCAATTTCACAATGCAGCTGCTTTAATTATGTGGTAAAGCAATTCGTTCTCTTTATCCATATTAACACATACATAAGGTTTTTTCACTTATTTTCATCCTTTGGCACTTTGGTTCATTTTTATATAAGTGGTGTATCCCAAGGTTTAGTGACGGGACCCTTACTTTTTAACTTATTAGTAAATGATATTGTGTTTGGAAACAAAAAGTACCGTTTTAGTGCTTGTAAGGACAGTATTCCACTATATTGCTTGTTGTCATCTGCAACTTACAAGCAGAATTATGTAGCAAATGAGGATTAATATTAATGAATGTAAAGTCATGCCCTTGGGGACTAAACACATGCATGCATTATACATTCTAGGAGGAGAACAGCTGGAGAAGTCAATGGTAGAGGAGGATTTGGGTGTTCTGGTAGATCATAGACTAGCATGCAATGCCAACCTGCACCTTCTATAGCCAACAAAATACTGTTTTTATTAAAATAATTATAGACTATAGGAGAGAGACAATTTTTCCCCAATACAAATCATTAGTAAGACCTCATCTGGAAAATGCAATTCAGTTTTGGGCAAAAAGGATAGTTGGAAAAAGTGCAGAGAAGGGCAACCAGACTGATAGGAAGCATGAAGAAGCTCAGCTATCAGGAAAGATTAGCTAACTAAATAAATGTATGATCAACAAGTATAAATACATGGGCAGTTAATATAGTGATTGTGCTGAAGAGTTATTCACTTTCTGGTCATTACAAAGGACAAGGGGACACTATTTACATCTGAATTTAAGAGATTTAACCTTCATATACAGAAAGATCAGCTTAACAGATTGTTTTAAAATAGGGCTTAATGCATTCCCTAATGCACAAAATATAATTGTATATTGATTATTATATTTATAGATAATAACACCAGATAATGCTGAACCAGGGGATATACAATTGTCTCCTGTGGGCTCAAGGAGTTATTTTTCCCCCACTGGAGAAAATTGGATCATGCTTTGTTTTTTTTTCTTTCCATTGGATCAACTGTAGATATAGAATTGTATATACGGTTTCTATTTGTTTTTTTATATTGGTTGAACTAGAAGGACTTGTGTCTTTTTTTAACCTAACTATGTAACTATGCTGTTGGCTGTACTGGCATGGCGGTAATCCCTGTTGACTCAATGACACTGGATGGTTGCACTAGTATGATGACACTAAAACTGGGGTGGCTAATGATCAAGGACACTGACTGGCTGCTCTGGTGACATTGTTCTGTGTTAAAACAACTGCTGTGATCTCTGTGAAAACACTCTGTTTTCTTTCACAGCCAATCGATTTGCAAGGAAACTGGCTTAAACATGCAGGCTCTGTTTACATGTGTCATCGCTGTGATTGATCACAACAATCACGTGGTACAGGGTTAGTTTCATTGGCCCTGTATCCAACTCTGTGGACACACCAATCACATATCATGCTGCTGTGAACTCTACAGGGTGCCCACGAGTGGTGCAAATGGGAGGCCATTCTAAAATGGCCTCTCACCCACAGGAGTCAGCCATCTGGCCTTTTTTTCACATTGGCTGGACAGCAAGTGCTTAGGCAAAACTGCAACTCATATAATTCAACTTAAGTCAACTGGGCTAATTTATTAAGGGAGTAGAGCATGTTTACCTTGCAATGTTATTTTTCACTTTGGAAGGGAATTTTTATTTACCTTAGTGAATGTGGTAAAAATCATCTTTAGGGTCAATGCACACTGGCTTAAAAAAACATGAGTTTCACATTTTGCCTGTAGCAGCAGCTCAATGCTATGTTTCCATGTACATTAGGTCATTTAAATGCATATTTTAAGCTCAGCGTTTAGAGGCAGAAAAAAAAAACCTTCTGGTTTGAGTTTTTGAGAGGAGCTTACTGGCAAATAAACACTGAATACTCCTAACTTTCCTAAAAGCTCCCAAACACTTCCAAACTCCTGTACAAAAACTCTTTACACAAGCGTTTTTTTCCTGACAGTTTGCATGGACCTTTATAGAGAATATATAATCCCATGCACGTGAAAAAAAAATGGATCTTTGCTTGCAAATCATAGGATCATTAGAATCATTGGAGTTTACCACATTCCCTAAGCTTAAATAAAAATTGATTGAAACGCATATATTCACTTTGCTAAGTAAACTGCCTTAATTCCTTTGGTAAATCAAAACCAGTATCCACAGTGCACAAACCTCCAAAGTGTTTGCTTATTGTTCTCCACACACACGCACATAGTGTGCCCACTGCACTTTCTCTGACAGCGCCTAGTGACAGACTGATGATCAGTAGCAGGTAGAATGGGCTCCCAATCATGTTATCTTACCTGATAATTAGATTTGGATTATATGCCCTTTCTGAAGACAAAATGTACACTACTGTTTATGGACCCTACTACAGGTACAAAGCAAAACAATATATAATGCACACATATCAGGTATTCCAATGCACATTAGGAGTAGTAAAATGTATTTTAGGTTGGCTTTTGGTTGTGGGTCATAGTAAGGGCAAACACACAGCTATAGTTAATTTTTTCCTTTGATAACATCAGGAGATATCTATTTTTCACCAAATGAAGGCCAAATGTTCCTAAATTAAAAGGTATAAATAACCTAAATAAACTAAGTAAAAGCAAAAGATATGCAGAGTTTTACTAAAAGATGCCAAAGTTGGATTCAGAAGTTAAGGTTTGTTTTATTATCAACATTAAAGGGTTAATCAGCAGACTTTGTTAATTACATTTTGCTATAAAAGACGGGGTGTGTGAAAATTTCTTAAATGGTGCATTGGGATTTTATGTACCATTCTTATGTATATACTCTGTACGTAACTGTTATCCATATTAATACTGTTTGTAACAGTAACTGTTCCTGTATTTTTCTTTTGCCTGTTACCAATAAAATATTTAAAACGAAATGGTGCATTGGGAAAAAGTTACAGACAATTATTTTTTATATTTTTAACTATTATGCTTAATAAAATCTGCTACCAAATGAAAGCTATAATGTGTAGAACATAGACATCCCCAAATGAAACAAATGCTTTTGACTCAATTGGATTTGGGGGGGGGGGCAGGGGACTCATGTGGTTAATAGTGCACTTTCTGTACATAAATATAGAGGCATTGCTTTATTTGAAAAAATAAATAAATAAATAACTGACTGAAATCTTGAAATATATCTGCTAGCATTAATTCATTATGAATGCAATTCTGCAATAAAGCAAAGTGGATATTTTTGCATAAAATCCCAATTATTACATAGATTATTTTATAATTAGCCATTTAATGAAGGCTTTTCATTTACCAACAGATCAGAGGCCCTATTCTATTTCTCAAGCTGAACAATGTCTTTCTTTTCCCAGGTGGATGCTAACTCTATCTGCTTCGTTCAATAGGACACCTTGACAGTTGCAGTCAATTGGGGTTATGACATTCTTGTTCAGTCAAACAGATGAGACCTAGGCTAGAGGATAATTTTCTTCAGGTAAATACTGCTGCCTGGTACAATTACAGGAACTGCTTTCTCTTTTCAGCTCGATTAATCTTCTCTAACAATTTGTTATATGTGCAAGCTAATGCATGAAAAGTTGTTACTGATTCCAAATTCAATTTTGCCACCTTTCAGATACTAAAATTTTTTTTTTCATTGAGATAGTGAGTAGTAGCACTTCTTATATCATCTTTTTTTAAGCAGTGTCAGCCTTAATTGAAAATGAAGAGTGAAACTTTTTTCACAAATTTATTATCATTCAGATAATTCTTGTTATCCACAAAGTTTAAAATATGGAAAGGCAAAAAGAGCATATCATTGCCGTTTGTTTGGAAAATATCATAGTCAAAAGTACTATTACAGGGCAAATTCTATAGCAAATCCTGCAGTGAAAAAAACAAGCCTTTTCTAACAGCTTTTTCTGTTATAATTGATAAGCCTATTGGTTGAACATCTGACTTAAAATATCATTTTCTGAATGCTACTTAGCTAAAGGGATTAATATGAGACTGACATTTTTCTGTAACTAATGGCACTTTTATTATTGCTTCTACACACTCATTATGGAGCTCCACATTAACACATATTGCTCACCAAAACATACTCTAGCTTGTCTCCTACAACAATTATACCGCCTATTATGTTGTCTGTAGTAGCCATACACAGTATATTGCAACTTAAATGTGTACATAAACCCCAAAAATTTACTTATCCAAGTTATTCCCTTTTGGTCTGTTAAATATATAATAAAAGTGTTTTGTTATATACAGTATCTCACAAAAGTGAGTATACCCCTCACATTTTTGTAAATATTTTATTATATCTTTTCATGTGATAACACTGAAAAAATTACACTTTGCTACAATGTAAAGTAGTGAGTGTACAGCTTGTATAACAGTGTGAATTCGCTGTCCCCTTAAAATAACTAAACACACAGCCATTAATGTCTAAATCGCTGGCAACAAAAGTGAGTACACTACGTTAAGTGAAAATGTCCAAATTGGGCTCAATTAGCCATTTTCCCATCCTGGTGTCACGTGACTCATCAGTGTTGCAAGGTCTCAGAAGAGAATGAGGAGTAAGTGTGTAAAATTTGGTGTTATCGCTCTCACTGCCTCATACTGGTCACTGGAAGTTCAACAAGGCACCTCATGGCAAAGAACTCTGAGGATCTGCAAAAAAAAATAGTTGTTCTAAATAAAGATGGCCCAGGCTATAATAAGATTGCCAAGATCCTGAAACTAAGCAGCAGTGCGGTGGCCAAGACCATACAGTGGTTTAACAGGACAGGTTCCACTCAGAACAGGCCTCGCCATAGTCGACCAAAGAAGTTGAGTGCATGTGCTCAGCATCATATCCAAAGGTTGTCTTTGGGAAATAGGCATATGAGCGCTGCCAGCATTGCTGCAGAGGTTGAAGGGATGGGGGTTAGCCTGTCAGTGCTCAGACGATATGCCGCACACTGCATCAATTTGGTCTGCATGGCTGCATCCCTGAAGAAAGCCTCTCCTAAAGACGATGCACAAGAAAGCCACAAACAGTTTGCTGAAGACAAGCAGACTAAGGACATGGATTACTGGAACCATGTCCTGTGGTCTGATAAGACAAAGATAAACTTATTTGGTTCAGATGGTCTCAAGTGTGTGTGGCGGCAACCAGGTGAGGATTACAAAGACAAGTGTGTCTTGCCTACAGTCAAGCATGGTGGTGGGAGTGTCATGGTCTGGGGCTGCATGAGTGCTGCTGGCACTGGGGAGCTACAGTTCATTGAGGAAACCATGGATGCCAACATGTACTGTGACATACTGAAGCAGAGCATGAGCCCCTCCATTCAGAGACTGGGCCACAGGGCAGAATTCCAACATGATAATGACCCCAAACACACCTCCAAGACAACCACTGCCTTGCTAAAGAAGCTGAGGGTAACGGTGATGGACTGGCCAAGCAAGTCTCCAGACCTAAGCCCTATTTCGCATCTGTGGGGCATCCTCAAATGGAAGGTGGAGGAGCGCGCCACCACCAACTCTGTGATGTCATCATGGAGGAGTGGAAGAGGGCTCCAGTGGCAACCTGTGACATGCTTATTGGTCCACCTACCCTATTCATCATATGGCCATTTATTCTGCTGTAATTCCCAGGTCATGCTATGAGATGATCATGCACTTCCTTCATTTCAGTGACAATACCTAGTGCCCTCCCTGAGATCATCCCAACTATGACAATTTAGTCAATTTTTTACTTCTTATTTTTTCCCCCAGAAATGTGCTGAATTTTATGTTCCTGACCAAAACATGTGTGGATGAGTCACTTCACTGGCCAGCTGGGAATCAAGTAATATGTTCCAAGAAAAAGGGACACATATGGAGTAAAGCTTTACAAGCTTTTTGAAAGAGCCATGGGATATTTGTATGTGTTCCACATGTAGGAAGGTAAAGAATTGCAGCTCCAGCCCCCTGAGTGCCCAACCTACATCGGCACAAGTGAAAAAATTGTGTGGGACCTGGCTTTTCCACTCCTCTAAAAAGGTATCACATCTACCTAGATAAATAGTCAGGAAATTAGATGTGTCATGTATGTCCCTGGAACACCTGGAGGTGCTATTTGGATGTTGGTCCTCTGTATGTGGCCAGGCTGATGAAAAAGGTCTCCCACATGTGTTATTATCATAGGAGGAGTAGCAAAATGTGTTTTGGGGTGTAATTGCAAGTATGTCTATGTGGTGTGAGAAATAGCTTGTTAATATGACAAAAAAAAGTCTTAATTTTTCTAAGAAATGTTGGAAAATATTACTTTCCAAAAAATTGATAATTTGGGGGTTGTTTGTACTATCCTGACATTTCAGGGTCTCACAAAATAACATTCAGACAATACATTAGGATCGATCAATTTTCAATGAGACATAGCATAGCCTGTAGACTCTATATGATTAAATGGTGATGTTGCGCTGTGAACTTTCTAAGAAAGAAAAGTGCTAAAAATAAGTTGCTGAATGACAATTACTTAGTCATGATGCACTGAATCCAAGCAACATACTTATAATTTCTTTTTACACAAATAGCTATTTCTTTTGGTGGTATTTAATCGCTACTGGGTGTTTTGTTTCTTGCGATATAAGCGAAAAAAGAGCAACTTTTAAAAAAAACTATTTTTTCTTTTAATTTCTATTATAAAATTTTGCAAATAAGTAATTTTTATTGATAAATTTATGCCAAAATTTATACTGCTACATATTTTTGGTAAAAACAACCCAAATTAGTGTATGTTATTTAGTCTATGTGAAAGTTATAGAGTCTACAATATAATAAATATTATAACTCCCACACTGTCAAAATAAAAATAAGGGTACACTGCAGCAGACACCTAATTAACTGATCCTTAACAGATAGAAAGGTAAATGAATAAATGGTGATGTTGCGCTGTGAACCTTCTAAGAATAAAATTAAGTTCTAGTGCCATAATCAACACACAAAGTGTATATATCTATGCAATAAAAACTTGCTGAGTGCTAAAGTGCAAGGTGAAACAAATATAGTGATATGGCAATATTTAAAATGAGTCCTCACAACAGGTATGTTGGCTCTATAAACATTGCAGCAGCGCTTATATGATTTAAAAGTTCATCAGAAAATCATAAAATCCGTCCAATCATGAATAAATCCTGTATGCAGTGCAGCTTAAAATAATTCTTCTCTGTGATATAAAGATGTGACTTCCTCCCGACACCAATTCTTATCACCACGTGCTGGGGGAATTCCCCTTTGGGGATGCACTCACCAGAGCGTAGATAAAACTGGGCATATCAATCAGAGAACCACTGGCCACTGCAACCTCCTTACTGCGTCCGCTGTTTCCTCCACCTGTGTGTCTCAGTGTAGTCCCTCTCCACCAGCATTCAGCATAGAAGAAATAAAGTATTGCGGATAGCGTAGTACCGTTTGGTAAACACAGTTTTATTTCTATATTCCCATTCCCCCCAGTAAAATGCGTACCAGAATAAAATCAATCACATTTGAATAAAAGTTGAAATTTCACTCTGCCTGCAAGGTTTCCGTCCGCCGGAAACCGCCAAAGACCGCTGTGTCTGGATCTCCCATCCACTTCCTGGTGTTTGGGCTGGCTGGAGCGCACTCTGGACCGCAAAACGTCACTTCCTGCGAGGCCACGACCCTGACGTGTTTCGTCACTTCCGGACGTCGTCTGAGGGTCCCTCAGACCCTCAGACGACGTCCGGAAGTGACGAAACGCGTCAGGGTCGTGGCCTCGCAGGAAGTGACGTTTTGCGGTCCAGAGTGCGCTCCAGCCAGCCCAAACACCAGGAAGTGGATGGGAGATCCAGACACAGCGGTCTTTGGCGGTTTCCGGCGGACGGAAACCTTGCAGGCAGAGTGAAATTTCAACTTTTATTCAAATGTGATTGATTGATTTTATTCTGGTACGCATTTTACTGGGGGGAATGGGAATATAGAAATAAAACTGTGTTTACCAAACGGTACTACGCTATCCGCAATACTTTATTTCTTCTATGCTGAATGCTGGTGGAGAGGGACTACACTGAGACACACAGGTGGAGGAAACAGCGGACGCAGTAAGGAGGTTGCAGTGGCCAGTGGTTCTCTGATTGATATGCCCAGTTTTATCTACGCTCTGGTGAGTGCATCCCCAAAGGGGAATTCCCCCAGCACGTGGTGATAAGAATTGGTGTCGGGAGGAAGTCACATCTTTATATCACAGAGAAGAATTATTTTAAGCTGCACTGCATACAGGATTTATTCATGATTGGACGGATTTTATGATTTTCTGATGAACTTTTAAATCATATAAGCGCTGCTGCAATGTTTATAGAGCCAACATACCTGTTGTGAGGACTCATTTTAAATATTGCCATATCACTATTATTGTTTTACCGTACAGTGGCTGCTTTTATAGGTGCATTGCACACATTTTATTGTAATTTATCCATATCTCATTATATTTATATATTTATTTATTTATTTATATATATATATATATATTTATAGGCTTTAAAAACTCAAATCCACAAGCGCGGAGAGATAGACCCAAGGGGACGGCATTTATCTGGCTCTATCCATACACCGTGAAACAAATATAGTTACTACAAACAGTAAACATCCATAACTGATGGTGACAATGTGAAACCGATCACATTTCGATAAAACAGTGAAATTATCCTAACGTGCTGAAGTGGTTATTAATGTAGAACAATACAAATGATAAAAGTCCAATGCGCACTCTAGATTAGAGTATCTTGAATATATAAATACAATCCCAAAATACTGTGACACTCTATTGAGATGAGTGGTATATCCCACCACCGTAAATGAAAAAACAACGGCCAATGCCAGGCCAATCCTCTCTAGTGACACCTGAATGTGTACAAGCCCCTCACCTTACTGCTGTAAGGGTACAGCATAAATTGATCAACTGCAGCAGTCCTCAAGGATCCCTATTTGGTGTCTACAGAAATGGATCATAGTGTGGCCTTCTCTACTATTAAGCTCGATTTGAGGCGGTTGGGAAATGGAAGAAAAGTCCCAATAGCATAATCCCATTTAAAAGGGGTCAGTTTATTAAAACGTAGATAATAGATACACTCACTTTTTTGTTTAAAAACACTGGTAATAATCCACAAGCACCGAGCTTGTATACTTCGGTCACTACTGGTTCTGCCTATTGCTCCAATCCCGACGCATATAGTCACATCACGTGAATTCATCAGGGGATAGCAATAGGCTGTTATTGATGTCTTTAACTGGTTGCCACCCGCCCACTGTTAAATGATTGCTGGGCGGTGCGGCTATTGTTCTGGGATGTTGCTAGGACATGGCGCAACCCTGATCTGTGGAAAAAGCCACGTCCACAGCTCTTTAAACATGTGATCAGCTGGGTCAAATCACAGCCAGTCACATGTAAACATGGAAGTGCCGGTAATCGGCGCTCCTCGCCTCACACTGACAGAGTGTGTGGCGTGGAGAGCCGATCAGCGGCATCTCCATGCCGGGGGACATTATGAATGTAATCAGGGCACTGATGATCAGTGCCCTGATTACAATAGTGAAAAATAGTGTCACCATACAGTGCCAACCAATGCCAGCGATCAGTGTCCATCAGTGCCCACAAGTGCCACCAATCAGTGCCAAGATTAACAGGGATGTTGAATTCACCAAGAATGATTGTTGGGATTTCAGAAGAGAAAAAGTAAGGTAGCCAGGCAGAGAAGTCATCAAGGAAGCTTGATACTGGTCCAGGAAGCCGATAGATAAAGCAATTCTCATGAAACTGGAGAAAATAGACGGATACAGTGAGCTTCAAATGAGGAGAGGGACAGAGAGGGGGTGGATGAAGAACCTGAAGTGTTTTGAGGGGATAGAAGGATTCCAACACCACCTCCTTTCCATCCACTATGCCTGGGAGAGTGAGTCCAAAGGAGGCCAGCATGGGAGAGGGCATCGGGAGAAGGAAATTCAGATTCTTGAAGCCATGTCTCTGTAATTGCAAGTACATTGAAGGCGTTTGTGATAAATGGGTCATGGACGGTGGTAAGTTTGTTGCAAACTGAGTGGGCATTCCCAAGGGCACAGAAAAAGGGAAGGCTGGTTCTAGGCAGAAGAGGAATAGAAATTAGATTGTGTAGATTGCGGCTTCTGGCAGAGGATAGGGGGTGCTGGGTATGTTGGCCAAAGAAAAAATGATGGTGGGCCAGGAGAAACATCTCCAGACATCAGGAGAAGCAGAAGGGTGAGAGGTGATATGGGAGTGTGACTTATGTGGGGGGGGGGGGGCACTTCTCAGTGTCCTGGAGGTTCTCTTGGTATGTGGGTTCAAAATTAGCAGGAGCTGATGAGTGCAGTAATACAGTGAAGACAGGAGTGAGGGTGATATATAAAAGGTGGGGTGGAGAAGAGGGGTGAAGGAGAGAAAGTTTAACCACATGCCGACCAGCGCATGATATACGTCGGCACATGGCTGGGCAAATGTACATACACGTACAGTGACCATGCCCGTGGGTCATGTCGCGATCATGTCACGGAACGGCAGAACAGGGAAATGCCTATGTAAACAAGCATTTCCCTGTTCTACCTAGCAACATGACAGATCTACTGCTCCCCATCATCGGGAGCAATGATCTCCGTCATGTTCTAGTGAGGCAATCCCCCCCCACAGTTTGAATCACTCCCTAGGACACACTTAACCCCTTGATGGCCCCCCAGCCCTGTGTTTAACCCCTTCCCTGCCAGTGTCATTTAACAGTAATCAGTGCATTTTTTATAGCAATGATCGCTGTATAAATGAAAATGTTCTAAAATAGTGTCAAAAGTGTCCGATGTGTCCGCATAATGTCGCAGTCATGAAAAAAATCACAGATCACTGCCATTACTACTAAAAAATGAAATATAAATGAAAATGAATAATAAAAATGCCATAAATCCCCAATTTTGTAGCAGCTATAACTTTTGCACAAACCAATCAATTTACACTTATTGCAATTTTTTTTTACCAAAAATATGTGGAATAATTCATAATCGGCCTAAACTGAGAAAGAATTTTTTTTGGGGGATATTATAGCAAAAAGTCTTTTTTTTTTCAAAATTGTTGCTCTTTTTTTGTTTTTATAGCGCAAAAAATAAAATCCACTGGGGTGATAAAATACCACCAAAAGAAAGTTTTATTTGTGGGGAAAAAAGGACGTCAATTATGTTTGGGTGCAACATCGAACGACAGCGCAATAAAAGCGATGCAGTGCCATATCTCAAAAAGTGCTCTGGTAAGGAAGGGGGTAAATCCTTCTGGGGCTGAGGTGGTTAAGGAGAGAGGATGCAACTGTGAGAAGGAAAAGTACGGAGTGCATGATACAGACTGGTGAGAATGAGAAGCAGACTGGATGAGAGATGTTCTATGGGGAATCAGGACACCTGTAGTCTGTTTAGTGTGTTGCAGTAGTCTGTTGTAGATGTTCGCTTTGTGCATTTGCTGGAGTGCTGAGCCGAAGCGTAATACTTAATCCAAAATGATAGTTGCCAATGCAATCCCTGCCTGGGCATCCCCTAAAAAAAGGCCTAAAATCATACCGAGTTATGTGGGGGTATTATTGCCAATCAGCCAGGATTGCATAGGAGGAAAACATGGCTGACAGAACGAACTTCTCAAACCAAAAGACAGACTGCAAATTACAGCAAGAGAGCAGGGGATCATGGCTATAAAGATAAAACCAGTTCATAATTTAGGTATGGACAATAAACAAACCAAAACAAACATCACAGAGGACAGAGGTAAAGAATTTGAAGGCAGCATAGATAGCCATTTAACCGCTTAAGGACCGCCTCACGCCGATATACGTCGGCAGAATGGCATGGCTGGGCACACTCACGTACCTGTACGTGTCTCTTTAAGAGCCCAGCCGTCGGTTGCGCACGCACCGCCGGTGGCATGCTCGCGACCCGGTCCTGAGCTCCGTGACCACGGGACCAGCGGACCTAATAGCCGCTGGTGTCCCGCTATCGGGTCACAGAGCTGAAGAACGAGGAGAGGTCTGTGTAAACAAACCTCTCCCCGTGCTTCCTAGCGCAACTGACACTGATCTTCTGTTCCCTGTCATCGGGACAGACGATCAGTGACGTCAGACGCCAAGCCACGCCCCCTACAGTTAAAAAGAAAACACACACACACTTAACCCCTCCCCGCCCCTAGTGGTTAACTCCTTCACTTCCAGTGTAATTTACACAGGAATCAGTGCATTTAAATAGCACTGATTGCTGTATAAATGACAATGGTCCCAAAAATGTGTCAAAAATGTCTGATGTGTCCGCCATAATGTTGCAATCACAAAAAAAAAAAAATCGCTGGTCGCCGCCATTATTAGTAAAAAAAAATATTAATAAAAATGCTATAAAACTATCCCCTATTTTGTAAACGCTATAACTTTTGCGCAAACCAATCAATAATCACTAATTGCAAATTTTTTTACCAAAAATATGTAAAAAAGGACACCAATTTTGTTTGGGAGCCACGTCACACGACCGAGCCTTTGTCAGTTAAAGCAACGCAGTGCCGAATCGCAAAAAGGGGCCTGGTCCTTTGGCTGCAAATTGGTCTGGGGCTTAAGTGGTTAAGCATGTTTAAAACAATAATGCAGTTGCAGTTAAAGATGGAATTTGATTCCATCTCTTTGCCACCTCTACCCAAATCAATCACAAATGCATTAGTCACAGTTTTTTTTTAATAATTAAAACTACTATACAATCATATCAAATATTGTTTTAATACAAAAGCCATGTGTAAATCAGAACAAATATTGCCTTAATACAGAAGTCACTTGTATTTGTATGTAATTATTGGCATCCTTTGCACATTTATTTAATATGTAAGTAGGAATAGAACATAAAAACAGCTGTTTACATTGCCCCTGTGCAGGAATGTCCCGTAAAGACTGGTCACTGCTGCTCTCATGTCAAAACTCTCATATGTTTGTAATAAAGGAAGAAAAAAAAAAACACCAAGATGTTTAATTACTTTTGAAACTAGCAACAGAATTGCACATGGGGAATGGGGAGGGCAAACATACAGTACTAAGATAATCAACACTCAAACTGCTAGTCAGCAAAGAGAACTCAAATAAAATATTTTTTCGACAATTTAACCACTTAAGGACCGGGTCTATTTTTCAGAATAGGTGTTTACACGTTAAAAACACTTTTTTTGCTAGAAAATTACTTAGAACCCCCAAACATTATACATTTTTTCTAACACCCTAGAGAATAAAATGGCGGCCATTGCAATACTTTTTGTCACACCGTATTTGCGGTCTTACAAGCGCACTTTTTCTGGAAAAAAACACGTTTTTTAATAAAAAAAATAACAACAGTAAAGATAGCCCAATTTTTTTATATTGTGAAAGATAATGTTACGCTGAGTAAATTGATACCCAACATGTCACGCTTTAAAATTGCGCCCGCTCGTGGAATGGCGTCAAACTAACTTTTACCATTAAAAATCTCCATAGGTGACTTTTAAAAAATTCTACAGGTTGCATGTTTTGAGTTACAGAGGAGGTCTAGGGCTAGATTTTTTGCTCTCGCTCCAACACCTCACGTGTGGTTTGACCACCGTTTTCATATGCGGGCGCTACTTAAGTATGTGTTGGCTTCTGCGCACAAGCTCGTCGGGACGGGGTGCTTTAAAAAAAAAAAAAAAAACGTTTTTCTTATTTATTTTATTTATTTTTACACTGTTTTTAATAAAAAAAAAAAGAATTTGAGTCACTTTTATTCCTATTAGAAAGAATGTAAACATCCCGTGTAATAGAAAAAAGAATTACAGGTCCTCTTAAATATGAGATCTGGGGTCAAAAAGACCTCAGATCTCATATTTGGACTTAAATGCAATAAAAAAAAATTGTCATTTGAAAAAATGTTATTGAAAAAATGTGCCTTTAAGATGTATGGGGGAAGTGACGTTCTGACGTCGCTTTCACCCTGCTATGGTATGGAGACAGGTGGGGGCCATCTTAGCCTCACTCGTCTCCATACCCAGCCACGGATAGGACCTGATTGCCTCCACTGCTGCCAACGGCTCCGGAAAGTGGCAGAGGGCGTGGGAGAGCGGTGGGAGGGGAGTGGCACCTCTCCCGCCGCTGATAACGGTGATCTTGCGGCGAATCCATGGCAGCGACCACCATTATCTTTTTACCGAACCACCGCCTAAAGAGAGGGATACCTCAGTTGTGGCAGCAGCTGCTGCCGTTACTGAGATATCCCTCTTCAAAAAAGGGATGTACATCGTCGTGCGGCGGTCGGTAAGTGGTTAAAGTGTATTTCATCCATTTTCTGATGTTGTTCTCACTGTTTGCATATCTGATAGTTCTTTTCCTTGTGAATTACACTAAAATATGTTAACATTGTGAATAAGAAATATTTTGTTAAAGCAGAAGAATCTATAATTTAATTCAAAAATACTTGATAGAAATAGGAAAAAAATAACGAAAAGGTCATTTACATTATGAAGATGAATTATTTCATTTATTACAGCAGTCCAAAGTATACAGCGTTTGTATGGGACGTGGAAAATGTCAAATTTCCAGAGACAATGCATGACCTTTGTAAAAGAAGACAATTGTAAGCTAGAAAAATGTTAATTCAAATGCAAAGACTGCAACAAAAATTGCATAATTGTTTTAGAGAAAGCAAAGTAGTTTTTTGCTGGTACATGCTGCATACAAATGTTTTTATTCATTGCACAAAGTCAAAGCTTCTTTACACAAAATTACCTTTACTCTAGGGCAAATGTAGGTAACCTTGGAGATGTTTATATCGACCTTAAATACACTGAAACATCTAACAATGTTGTATGATTGCAGGCTTTATCTATTTTGAGACAATTGTTGTTTTAAGAGCCCAAAATAATAAAACATTTAATAAAAATTCCGATCTCAAGTAAAAAAAATTGAATACTTTTTTTTAATATCTAGCCACCATGCTTTCGCTTGGTTGAAGGTCCTCCTATTTTGAACTGCTGTCTACAGGCTGCTTTACTGTCCACAGATTTATGTTTACCATTTCTCAGAAAACTGTTCTGTTTGCTTCAGTACTCAAACTATCAAATTCATAAAATGATTTTAAATTTCAGGCTGCACAATGCTGACAATTCCCAGAATTAAAAATCAACTGGAAGTTTCTGGATGTTGTGGTCGGGTTGCTTAGAAGCCACAACCAGTGATGGCCCTAACCACACTGCTGAAAAAGCGAATCTCTGCCATTCAGTACCAGGGACCATACAAAAAGGTTTTCTATTTTCGCCATGTAACATGAACAACCTCTTTAAGAAATATTTCTATTTCATTTAGTAATGCATGTTACATTTAGGCACAAGGTTATGTCATATATTGTGGATTGAAATGTGATTTTAAATGGTTTTATTTATTCATAATTTTTTTTGTATGTCATTTTCTCATGCAAATTTGTGAATAATGATCATAATATTAAATTAACAGTTTTATGGATTTTGGTGTGTGGCGGCAACCAGGTGAGGAGTACAAAGACAAGTTTTTCTTGCTTACAGTCAAAAATGGTGGTGGGACTGTCATGGTCTGGGGCTGCATGAGTGCTGCCAGTACTGGGGAGCTACAGTTCAGTGAGGAAACCATGAATGCCAACATGTACTGTGACATACTGAAGCAGAGCATGAGCCCCTCCCTTCGGACACTGGGCCACAGGGCAGTATTGCACCATGATAATGACCCCAAATACACATCCAAAACAACCATTGCCTTGCTAAACAAGCTGAAAGTAAAGGTGATGGACTGGCCAAGCATGTCTCCAGACCTAAACCCTAATAAGCATTGGTGGGGCATCCTCAAATGGAATGTGGAAGAGCGCAAGGTCTCTAACATCCACCAGCTCGGTGATGTCATCATGGAGGAGTGGAAGAGGACTCCAGTGACAACCTGTGAAGCTCTTGTGAACTCCATGCCCAAGAGGGTTAAGGCAGTGCTGGAAATTAATGGTGGGCACACAAAATATTAACACTTTGGGCCCAAGTTGGACATTTTCACTTAGGGGTGTACTCACTTTGTTGCCAATGGTTTAGACATTAATGGCTGTGTGTTGAGTTATTTTGAGGGGACATCAAATTTACACTGTTATACAATCTGTACACTCACTAATTTACATTGTAGCAAAGTGTCGTTCCTTCAGTGTTATCACATTAAAAGATATAATAAAATATTTACAAAAATGTGAGGTGTGTACTCACTTTTGTGAGAAACTGTATGTATTAAAAATCCTTTTTTTCTATTGGTCTGATACTGAATGTTGGGTTTTCACTAGCTGAAAGCCATAATCATCAACATTAAAAGAAAGAAATGCTTGAAATATAATCACTCTGTGAATAAAATATGAGTTTCACTTTTTGAATTGAAGTACTGAAGTAAATTAACTTTTTGATGATATTCTAATTTTATGAGAGGCACCATAGTACAGTAATATAACCAAAACAGTGTGTTATGACCAAAGTTATTTTTTGGTGTATGCCAACAAATCAATCAAGCCATTCACCAGGTCTGTATGTTGAAAATCTGAAAATAAAAGCTATTCTTGCAGATCCAACCACTTCCCAGACATTACAAAAGAGCACCGATTGGCCATGTTTTTTTTCTGTTATTTTACACAGCAAATGGGAAGGCTAAGACTCCCTTATCTGACTTTATAACCACAGTTACAATAATGCAAACCAGGACAATCGGTAGTATTTAGTACAACCACTTCATCAGTTGACATTTTTCAGAAGGCTTCAGATTTGCATATGGTTATTTTTAAGTAAAGGGTGCCAAAAAGATTTTCTTAAAGAATAAGTGCATTTTTATTTTAAAACTCCAATACCATCCCATCCCTACCCATTCTTTAATCACCTCAATACTGGCCACTTTAACCCCCTTCCTACCCTGACCAATTTTCAGCTTTCAGTGCTTCCATACTTTGAATGAGAATTACTCAGTCATGCAAATCTGTACCCAAATAAATTTATCATTTTTTTTAACACAAATAGAGCTTTCTTTTGGTGGTATTTAATCACCACTGTTTTATTTTTTTATTTTTTGCTCTACAAATGAAAAAGCACCAAAAAATTGGGGGGGGGGGGAGTGTTCTACTTAGTTTTGGTTATAAAATTATGCAAATAAGTAATTTTCTTCATAAAGTTTGACCAAGATTTATACTGCTACATGCTACATTTCTTTGGTAAAAATAACCCAAATCAGTGTATATTATTTAGTCTGTGTGAAAGTTAGAGAATAAAAAACTATGGTACCAATCACTGAAAATAAATCACACCTGATGTACTGTATCTGACAGGATGAGACACAAATGATCCACATGAGCGCAGGAAGGTTTTACCCCCTTTGTGACTAGGGCAATTTTTACTTTCTGCACCATGCTATTTTAACTGGTAATTGCGCAATCATGCAACTGTACACAAATTCCATTTTTTTTTTAAATGTTATTATAATAAATTTTGAAAAACAGTTGAAAAAGTAACCCAATATTTTTTTTGCTTTCTGCTATAAAACAAATCCAAAAAAAAATAATCAAAATTTTTTCATACATGTAGGCCAAAATGTATTCTGTGACACGTCTTTTGTAAAAAATCCCATTAGGTGTATATTGATTGGTTTGTTGGAAGTTATAGCGTCTACAAACTGTGGTGTATATATACGGAAATGTTAATTTATTTATTTTTTTATACTAGTAATGCTAGTGATCAGCAACTTATAGTGGGACTGTGATAGTGCAGTGAGCAATCTGACATTAATTGAGGCTGAATGGAACCTGACTAAAGCCTCGTACACACAATCAGATCTTCCGATGGGAAATGTGTGATGACAGGCTGTTGGCAGAAAATCCGACCATGTGTATGGTCCATCGGGCAATTGTTGTTGGATTTTCCACGGACAAATGTTGGATAGCATGTTTTAAAATTTTCCGTGGACAAAAGTCTGTTGTCAAATTTTCAGAGAGTGTGCACACAAGTCCGTCAGACAAAAATCAAAAGTGCAAACACGCATGCTTGGAAGCAAGGACGAGCCAGAAGCGGTTGGTCTTGTAGACTAGCGTTCATCATGGAGAATTTACATTCGTGACGTGGCAAATTATGAAATCTCGAAATGCAGCGCACATTCTCTTCTTTAATGGGTGTTGCCTTATGATTTTATGTGAAATCTTCATTAAAAGCTGTAAAATATTGTAATTAGGAATATATTTCATTTAGCTTGTATCTATGCAGGCCATAACATATTAATCTTCACATATATCTCCAGACAAGTCGGTGCCCAGGCTTATGTGTACAAACAATGGGTGTCAAACCTCATTGTTTTACACATACTCACTTCAAAGGTTCCCATGCTGGCATATGCAATGAAGGGAGGCCAACCCATGATCAATACTTAAATTCCTGGGAAAATTAAAGTCAATCTCCTGCTCAGAATCGTCACAAGGATTTGCATTAAAGGGGGCTGACTTATGCAAAGTACAGGGATTGGAGATGCAGCCAATCCTTAACCAGTGATAGGGAAGCTCACCAATCAATTGCCACGTTATGCCAACCAATGAGGCATCAGCCTGTATTTATATACACAGACTAGATGGGAAAGATTTTTCTCTTTTCTGGTAGAGCAGCCATCAGAATGGAAACTTGGTGTGATACGGGTAATTATGGGAAAGTGCGGCCCTTTACTTGTAACTAAATATGTTTGTAGATTAATGTTTTAAGGAATATACTCTGTATTCCTTCATGTAATTCTCTTATTTTTTATTTTATTTTATTCTTTATTTATTTACAGGAAAACTGAGATAAATCAATAATAGCAGTTGCACACTGCTTCGTAATTTCTTCATTTTACATTCATATTTCAAACCAAAATATAATCTTCAAATGTTAGATCTGTAATCCTGTTATTTTTAAACAAACATATCCCTCTTAATTCCCCTTTATAACCTCTTCATCTAAATCCCCTAACTTCCCTAAAAAAAAAAAAAAAAAAAAAACCCTCATCTCTCTCCCCCTCAGTGGTCCCCCAGTCCAAATAAATTCATGCTCGTATGCCTATTGTGTCCCCATTTTAGCTTTCCTACCTAGACTATTACCTTTGTTTCTCTCCGATCAACCTCTTCCTCTCCTCCGTTTGCATAAAAATCTCCCAGGGTGCCCATATTTGAGATATATGTTCTCTTCTATCCATAGGCATAGATATCAGATTTTCCATAATCCCCATAATTCCTTACTTTATAAAGCCACATGGATATCTGGGGTGTTCTTGGGTCCTTCCAACACGTAGTGATGCAGCTTTTAGCAGCGTTCATCAAGTGACTTATAATCAAGTTTTTATATCTCTCCATTGGGATTTGTGAGGATTGCAGAAAGGAAAAATGCCGGGTCCTCAGGGATCCGATATTCTGTGAATAGTTGAGTAATTCTCCGAACTTCTTGCCAAAACTGTCTAATTACTGGACATGTCCAGAAAATATGTACTATAGTGCCTCTCTGACAGCCCCTCCAGCACCTATCCGACGCTCCTTGAGAGAATTTATTCATTAATGAGGGAGTGTAGTACCAACACGTTAGTAATTTATAGTTCCACTCCTGTATCTTAGTACATCTAGATGTATTATTTTCTGTCGTTGGTCTATTGTAAAGATTTGTTCCAAATCTCTCTCCCACTTTCCCAGATTCTCTTATTTTAACCTAATATTTTCTTACTTGGTATAGACTATAGATAGATGATTGTGTATTAGACTTTCAACTACTTACTAATAAATGGTGTTATTGTGTTAAAGCTTTCTCTCTTGGTCATAGAACTCTCATAGAACTCTCATTTAACCCACATCATATCTTTGAGATATTAAATCCTAAATATAATAAACGGGTAACATGAGATAATAATGAAGCTGCTTTGCTTGTGATACTGATGGAGTTACAAATATTCAAAGGTTTTTTTTCTAGTGATATCAAGAATAATATTTATTTATTTTTTTGGGCAAGTTACCACAACACCATTATCCTGTAGTTTTTAAGATCAAAGATACAACTATGTCGGTGTCACATGTCAATTTTACATTGTATTTTTTTAAATGTAACTGCCTTCTCCGAAACTGTCATTTGAAGTAAAACACATAGCCAAGTGTTATTCTCCACAATTTATTTATTGTACATTAAAAAAAGAAAACAAATACAATTAGACATGCTATCTGAGAATAGAACTTAAAGTGGAGGGCCACCCTAAAAAAAAAAAAAAAGAGCATTAATATTCTTTAAAAAACAAACATTTGAAAAAAAAAATTTTTACCTTACCAGAAATCCCTGTTGCTAGGCAGTCTTCCTAATCTGCCTCCTTCCTACTCCGCGGTGATCTTCAGTCTCCTCTCGTCCTCCAAGTTGTCTTCTGGGTAATGGGGCGTGCTGTGTTCTGGGAACTGTGTGTTCCCTAACACAGCGCGTCCCATTCACAAAAGCGCCCCGCGACTCACGCATGCGCAGTAGGAAACGGGCAGTGAAGCCGCAAGGCTCCACTGCCTGTTTCTCTTAGTGAGGATGGCGGCAATGGGATCCGAGAGCCGAGGGACATGTCGGCCTTGGAGGCCAACATCGCGGGCGCCCTGAAAAGGTAAGTCTCCTTATTAAAAGTCAGAAGCTACTTTTTTTTTTTAGCTGCTGACTTTAAAAAAAAAAATTACAGCTGAAACACAGCTTTAACCAAAAGTGCATTCTATGCATCCAAAAACATAGAAAATATACCAAATCAAATCATTCAACCCAAACAAATGCCAAAGCAATAACTCCAAGGCCATTAATAAATAACATGTTATCGCCTCCGATTCAGCAAAATGTCTGATTGACGAACGGCCGTTCAGAAACTAACTGAAAAGCGCGAAATGAAAAGCATGAAATGAAAAGTGCGAATCAACACTCAAACTTCTGCTAACATGAAATTAAAAGAAGAAGCCCAAAGGGTGGTGCTAAAGAGCTGAAAAAACACATAGTACGTCTAGTACGTCACTACGTTTGCGATTGTTGGCCAACAATTGTGTGCCATTTGTATGCAAGACAAGTTTGGGCCAACGCCCTTCAGACAAAAGTCCACGGTTTTGTTGGCCAACAATCCGATCGTGTGTACGAGGATTAACTGACAGTGACATCACCTGTGACCCAAATACAGTGATCAGTGCTAATACTATTCACTGTACTGACACTGGTTCATTTCAGAGCCATGGTCAACAATTTAGTAGGTATACAACTTCTGTACTCTAAACCAGGAGTCTCACTCCTCTTGTTGACAATCTACAAAATCTTCATTAACAATTTAGTTTTATGCCGCTCTAATATTATGGTTTATTCAAAAACTACCTAGGACCATCTAGTAAATAAACATCAAGAAACCAAAAATGAATATATCCATCACCATATATACATTCCTCTTCACATTTGGATACGGATACAACTGTTGATTGAATTATTTTTTTTTCTTCCAAAAAATTTTTTATGTCTATTAATAGCCTATTATGAAGCATTTTCTAGACCATTTTTTTACTTTTTATTTTCTGCTTTTCCTTTGTCTATTGTAGTCTCTTGCCAGAAAAAAAAATTGTACGTTATCTTACAGCCCTATGGAGTTTTTTGTATTTATTTAGGCTGCCTCAGCCTACTGTTAGTGGTTTATTGAAACACAACCCATTCAAGTTACAAAACTAGCCTTTTTTTTAATTTTTAGACATTGATGTATCCTTTCCATCCTTTGCAAAGACCTTTTAATAAACCCCCTTTTTTACAGCCAGTTAACCCCTATTTCTTAAACATTACTTTGAAGTTTGTAGGGCCTCACAATTTCTCCTCTTATGCCTCAACCTATGGGAGCTAGAAACAGAATGGCAGAGAGCAATATCAAGAGTAAAACATTTTTTTCTGCAGAGCGTGCAGATGACAAAGAAATTTATGAGACCTACTTTCACAGACTTCAAAGACTAATGTCAACTGAGACCTGCCTATGATGGAATGTCACTTCCTTGGCAGAATATCTCAAAAAATAGAGTCAGAGGTCTAAGGATACAAAAAGTTTCCATCGTTTGAATTAGAGGATAAGAATTTTAGAAAATAGTGGATGAACATACTGGATGAAGCATTGAACAGTCTTATTAGACTGATCATTAATTATAAAAATATACGCTTGGAGGGCCTGAATAACAACAACATCACTGAAATTCAACATGACCTGAAAAAATTGCATAATTAGTCAGATTTCTTATCAAGAGAGGAAATACTTACCATAAAGTACCCTACCCACAAGAATAAGGAGGACACAAGCATTCATCAAGAAAAAGAGAATAAAGAGAGGGAAGCAGGTCAGTGGAACCAAGATAACACACCCCCTGCCTGCCACTAACGTCTTAAATTTGTCTGATCACACATTGTCCCTTGAAGCACTGAATTTATTTTCGAAGGGCCTAAACTTTGCACTAACACAAAGTTTTGGTTTGTTCTCCACAATAATAGATGTTAACAATTTTGTTGTTCACCACCAAAAAAGCACCATTTCAGCACCGATTTATCGATTTCAACCAACATAGACTCTGATAATATGACTCTCGTGATTTTTATCTTATTTATTACATGCGTTCTTTATATTCATCTCCACATTTTTTTCACTCAAAAAGATCTGATTTTGGGGGGGCGTGGCCTGGCACCGGAGCGAGATGGCCGCTTAGAGAAAGAGCTCCGCCATCCAGGGAAACTAAGAAGCCCTAGCAGCAGCCTGAAACCTCCATCCAGCCCTACAAGATGACTGCCAGGAGTCACTCGTCCTCCCGCTCGCAGCTGGACCCCGCAACGCAACTGAGCAGGAACATCCCGGCCATGTTCCGGACCTGCCAGACGGAGCCGCAGGCCGCATCTCAAGCCGGGGACTGTAGTTACACAGGAGGCACGGCCGCGCCCGCACCGCCGCTATCACAGTCACCCCCCACACACCCATCGCCTTTCCTATGCCTGGCGGACCTGCAGAGTGTGGCGGCTGATATCAAAAATACCCTGACAGCAGCCATCTCGGACCTCAGGAGCGATATTAAAGCGGTCGCAGCAAGGGTAGAACACGTGGAGGAGGCGGCCATGACACACGGAGCGGCACTGAACCAGGTACAGCAAGTATTAAATGTACATAGCCAGCACCTTATCGATATGCACAGGCATATGGAGGACCTTGACAACAGGGGGCGCAGGCGCAACCTACGGGTCAGGGGGATCCCCGAAACTGTAGAAGGCCCCCAACTCCAAGCGGTGATATGGGCTATCTTTAATACCCTCCTGGGCAGACCACCAGATTCCCCTGTGGAGATGGAGCGTTGCCATAGAGCCCTGCGGCCTAGAGGGAGAGACACTGACCCACCCAGGGACGCGGTATGCTGCCTAGTCAGCTTTACACAGAAAGAGGAGATACTGCGCCTGGCCCGCAACCACGGCAACCTAGAGCACGAGGGGGCACGTATCCAATTGTTCCAGGATCTGTCTGCCATTACATTACAACATAGAAGAGACCTCCGGCCCTTACTACAGGCTCTGAGAGATAGACACATCCCTTACAGATGGAAGTTCCCGTTCTGCCTGCAGGTGACAAATGGCAACCGCACGGCTCAACTGAGAACACCAGCAGACCTTAGGCCCTTCTGCGAGAGCCTGGGCATCCCAATGGTCCATGTACCTGAATGGTACGGAGCCTTCATGCAGCAGGAGCCCTGGATCCCCACACAGCCGAGCGGGACCCCGAGACCCCAGAGGAGCAGACAGCGCAGGCGCAGGTCCTCGGCTGACACCTCGCCAAGACGCAGGGGAGACATGGAAACTGATGAGAGCCCGCGAGCATCGCCATCCTATGCGCGACGCAAGACGGACCACTGACACAGCACAACTAAAAGTTTCAAGCTGGAGACACGGAAGACACCTATCCCTTTGCATAAGCCACGACACACTCCGTACGGTGAGCTGGACACCATCCGCTGACAGAGTCCTACATTACGCTAGCCCACAGGAGTAGACATCTGGGGCCCCACTTTGTTGCTCGCAAACTGTGCTGGACGTCACTCATTGCTGCGTGCTGATGGGGGCACCCCTAACTCCCCATGGCTGGTTTAACACTCCCGCAGATGAAAATCCCTGCTGAATAAAGAGACAGGTGACCTCAAGATGGTTCCTTGCACTGGAACGCAACGAAAGCACGAGATCGCCTACATAGATCTGCCTTCTCACCAGGTTCTACTCCTACCAGGAACCTACCTACAGCTGTATAAGGTGGACCGCTCCGCAACAGTTGCTGGGGAAGAGGCATATGCTTCCCACCCCCATCTTTTGGTCCTGAATTTTGAATTTTTATTTTTTATTTTTTTATTATTTTTCTGGCGCACCCGCTGTACAGGTACTTTTTCCTATACTTGATGCCATACCAAGAGATGGTCACCTAGCTAGTCTAACTTTCGGTACTGTCTGAGGGCACTTACCAGGTTTACCATGGGGTGCACAGCATGCACATGAGCACACGGGCCACGAATGACTGTATGTGTCAGGGCACTAGTGGTTGGTCCATCCACGGAGTTCTGGGCCTAGACGGCCCGTCGCTGCGGCTCCCCGCGCCTCCACATTTTCTTGGGGAGACGAGGGGAGTAGGGGAGATCGGACCGGAAGTCTTGCATATGCGGTCCGGGGCCCAGTGGATGGTCCCCCCCCTCACAATACGGTGACTATGCATTAGGGATAAAATGGGAGAGGAAAGTGTCTTAGTCTGCAGTTGTATTGTTCCAATGGCAACTTGTAATATTGGGCCTATATAGTTACTGTTTCTGGTTTTATTCTGTTCTTAGAGGACGAAAAATGCCTCCCGGCGGGCTTCCTCTCACTGATGCCCCGCTGGAGAAGTGGAGTACTGGGAGACGGGATCCCGGGGTCGGGAGGGAGGGAGATTCCTCTCGCTGCCGACCCCTCTGGTATGTGTGCCGCGGGAGATCCTTGGCTGTGACAGCAGCTTGGATACTGGGGGGGCCGGTTCCCGGGGGCATCGCCGTCAGGGATGCGACCGGGGTCCGAGACCCCCCACCTACCCGAAGCATTGTTCTCGGGGGTGTTGATGCACGAGGAGGTATGTCAGCCATACCTATTCCTGCATGGCCTTAGTTGCCTGGTTAGAGGGCCACATCCTGTTTTTACTTGATTTATATGTTTAGATTGCTTATGTGTCATAACAAAGGTTCCGTTAGAACTATGTACAACATCTTTCTCCCTTATGTTACATTAAGACAGTATAGGGGCGGAAGACTGAGGTGACTCCCCATCTTGGACTGGGGGGAGTAGCAGTGGGCTCCCCCCACGCAATTGTGCACAGGTTTCACGCATTTTGGCAGGCGCCTGAGCCTGTAACCCTGGATGGCCGGAAATGGATATTTCCTAGGTCCCGGTGTTAGGTTACACTCCCACCACAAGGAGGCAGGTATCCACCTTGTACTCAGCCGGCAGACCCCTACCCTGTTCCTGTATCCCCCCAGGAACCCCCTTAGGTAGACCAGCCGGTCTGCTTCTACCTCCGGTAAACACCTTGAGATCCCCATTAAGGGGTGACGTTTCTATTATCTGCCCCTAGTCAGTAGAGGCTCGCTTTCATCTCTTCTCTTCTCTCTCGCTCTTCTCCTTCTCCCCCCTATCCCCTCTATTGGTATCTCTCACCGTCCCCCACCCCTTCTTCCTAAACCCAGTGCCCCCTTCCCTCCTAAACCCCTCTCACCCTCTCCCCCCTCCGAACCTAAGACTTGTGCTCAGTACACCCGGACAGACTGGGGGAGGCACAGCCAAACAAAGGTACCATGTCCTCAGTACAGCAAGCGACCACCCCCCTGACCCTTAAGGTATACTCCCTAAATGCGAAGGGTCTTAACACCCCGGAGAAACGGAGCAGTGTCTTAGACGAAGCCCATCGCCTTAGGGCCCAGGTATTGTTTCTGCAAGAAACACATTTCAAATCGAGTTCCGTTCCCCGCTTAACCAACAGCAGATACCCAGTGGTCCATCATGCGACCTGCCCTGATTCCAAAACCAAAGGGGTCTCAGTAGTAATGGCCAAATCATTCCCATTCCAGCTCACAGACCAAGTCCTTGATCCTGAGGGCAGGTTTATATTTCTGAAAGGGACCTGGAAAGACAGACCGATCACGTTGGCAAACATTTACTGCCCAAACGCCAGACAGGTGTCCTTCCTAAAAGAGATTTTAGTCCAACTAACCCTGTTCAAGGCGGGCCTACTGATCCTAGGGGGAGATTTCAACATGACGCTCAACCCGCTCCTAGATACATCCTCAGGTACATCATCCATACCCTACGCAGCCCTACGTCAAGCGAAGTTGGCGCTATCATCCCTTGCACTACACGACTCCTGGAGGACGCTCCACCCCCAGGAGAAGGACTTTACATTTTTCTCGCCCCCGCACAACAGGTACTCTAGACTTGACTACTTGTTCATACCCCAGACAGACCTGTCCTACCTACAAGACGCTACGATAGAGAACATGTACATCTCGGACCATCATCCCGTGACCCTGACCTTACAGTTCCCACAGTGGGAAACAAAGACCAGGACCTGGAGACTGGACGCCTCTATTCTTACGGACCTAGGAGATGTGGCGAACCTTACAGAATCCATGACAGAATATTTCCAACAGAACGACACCCCAGACGTGTCCCCTATGACCCAGTGGGAAGCACATAAATGTGTCATCAGGGGTAAGCTCTTAGCGATCGCGGCAAGGAGAAAAAAGGCACACCAGGCCCTGTTGAAGGAACTGACCGACAAAATAACCCTTTTAGAAGCCCAACACAAGCGTTCGCTGGCAGTAGGTGTAGCCCGGGAACTAGCTGATACAAGGGCGACGCTCTTAGAGGAAATTTTTAAACGGACGCGGAAAAGACAGGTCTTATCCCAGAAACTCTTCTATGAGCAGGGAAATAAACCAGGTAGACTGCTAGCCAGATTCACTCAAAGACGTACTCTTGCCAATACAGTCCATCATGTTACTGACGCCCAAGGTCTAGTCCACTCTAAAAATGAGGATATTGCCAAGCAATTCAGCACATTTTATAGCAACCTCTACAATATAGAGCTCAAAGAAGGTAGGCCCATTTCGACAGAGGCCAGGCGGGAGCTCATGAGAGACTTCCTAAGTAAATATAGCCCCCGACCATTGTCCACCCCCGACTGGCAAGCTCTAGAGGAACCCCTTTCCATAGAGGAGTGGGGGAGGGCACTGAAAGCCATGAAACCGGGCAAAAGTCCGGGTCCTGACGGCTTCTCCGTCCAATACTATAAATGTTTTGCCGAAATTTTAGCACCCCGATTCTTGAAGGCCTTCAACACATTAGCGCACACTCCAGCTAAGTCTAATAGCCTACTCGAGGCCTACATCACAGTAATCCCCAAAGACAATAAAGACCCGACTGACGTAGCAAACTACCGACCCATATCCCTCCTGAATGTCGACGTCAAATTATTCGCTAAAATCCTGGCCACTCGACTATCTGTCTTCGTTCCGGCATGGGTGGGATTGGACCAGGTAGGCTTTGTCCCTGGACGTGAGGCCAGGGACAACACCATCAAGGCCCTCAACCTACACCACTGGCTCACGTCCACGGGAAGGGAGGGGTGCTTTCTCGCTATGGATGCGGAGAAGGCGTTCGACAGGGTGGCATGGGACTACATGGAAGCGGTCCTGGAAACCCTTGGCCTGGGAAGCAGAATGCGAGCGCTTATTAAAGCACTGTACACCGGACCCGGAGCCAGAGTCCGGGTCAACGGCCACCTGTCGGACGCCTTCCCCATCCGTAATGGGACCAGACAGGGATGCCCCCTGTCCCCCCTGCTATACATCCTCACGCTGGAACCCCTCCTCCGATGTATTAGGGCACACCCAGACATAAAGGGAATTGAGGTGCATCAGAGGGAGTACAAAATTGCCGCATTTGCGGATGACATTTTGCTCTTTCTCTCGTCCCCTCTGACGTCATTGCCCAACCTAATGCCAGTCCTAGATCAGTTTAGGAATATTTCGAACCTGAAAATAAATTTCTCAAAGTCATACGCTCTAAACATATCCTTGCCCCCCACAATAGTCAAAAGTTGTCAGGACAACTTCCCATTTACCTGGAAATCAGGTGCGATAACTTATCTGGGTATCCAACTTCCGAGTAAACTCAAAGACCTATATGATAGCAACTTCCTCAAAGAACTGAAGCTCATTCAACAAGACTTGCTTAAGTGGGACGCCCCTACTATCTCCTGGTTTGGTCGGGCCTCTATCTTAAAAATGACGGTACTACCCCGTCTACTGTATAAGTTACAGACAATCCCGATACGCCTCCCGCCCTCCTTTTTCACCACTTATAAACGCATGTGCAGACACTTTATCTGGGGGGCTAAGGCAGCACGTATAGGGTGGGCAAAATTGGTACTCCCAAAATCGGGGGGTGGGATTGGGCTCCCAGACCTGCAGAGGTACTACTAAGCGGTACATCTAAGCCGAGTAGTTGACTGGAAACTACATATCGAGTGCAAAGGATGGGTACTTCTAGAAAAACTGATTGCGAGAACGGAATTGCAGTACTCCCCATGGCTACCGAAACCGCATGCGACGCAGGAGGCCCAATCCCACCCGCTGATTGGAGCGACTCTATATGAATTTGACAGGGCCTGTAAAACACACTCACTCTCCTCGCAAATCTGCCCAATTACTCCAGTGAAAGGCAATCCAGCCTTTCCCCCGGGATTGGAAAGTGGATTCCTCCATGCTGAATGGCCACGCACAGAGATGTTGGCCAAACATTTCTTCTCCAGGGGTAGATTCCTCAGGCAGGGGGAACTGGCGGCGCTCTCAAATACGAAAACATTCCCATTCTGGGCTTATCTGCAGCTAAAACATTTCTTAGACAATCCTTCCAACAGAGAGAGCTTTGCCAGAACCCCCACAATTCTGGAATCCTTGTGCTCTAGTTCCGCTCCCCAGACTCACCTGATCTCGGAGCTATATGCCACAATGTTTGGGGTACCATATACCTCCCTAGAGTCAGATCATGCTTACTGGGAATCGGAACTGGGCATAGAAATTGATGACAAGACTTGGGACCGAGTCCACCATTATATCCACAAAGGCTCAATGAACACCCACACACAGGAAAATGGGTTTAAAATCAAATCAAGGTGGTACAGGACACCGGAGACTATCCATAAATATGTGCGGACGGTCTCCGACCGATGCTGGAGGTGTGAGCGTGACTTAGGCTCGCTCCTCCACATCTGGTGGTCCTGCCCGCTAATTCTTCCGTATTGGCGTAAAATACATGAAACTGTACTGGAGATTTCCTCTCTTCCATTAGAATTCTCCCCGGCCCAATATCTCCTACATATCTCCAAAATACCACGTAGGAAATATCAAAAGTCAATCGCGCTACATATGATCAATGCGGCCAGATTGTGTATCCCAGTCCACTGGAGGTCAAAATCTCCCCCGTCCTTAAAAGAATGGGTAGCCAGGATGAACCAGATAGCAACAATGGAAGAGATGATTAGCACAGCCCATGATAGGATCGATACCTACTCTGCAATTTGGACACCCTGGCTTGATTATCGCCAGACGCAAAGCTGCCAAGACCTGATTCATAGCAACCTCCCATAGGACAAGATTGATTGAAAAGGACTTGAAACATCCAGAGGAGGGCAGTTGGTGGTGACCCCACCCCCTTCTCAGGCGAAACTGAAACAGTGCCTCCCCCAGCCCTTCCCTTATCCCCCCCCCCTTCTTTTTTCCATCACCTACTCTCCCCCCCCCCCCCCCCTCTATCCATACCCTCCCTTACCTTTCCTCTCTGTTCTAAATCTATTCCTCTTCTGTACCTTCGGTAATACCCACGAACACCAAACGCTCCTGTATAGAGTGTCGACCATAATCCTAGGCGCTTCCCCGTCTTTAAAGTACCGGACACTACTAGTGGAAGCGACTCAGGTCACTAAGCAGATATGTCCCTCGCATCCACCATTAGTAATTAGGCCCAAAGGCCACCTTCACGGCGGCCGCTACGAAGCCGCGCCTCCCTGGCACCTTGTACTCCTGAACCATACTCTCCCCCTGTTACAGGGAGATACAACTAGAAGCAGTTATATCCCCGCCAAGCTACACGGCCACGAGGGGCCGAATAACAGATCCACTCAGGGACTGTGGGTGCTAAACCATGGGATATAATGTTTTTGCATTGTCAGCCTATGTTGGTTGCTGTTACTGTGACCGTATCATTTAACCTGTGACACGACAAGTTGTACATGTACGCATATTTCGCATTCTGTTGTGCTGTTTGGTATTCTATTTTGTTATGTTGGAAAACCCTTAATAAAATCTTTATGGAAAAAAAGATCTGATTTTTATCCTATTCACTTACGAGGTGACAAGCTGGACCCGTTTCAGAAACCTGTTAAACAGGACCTTATCATCTTAGTGCGAGAAATAGATTGACAGTTTTTCATATGGCCGCTGGTATTCTATCTCTAATCCCTGTTTCATTCCCTTGAACAGGAAGGCAGGTAATGTTTTAAATTTCAAATATCAATTTTAATTCTTTATTTTTTTCAAAGTCACCTTTGAAATATTACCAATATTATTCACCTTTGGCTTATCTCTTTTTTACCCTTTTTTTGATGGTTTTCATTAATACTATTGTTTTCATTATTTAACTTGTTTTCATTCTGTTTTTTCATTGTGGTTTATAACAATCTCTTTTATTTGTCCCCTTTAAATCACGGCATTGTGGGCATGCACGCCCGTCACGTACTCCGTGACCATGCCCGCGGACTCCATGTCGGCCGGGGGCCTGCAATGTCACAGAGCAGCAGAATGGGAAGATGCCTATGAACAAGGCTTTTCCCTGTTCTGCCTAGCAACATGACAGAGGTCTACTGCTCCCTGTCATCAGGAGCAGTGATCACTGTCATGTTGTTGTGAGCCCATTCCCCGCTGTTAGAATTACTGCCTAGGACACACTTAACCCCTTGATCGCCCCCTAGCGTTTAACCCCTTCCCTGCCAGTGTAATTTACACAGTAATCAGTGCATTATTACAGCACCAATCGCTGTATAAATGACAATGGTTCCAAAATAGTGTCAAAAGTGTCCGATGTGTCCGCCATGTCGCAGTCACGATAAAAATCGAAAGATTGCTGCCATTACTAATAAAAAAATAAATAATAAATATGGCATAAATATATTTTGTAGATGCTATAACTTTTGCGCAAACCTATCAATATACGCTTATTTGTGATTTTTGTTACCAAAAATATGTATAAGAATACATATCTGCCTAAACTGAGAAAGAAATTAGTTTTTTTATATATTTTTGGGGGATATTTATTATAGCAAAAAAAAAAAATATTGCTTTTTTTTTCAAAATGTACGCAATTTTTTTGTTTAAAGCACAAAAAATAAAAACTGCAGAGGTGATCAAATACCACCAAAATAAATCTCTATTTGCGGGGGAAAAAAGGACAATTTTGTTTGGGTGCAATGCTGCACGTCTGCGTAATTGTCAGTTAAAGTGACGCAGTGCCGTATCGCAAAAAGTGCTCTGGTCAGGAAGGGGGTAAATCCTTCCTGGCTGAAGTGGTTAACTGATAATTACGCGGTTCTGTGACGCTGTAGCCAAAAAAATGTATGTCCTTTTTCCCACAAATAGAGCTTTCTTTTGGTGGTATTTGATCATATCTGGGGTTATTTTTTGCGCTCTAAGCTAAATTAAAAAAAAAAAAAAACACAATATTTTTTACTTTTTGCTATAATAAATATAGCCAATTTTTTTTAAAAAAGCAATTTTTTTTAAAAAAGCAATTTTTTTCCTCAGTTTAGGCTGATATGTAGTATTCTACATGTTTTTGGTAATAAAAATCACAATAAGCATATATTGATTGGTTTGCGCAAAAGTTATAGCGTCTACAAACTATTGAAAAGATTTATGGCATTTTTATGGCATTTTATTATTATTATTTTTTTTACTAGTAATGCAGGTGATCTGCAATTTTTAGCAGGACTGCAAAATTATGGTGGACAAATTGGACACTTGACACATTTTTGGGACCATTGACATTTTTACAGCTATCAATGCTAAAAAAAATGCACTAATTACTATGTAAATGTCACTGGCAGGGAAGGGGTTAACACTAGGGGGCGATCAAGGGGTTAACTGTGTTCCCTTGTGTGTGTTATAACTGTAGGGGGAAGGAACTGACTAGAGGATATGACAGATCTTTGTTCCTAGCTAGTAGGAACACACGATCTGTCTCCTCTCTCCTCACAGAACAGGGATTTGTGTGTTTACACACACACGTCCCTGTTCTGGCTCTCGTGCCTGTGATCGCACGTGGCCAGTGGTCACTATGACTGCTGGCCATGTGCATTGGCACTCCTGCAGTGCAGTGAGTGTGCATGCCTGCTATCCCCACTTAAAGGGCCAACGTACAGCTACGACGACTCGCGGAAATGTGCCAAACTGCCGCAGTATAATGATGGTGGCTGGTCGGCAAGTGGTTTATGACTGTTTATTAGGAAATAAGCAGGAATTACATGGCATTAATAACAGTTCTTTATTTGTAACAGAAAAGATGACATCAAATATAAAAAAATACTAGGATAAAACAGTTACATAAGGAAAATTAGTCGTGGATTGCAGGCGCTATTAGTTTGACTAAGCCAGGATGGAGCTTTTGTAGATGGCCTGGTCCTGTGGTAGCACAGTAATAAAAATAATACAATAACTGTGACAATAGGTATCTATGAGATGATACACCTAATGGCTAAGATGAAAATCATATTGAAATGGGCATAAAGAAAAGAAATGAGAAAGAGGGGGGAAAAGAAGGGAAGGAAGGAAAAAAGGGATAGAAGAAAATAGAAATAGAAGGGGAGCCAATAACAGATAGTTTACACATTCAACACATGAGGAAAAATTTAAAAAGAAATCACTCATGGCATTGAAAAAGCTTGTGTTTCAAATATGGTAGAGTCAGAGTTTATGTCTATATGTGGCAAAGGTTTTGAACTAGAACCAGCTGGCCCATATTTTAGAGTGCCAACTAACTTTCCCCCTGGCAACATGCAATAATTCAAATGCCTGTTACTTTATTTCTTCAGCACGTGATTGGATAATAGAAGGTAATTTACACAAAAAATGTATTGTGTGAACATTCTTAAATCCTTTAGTAAATCAAAATCATATTATGTATAGCTAACAGTAAATTTAAATGGTGTTTAGAACTCATTTAACTCATTAATCAAATGGTTTAAAATAGGAGTTGTCAGTGTTGTCCTTAGAATATCATCAGATTCTTTTTTTAAATTTTAAGGCAACCAATTAGTAGAGACAAATTAGACAAACTAGAGCTTTTACATTGTTCTGTGCATGAATCATGCAGCATAACATTATTTCCCATTCAGAATAGTGTATTATTCAGAATCTTCTTATCCCTTTCTGTATTATATGTACTCAATGATGTTGTATTATACATTATAAAATGTGTTTCTATTATGCATTCAGATTTCTGTATTTTGTGATCAATACACTAGGTTATTATTAAAAATAAGATAATTATTAGTTATGTTAGCAGACTGCAATGTTTTTTTAAATAATAAAATAAACTGTATGATAACACAATTAAAACAAAGCTAGTCATTAATTAAATTGAATTGCTTAGTAGATTTCCACTCAGCCAGAAATATAGCTCAGTGTGATCATGACGCTATGAACCACCAATGATGGCTTTAATGGTAAGTGACATTTTAAGAAACACACTAATGGATTTTAAAATACTTTCTTTCAGAAAATCGTTAAACTATCAATTAGCAAGAATAAAAGATGAAGTAATAAAAGAAAGCTCCAATACCATCCTTGCCATTCAAGACATCATTTATTTAGAAATACAAATTTTTATAGGCTTTGATGTTCTAGTAGCATTTTCATGCTGAGGACACTTTACGTTTCTGTGAGTAAAGCTATTTTTCCTTGCAAAATGGATTTAAGAAGCTTTGAGATTTGATGAAGTTAGATGTATGTTAAAATAACAAATTTGTGAAAGATACAAAAAAATTTAAATAATCACTAAATTTAACATTTCTGCTGATGTTTTTATGCTGTGAGTAGGATAAGTGAAGTGACTTTGGTGTATTTAACTGCAAATTTACTGATTTCAGTATCAGCAAAATGTAATCAATTTTGCTCATTGAGCTGCCAAGAATAAATTTGCTTAAACACATGCAATCTTCTTTTTGAGTTTGAAAAGTGTGTTTTTTTTAATGGTAGTTTAGTTTATTTCATGTAGCTTTTGCACAAAAACAGGTCCAGTATAGGGAAGAGTAGTATTCAAAAACTTTAGGAGCCACTTGATGTCCATTGCACCCTTTTGCTTTCCTTTTAATTCTAATGTATTTTGCCAAAATTACAAACGTTAACCACTTAAGGCCTGCCCCATGTACATTTACTGTGACAAGGTGGCCTTAAGAACAAAATCACGTACCTGCATGTGATCAGTCATCATCCGTAGAGAGTAAAAAAAAAAATTAAAAAAAGTTCATAAATCTATCCCATAGTTTGTAGACGCTATACATTTTGTGCAAACCAATCAATATACACTTATTTGGATTTGTTTTACCAAAAATATTTAGCAGAATACATATTGGCCTAAATTTATGAAGAAATTCGATTTTTTTAATTACATTTTTTTTATTGGATGTGTTTTATAGCAGAAAGTAAAAAAAATGTTTTTTTTTCAAAATTGTTGGTCTTTTTTGTTTATAGCACAAAAAATAAAAACCGCAGAAGTGTTCAAATACCACCAAAAGAAAGCTCTATTTGTGGGGAAAAAAGAACATCAGTTTTATTTGGGTACAGCGTCGCATGACCGCGCAATTGTCAGTTGAAGCAATGCCGTATCGAAAAAAAATGGCCTGGTCAGAAAAGCGGGTAGAACCTTCCAGAGCTAAAGTGGTTAACTTGAATCATCTGTCTTTCACTAAAATTTCAGGGAAGCAAAAACCTTCAATTTCTAATACTGACTTCTGGATTATCCAAGACTCATTAAATAAATAGCTTATATCTGCTATGAAGACCTGACATTGTCAATTGGTTAGGATAAATGTTTAAATAGACACTTCCCTAGAATGGAAAAGGGAACTGGTGACGCTACCCAGTATTGAAACTGTCATAATCATCTTAGCCGGTTTCAGGAGGGTTATGTATACTGTATATACCAATTGGTATTTAACCCTCCAGGGGTTTCTCTTATGTTTTTTTTCTGTGCTCTTTGCCTTAAAAAATGTTAATGTGTCTAACTGTATAACCACATGACTTGCCTCAAATGGAAATGTATCCTGTTTATTCTTTTGCTATCTGTATGATCTTTAACACATACAATACAATCTTTATGGAAAAAAAAAATTAAATTCTATTTCACTGATCTCTAGACATAAGTAACTATCTTCCAAGAGGGGAATTGGGTTAGGACTCACTACCATGTACTTAATATCTACATCTACTTAATAACATAGTACATAACTAGAGGAATAAAAGTTTTTTTTTTTTTTTTTAATTTAAAGGGACGATTCTGTATATTTTTAGTTTAAAAGAAACGGCAATTTCATACATTTGTTTGTGCAGGGTTGATTTGGTTGTATCTCACATAATTGCTTATGTACAGTATTTCTGACTAGAGCAACTAAGAGTTGCTTAGTCATATACAAAATATATACATATTACATAAAATATGGACAGTTTTGGGGCACTAGTTTAATTAACTACTAGCTTCTTAAATATTTTACCACAGTATTTAGTATTTCCAACCCCTCTGACAAGGTCAGAAAAAAGGTCCACCTTCTCATAACTGCACTTGGAATGAGCTGAGATTTCTAGACAGTGGAGTCCGCAAAATATATAAAGTACCATATGCTTACAATACCAGAAAACACATGTAACTAAAATAGCAGTTCAGTTCACCTGCAGTTAACTTTTAATACTAATATTGGAAATGTATTTAATCAACATTTAAATTAGAAAACACTTGGAGTACAGCTTGCTTGCTCTAGTTTCAGTTTCTCTTCCAAGCAAGCTTGTGATGCACCCAAGGAGCCATTTACTTTTTTTGGTTATCTACTGATTTAGGGACCATTTATAAAAAAATGTAATGTAGTACAGACAAATGTATTCACTGTAGGAGCCTTTTTATCTATCACTTACAGAAAACCTAATAAATCCATCAGAGACTTCGGGAAATTGACACACCCACCACACATGCGATAAGCTCTTGAATTTGTCTGACTTAAATACATATGACTCAGATTAAGTGAAATTAGTGAAATTTTTTACTTTTGTATACACTATATTGCTAAAAGTATTGGAACGCCTGCCTTTACATGCACATGAACTTTAATGGTATCACAGTCTTAGTCCATAGGGTTCAATATTAAGTTGGCTCACCCTTTGCAACTATACCAGCTTCAACTCTTCTGGGAAGGCTGTCCACAAGGTTTATGAGTGTATCTATAGAAATGTTTGACCATTCCCCACAGAAGCTCATTTGTGAGGTCAGGCACTGATGTTGGATGAGAAGGCCTGGCTTGCAGTCTCTGCTCCAATTCATCCCAAAGGTGTTCTATCGGGTTGAGGTCAGGACTCTGAAGGCCAGCCAAGTTCCTCCACCCCAAACTCGCTTATCCATGTCTTTATGGATTTTGCTTTGTTCACTGGTGCACAGTCATTTTGGAACAGGAAGGGGCCATCCCCAAACTGTTCCCACAATGTAGGGAGCATGGAATTGTCAAAAATGTCCTGGTATGCTGATGCATTAAGAGTTCCGGTCACTGGAACTAAGGGGCCAAGCCCAACCACTAAAACCAAATAATTTAGACCAGTACACAAAACAAGGTCCATAAAGACAATGATGAGCGAGTTTGGGGTGAAGGAACTTGACTGGCCTGCACAGAGACCTGACCTCAAACTGATAGGACTCCTTTGGGATAAATTAGAGTGGAGACTGTGAGCCAGGCCTTCTCGTCCAATATCAGTGCCTGACCTCACAAATGTGCTTCTGGAAAAATGGTCAAACATTCTCAATAGTGAACCCTATGGACTAAGACGCCATTAAATTTCATGTGAGTGTAAAGGCAGGTGTCCCAGTACTTTTGTCAATATAGTGTATCTGCAGTGGTTTCTTGGATAGCATATATCAAATCAATTTCACTATTTAAAAAATGTCTTCTAAATTTTATATCCACGTTTTTAAAATATATCGATAATATATTCTATTTATCTCTGTCTGTAATTATAAGTTATAAATAGGGTTGTCCAGATACCACCTTTTTAAGACAGAGTACAAGTACCGATACTTTTTTTCAAGTACTCACCGATACCGATTACCGATACTTTTTTAATGTCATGTGACAGTTTGACTGATGGGGACTGATAGGTGGCACTGATAGGTGGCACTTATGGGCACTGATAGATGGCACTGATTGGCTGCACTTATGGAATCTGATAGGTGGCTGGTACTGATAGGTGGCACTGATAGATGGCACTTATGGGCACTAATAGGTGGCACCGACAAGTGGCTGGCACTGATAGATGGCACTTATGGGCACTGACAGGGGGCTGGCACTGAAATGCAGCAATAAATGACATGAGGAAAGGATTTATTTTTGAAATGCTGTGCTGTGACGCCCATCTTGGTACACCCTGCCACAGTAAACAGCAGCAGACATCTTGTTACACCCAGCCGAGTGCAGGGTGTACCAAGATGGGCGTCAGGATGTTCAGCCGCCGACGGCTCTCTCTGTTGTCGCTCTCTCTCTGATGTCTCTCTATCTCTATCTCTGATGTCTCTTTCTCTCTGATCGCTGTCTCTCTCTCTGATCTCTCTCTCGTATGTATTTCTCTCTCTCTGTTGTCTCTTTCTCTGATGTCTCTCTCTATCTCAGACTTCTCTCTCTCTCTGATGTCTCTCTGTTGTCTCTTTCTCTGATGTCTCTCTCTGATGTCTCAGGTACAGGGCAGCAGAAGACATGTCTCCTTCACACAGGCCCCCGTGTAATGTGTCTCATTACACAGGCTAACTCCGCCCGCCCTCTCCGTCCACCAGCGGACTCTGCCCGCCCTCTCCGTCCACCAGCTGACTCCGGCCACCCTCTCCGTCCACCAGCTGACTCTGCCCGCCGACCAGGTATCGCATCTGGCATCGGGAGCATTTGTGCGAGTACAAGTACTCGTGCAAATGCTCGGTATCAGTCCCGATACCGATACTAGTATCGGGACAACCCTAGTTATAAATCAATTAATCCCCTTTATATACTTTCATTGTTACTATTGACTAATGTTGCTGTAAATTTAGATTTATTGGTCCAACTTTATTCTGTTTGGTTTAAAGACATGCATTCATGGCCCTTGGTGATTCCAGCTCACAATGTTGATGTAAAATGTCAGTAAAATCAGACTGCAACACTTATTCCCCACATAGTACAGTAAAATAATAATTAATTGTAAACATACTATGATTTTGATAACGTAGGTGACTACATATTTAATATATGGCACTGATAACGTAAATTATGTATGAATTAACTTCCAAAGAAAATCTAAATAGGTTGTTCTATATAGTAGTGTGGTGGAAAATAAATAGCAAGTTGCAGATTTCTGTTTACTGAAGTCATTCAGAAACGTTGTGAGTATCACTACCTTGAAAAAAACTCTTCATGAATAAAGCAAGCCTGCATGTATATAATCTGTAAAATAGCAGTTGTATTTCCTATTATATACCACTTCATAGCAGCCCCTGGTGCCCCTGCACTGAGAAGTTGGTAATGTTGTCTATATCATGCCAAACCATCAGGACACAAGTCAATAAGTCAAATTCTAAAATAAAAAAAAGGGTATTATAAAAAAAAATATTTTTCGTTTTTTTGTTTTTAAATCAGATGAGTTTGATCTCATATCAATACACAGACTTGTCTAAAGCTTAACTTGGTGGATCTGTCTTCATACTGGAGCTTTCAGGAGTAAAATTATTGAATATCAGATATAAATTACAGTGCTGTAGAACAGGATGCTGAAAAATTGTCATACTTTTCCTATGCCAATTGAATGCATTATAAGGGACATTGTGACGAACAAAGAAAAGTAAATAAAAAACAATTTTGTGGTCCCCTTCCTGAAGCACCTGCTCAGATCTAAAAGGTAGATGGACTTACCAACATCACAGGGAGCATGCATACAATCCACTACCTTATAAAGGGAAATAGGCCTCCCGCTGACTGCTGTCTTTTCGCCTTGACAGCTCTTAAATAAACAAGGGCAGGGCCACCCGGTAATGTAACTGGGAGACCCCGTCCTCTTCTGACATCATGTGACGTCACATGTCAGAATGTAACATCACATTAGGTCAGAAGGCCACCCTTGCCTATTTAAGAGGGGGGCCTAGATCCAGATTCCGATAAGCCCCCTGCCCGCAGACCCCGACAACCACCATCCAGGGTTGTTGGCAAAAGGCACTTGTCCCCATTACCACAAAGCACCCTCTCCATGTTGAGGGCAAGTGGCCTGGTATGGTTCAGGAGGGAGGGGGCATTCGCTCATTCCCCCCCCCCCCCCCCCGCTTGCCTGCCAGGCTGCTTGCTCGGGTAAGGGTCTGGTATTGATTTTGGGGGGACCCCACGCCAATTTTTTTTTATTTTAGCGTGGAGTGTACCCCATGTCGTTTTTTTTTTCTTAACATACTGTCAATTTTTTTTTATTACACCCATTATGTACTTTGAACTTCACTACATGCTCTGCACTGCATTATATACACTACACTCACTGCAATATATACACCACACTGTGTTTTTTTTCTCCCCCACCCTACCCACTCCCCTCCCCCGTCTATACTGTACACTACACTGACTGCACGCTCAATCCACTAAATAACCTGCCTAATCTCTCTCCATTCGTAAACACAATACACAGCTGCCGTGTAAGCAGCCTTATATAGTGTAGGGAGTGGACTCCCCTGAGCCATGATTGGCCAAAGGCACCCTGCATTTATTGGCCAAAGCATACAGGTCAGGTTCTCCCCCCTCCCCCCCCCCTCCCCCCCCCCCCCCTCCCCCCCGCCCTCTGCATTATGTACTTTGAACTTCACTACATGCTCTGCACTGCATTATATACACTACACTCACTGCAATATATACACCACACTGTGTAATATACACTACACTGACTGCACTATATACTATGCACTGCATTATATACACTACACTGACTGCACGCTCAATCCACTAAATAACCTGCCTAATCTCTCTCCATTCGTAAACACTATACACAGCTGCCGTGTAAGCAGCCTTATATAGTGTAGGGAGTGGACTCCCCTGAGCCATGATTGGCCAAAGGCACCCTGCATTTATTGGCCAAAGCATACAGGTCAGGTGAAGGCTTTGGCCAATCATCAGCCTTCAATGCACTGCGATATCGCAGTGCATTATGGGGCCTATCGTGGCAGGCGAAATTCCTGCGAACACCCCATATGTTTGTTTGTTCTAGGAACAAACGAACACCCGATGTATGAGTCAGGCCCATCCCTATTCACTTTTTTGTAGATTTTATTTTCAGAACTATTTTTTTCTCTAACCACTAATCAGGTCATATAGAGAGGCTTGCCAACCTTTCACTTTCTTCCACTGTTAATATAAGAAGCTCTAGATGACAAATATCAAAATAATAAAGATACATTTTATGTCACAAAAATAATTGTGTTACATTGGTGATATGTAATGATACATAACTTTTTTTCTGTATGGGGGCTTTCTAATGAATTGTGAATTTACCTTTATAACATTTACTACCAAGGACATATTTGCTGTGTGTTTCTTTTTCTCAGTTATATTTAATGACTTTTGTCCCATTTTTCTCAGTTCATTACTTTGATGTGTCCTTCTAATGCCGCGTACACACGTGCAGACTTTTGCCGGCGGACCTAGTCCAGCGGACAATCCCGCAGGACTTTCCAGCTAGGTCCGCTGGACTTTCCGAGCGTGTGGACTTGCCCACACACGCACGGACTTCTCCAGCGGATAATCCGCCGGCCAAAAGTCCGCGGGACTTTTGAAAATGAACGGACTTGCCCACACACGGAGCAGTCCGTTCATTTCGAACGTAACTTCAGGTTACGTAGCTAGCGTAGGCAGTAAATGCCGCCGCGCTAGCTCCGCAAGCTGGCATGGATTTAAAGGGAATCCCCACGCCGAAAAAACGGCGTGGGGGTTCCCCCCAAATCCAAGTCAGACCCTCATCCGAGCACGCAGCCTGGCAGGCCAGGAAAGGGGTGGGGACGAACGAGCGCCCCCCCCCCCCCCCTCCTGAGCCGTACCAGGCCGCGTGCCCTCAACATGGGGGGTGCCCTGGGGAAAGGGGGGCCGTGCGGCCCCCCCACCCCAAAGCACCTTGTCCCCATGTTGATGAGGACAAGGGCCTCTTCCCGACAACCCTGGCCGTTGGTTGTCGGGGTCTGCGGGCGGGGGCTTATCGGAATCTGGGAGCCCCCTTTAATAAGGGGGCCCCCAGATACCGGCCCCCCACCCTATGTGAATGAGTATGGGGTACGATGTACCCCTACCCATTCACCTAAGGTGTAAAATGTAAAGTACAAAAACACACACACTTTTGAAAAAATAGTTTATTGCACTGCTCCGGGGGTCTTCTTCCGTCTTGGGGGTCTTCTCGCCGGACTCCTCCGCTCTCTTCTGCTCTTTTACCTAGCTCTTTCACGAGCGGGGGGAGTCCGGCTACCTTCTTCGTCGTCGCCGCCGTCGTCTGGGGGTCTCGATCCGCCTTCGGGGGTCTTCCGGGGGTCTCTTCTGTTCTTGCGGCGGTCGTCGTCTTCCGCGCCGCCGGCGCCGCCTTCTTCTTCTTCTTCTTCTTGTCCTTCTTGTTCTTCTTCTTCTTCCGATGTTGACCCGTCGCTGTCTCTGCCCGGAATGCCTGTGCCGCTCTGCGCTCGGACTTATATAGGGACATGGGGGACAGGGTCACATGTTCATGTCACATGGTGACCCCGCCCCCTTGCGATGTCACAGTCCCAGCATCCTCCGGGACTGTGACAACACAAGGGGGCGGGGTCACCATGTGACATGAACATGTGACCCTGTCCCCATGCCCCTATATAAGTCCTAGCTCAGAGCGGCACAGGCATTCCGGGCAGAGAGAGCGTCGGGTCAACATCGGAAGAAGAAGAAGAACAAGAACAAGAAGGACAAGAAGGACAAGAAGAAGGACAAGGCGCCGGCGGCGCGGAAGACGACGACCGCCGCAAGAACAGAAGAGACCCCCGAAGGCGGATCGAGAACCCCAGACGACGGCGACGACGACGAAGAATGTAGCCGGACTTCCCCCGCTCGGTAAAAGAGCTTGGTAAATGGTGGGGGAGTCCGGCGAGAAGACCCCCAAGACGGAAGAAGACCCCCGAAGGCGGATCGAGACCCCCAGATGGCGGCGACGACGAAGAAGGTAGCCGGACTTCCCCCGCTCGGTAAAAGAGCTTGGTAAATGGCGGGGGAGTCCGGCGAGAAGACCCCCAAGACGGAAGAAGACCCCCGGAGCAGTGCAATAAACTATTTTTATAAAAGTGTGGGTGTTTTTTTTTACTTTACATTTTACACCTTAGGTGAATGGGTAGGGGTACATCGTACCCCATACTCATTCACATAGGGTGGGGGGCCGGTATCTGGGGGGCCCCTTATTAAAGGGGTCTCTCAGATTCCGATAAGCCCCCGCCCGCAGACCCCGACAACCAACGGCCAGGGTTGTCGGGAAGAGGCCCTTGTTCTCATCAACATGGGGACAAGGTGCCTTGGGGTGGGGGGGCCGCATGGCCCCCCTTTCCCCAGGGCACCCCCCATGTTGAGGGCACGCGGCCTGGTACGGCTCAGGGGGGGGGGGCGCTCGTTCGTCCCCACCCCTTTCCTGGCCTGCCAGGCTGCGTGCTCGGATGAGGGTCTGACATGGATTTGGGGGGAACCCCCACGCCTTTAAATCCATGACAGGTGACGGAGCTAGCGCGGCGGCATTTACTGCCTACGCTAGCTACGTAACCTGAAGTCACGTGCTAAATGAACGGACTTGCCGATGAGCGGCAAGTCCGTTCATTTCAAAAGTCCCGCGGACTTGCCCACTAACGGCGGGATTGTCCGCTGGACTGCCAAGTCCAGTGGATAATTTTAAAACAAAACTTAAAACTTTGGTCCGCCGGACTTTGGCGCCAAAAAGTCCGCCGGCGCCCACACACGAGGGGATTATCCGCTGGACTTCAGTCCAGAGGATAATCCCGCGGGATTGTCCCTTCGTGTGTACGCGGCATAACTCTGCCCTTGCTGTTTGTTATGGGTGATCCCTCTACACATCCCCTACAGCTACTCAGACAAAAACGCTACCTAACCTGCATATAACTGCCAGTCATGTAGCACATTGTGGATTTCATGCAGAGTAGTATAAAAAACAATCAGGAAACTTTTGGAGTAGAAGAAAGGTATTTTACAGTAACTACATTAAAGAATTTGGATTACCAATTTATTTATAGTGGCATGCAAAATCAACGTAATGTTATAAACATTACCTTTCCATATAAGTCTTTAACCACTGTACATTTCAAATTTTTTTAAAACATGTAAAAGTAAAAAGTCGCTTCTTTCTATTATGGCAAACTGAAGGTACTAACAGAAATGTAATCTTCTGCTCAGGTGATTGGTTCACTGCTATGCTCAAAATGTTTGCACTGAATTACGAGTCAAATATTATATATCCCTTGTAATAATAGTTTACATTTTGGTGAGCTATCCCTTAAGGCTTGTCCTCATCTTAAAGGATGCAATGATGCTTTCTTCGTTTAAACTCTAACCTGTCCTCATGTGGTTTTATTGAATGCAGAACCTCTCATTTATGAATTAGTCTGAAGACTAGTACAGAAAGGTATTCTGCAAAACAGTTACACATTTGTGCAATCTATATAGATGACTAAGAGGTGATTGTTTTTTTTTTTTTTCTAAACAAAACTGGAGTGAGCCTGTCAATGTCTAGCCTGCAATTTTCTGTTTGTGAAACTCTTACTTCCTTGTTATAGTGGTTCTGCTAGGTCGTTTTTTTTTTTCACATGTGCTGATGGCTTCTGTGTTCACCTATGGGCGTCACCTGCTCTAATGTGAATTTATATCCATCATCCTTTTGCTTCCTAGCCCACCTCACAGTCTGTTTCCCTATATATAGACATGCTCAGTGCAGTCTGACCAACTTCCTAGTTTCTCTGTGCTCCTGGTTGCCTTGTATTACTTGTATTCTGTGCCTGACTACCTGTGTACCGATCCCTGCTGTGTCTACTGTTTTTGTTTGTCCTGCTGCCCACCCTGACTGTAGCTGATTTTCTGGATTTTGTTCTGTCTCCTGCCATCTGTATTCTGCACACGAGAGTGGTCTCTGCTTTGTCAGCTTGGTGTACCTGGTTCCAGTTTGCTGCAAGTCCATTCCCACCATCAGGGGCCCTGGTGAAAAAGCAGGCTAGGGCTTGGACTCTGCATCCTGAGGAATGCTGAGTTGGCTTTCTGCAAGAGCTCACTACCAAAAACACTTGACAGACTTTAAACCTTACATTTTAAAGACAAACTGTATCTGTTTAGAAAGGTTACCTGCTCACTTGGACCTGATTAAAACTGTGTATTCAACATTTACACTTTGTGCGTTAGAATATCAATCTTTAACATGGTACACCTTATTATGTTTTAATGATATGAACAAGAGATCTGATCACAAGATAATTCACAATATATTTCAGGATTGTATTCATACAAACTTGGAGAGTTACCAAACCAAAAAATGTAATCCCCTTTACAGCTGTTTATTCATTTTCAATTGTTTCTATTCCCCCGATTAGTATGCCTACAATGGCCTATTATTCTGAGATTAGCATGAGGTTTCCCCAAATAGGAGCAGCATGCACGCCTTTAGAATGCAACAATGCACCAATCACTCTCTTCATCTACAGCCAAATAATATAAATAGGATGGAGCCCATAAAGGAATGAGCAACAAAGGTAAAAAAAAACGAAGAAGCTGGACTACCCAGCACAAGCTAACCACTATTCAGTGTCTGTACAAAATATATTGACATCTTTCATTTGACCTCTTGACATAGTTTATATACATTTCAGAAGAAAAACAGACCACTTTTTAGTAAGAAGTTCAATTTGAATAATAAAGAATCACAATACTCATTATCATTAGCATTTTTTGGTTGGAAAATACCTTGGTGGAACCATTCCAAAAAATAAACAAATATTGATTTTCATGCAAATATCCTTTATGAACTAAGTCAGGTAACATCCACAAGTTACATCTTATTTGAGATAAGGGAGCTTGTCCACAGGAGAGACATATGGTAATCTTAAAATGAAAATGTAAATCATAGTCACTGCAAATAAAGGTACCTAGATATGCTTGTCATTGGGGTGGGCTATTAGGTAAGCCTGATTTTCTTTTGTCTGTGAATGATGCCAGTGACATAGTGGCTTTTGTTTCACTTGTCTCAACTTATCTGCATTGGGAAGCAATGTAGTATTGCTTTTATGGTTTACATGTAGTTTAAAGGTTAACAATACTTTGTCACTTTTATAGTAAAGTAATCAGTTCTATTGAAAAAGACAGCCTCCACTTATTGATATTTACTTTCTTTGCTCTTTTCCCCCACTCTATTTCTCCATTGGAGCTAGGAGTCCAAATCCTGAGTAAGCTCTGTGTCAAATGGTGTTAGACCTTACACAGGCATATCACTATTTATGCTTTCTTTGTACTACTGGGAAGATTTGCCATTACCTTCTTTATTAGAGACACAGAGAGTGAGAATAAGTGTATTGAAAGTGAGGAGAAACAGACAGAAGTCACCAAAATAGGCAACCTCATTGAAATATTTCCTCTTACTTCTTGTTCCAGTGAAAATTGTCCCTTTCTGTACAAGTGACAGTGGTCACCGGAACAAGCAGAGAGGTGAACTCTCCACAGCTGTAACACAGATGGTAATCAAACTCAATACTGCTTGTTATAACCAGAAGTTATAATCCTTTACCACTTTGTCCAAAATCTAAAAAAAAAAGTTTGGCTTTAGAAGAACTTTGACAACTTCCTTGTATTCCTTATGTAAAACTCTTCAGGCCTGGCCAGTAGTTATAAAGATAAATGGCAATCACTCCAATCTATAACTAACCTTTACAGTAAGGTACTGTCCAGTAGTTGCTCAAACCCTAAAAGCGCATACTAGGAGGAAGGTTGGAAGGGCACATGCTCTTGCATATGCAGCAGAGTCAAGTATTTATGAGGACTCCAATAGATAAACACAGCAGCAGCAGAAGAATGTGGTGAAGATAGAAATCAATGTGTGGAAGTGGGGGCTGTTCTTATTCAAGAACTGTTTTACTGTTGTTTAGTACTAAATAATAAAGTGGTTATGTTAGTAGTTATGTGCACCTAGAAGCTCTTTTTTGCAGGTATGCAATTGTGCAGGGTGGATAGAGAGATGGCATAGAACACACAATGTTCAAATCTGTACCAACCCGTGTGATCATAACCTGCATTACCCTCAGATATTACACTAATTATAAACTCTACTCAACCCTTTTGGAAAACAGATTTCAGTTCCATCTAAAGCAGTGGTCATCAATCCTGTCCTCAGGGCCCACTAACAGGCCAGGTTTGCAAGATAACTGAAATACATCACAGGTAATAACATTTGCTGCTCAGTGATTGCAGTATTCTAGTCTGCATCTCCCCAAGGTAATACATAAAACCTGGCCTGCTAGTGGGCCCTGAGGACAGGGTTGATGACCACTGATCTAAAGGACCAAAGTTTTGGGATGCATTACAAGTTCCAAAAACAAAAATTAGATTCAGATAAAAAAACCTTCATGCAGCAAATTATTGTATAGGGAATTTATTTATCTTTTGTATTTATCCTACAGATTAAATTTCCCCCATATCGTTCCCTATGTTAAGTTCATGGTTGCTACATTTTGTCCTGTGTTTCTAATGCCTTTTTACCTAGTGAAGCTAAAAGTAAAATGTTTTTCAACGCTATTCCTCTAATTGTGCATTTGGACATGATGCTATGTTTGTCATGGTGTTTATGCAAATGGAATCCTGAGTCAGCATCAATGACAGTTACAATTACAGCATCCGCTTATAAGGGGTTTTCCTGCCAAATAATAAAGGAATAATAGTTACAGAGCTCTTTTTCTTATCGATTACACCCTAATGTATTAAAAATAGCAATATAATTATAATGTTGCAGTTATTTTGTGGTTAGTTACAGAACTGGCAAATAAGTCACCCAAAATGAATCTGTGCTTTTTTATGATAGGGAAGCAACAATTAAATTTGCATTATTTTAATAGAAATTCTATTCCTATTCAAAGAAAGAAAGCATTCTGAAAACACATTTTAATTTAATAATTATTAGTATACATTTTAATTTCTTAGTTTATACTTTTTCAAAGCTACCACAATTTATAGTGTAGACACTATAAAGAAACAATTTAATACCTATTCATCCAATGTGTATTTGCTTCAAAGACTAAACCTAGTTTCACTATATAGAACAAGATTTTGTCTAAAAATGTGAATTGTCCTTTATCTATAAAAGCATTTGTTTATCTAAATACGGAATTTGTTTTACTGTTAATGCCCTGAATAGAGTGCGTTGGGAGACATTAAGGCAATTCAAATATTAAGTAGGGGAGATTTTCTATTCCTACTTAGATTCCAAAGGCATTTGAATTTTATCTGAATCATGCTAAACATACAGAGGAAAAAGTGTATTGAATTGTACCCAATTCTACAGGGACCTAATGTAATTGTTTTGTCTTTTTTATCCTGCATTATGAATAAATAATAGAAGCATCAGGTCTAGGGGGAAACATCACTGTATGCCCTGCTGTCATGACAAACATTTGTGGAAATTGAATTGTCCCTAGCCTATTGCTTTTTGTGACTGAGCATAGTCAAAATCAAAGTTATTTTTTCAATCAAACCTAAAGAATACAGTATTTGAATGATCCCATAGTCATTCCAGGTTATCCAAATAAATATTAAAATCATTAAAGTATATTTCAAGACAAAAAACATTTTTCTAGTTTTGGATAGAATCAGAAAGGATTAAAACTTTGTTGGGTTTTTACTGCTTTCTGTGGCTCCATTAGAGACATTTCAGTTAACAACAGAAAAATCTGCAACAGGAAAACAGACATAAATTTAAATATGACAGGGAACCTAGCCTTCCATACTCAACTGAATACAGCGCCTTGAGGCGATTCAGTTCGCATTGTAGCGCTATACAAGTTATTCATTCATTCATTCAACTAAAGAAAAAATGAGCTTTAGAAAAAAAAAATCCCATTGGTGTGCGACGTGACTTTTTTTTATAAAAAATTTTTTATCAGAGCCTGTCACTGTGTGACTGTTTATAAATAAAGCCTTGTTGGGCCCCTTCCACACTGACAGACCAATTGGACCATTCATTGCTCTCTATGGAGCACAGATGTTAATGGACATGTGTCTGTGACACAAGCCAACATCCGATCTGATCCTGTCCGCTAAAAACAGACGGCTGGGGATCTGTTGTCCGATGACAGTTGGATGGAAACAGACAGGTGAATGACCTCTATTTATAACAATGTTTCTCTCATCTCAGCAAACATTGCTTCCTTCTGTGTTTTGACAGGCTCATCTTTACAGTCACTCTGCTGAACAAGTAGAACACTCTTGCACAGTTCAAAAAAAAGGAGTACTGTTTCTTTAAGGCTTCAACACACCATGGTTTTTGCCTGGCTGCACTTTCACACAGCCCACAGTTCCTGACACAAACTCACTGTTGGAGCCAAGACCCAGATTCCACCACCTGTCTGCCCACATATTCCACCAATTGTGACATGGGGTAGTTAGCTCTCGTGGTAGACGCATACACTGACTCCACGGCAGACAGGAACTATATTTAAGGGGCTGGTAGCCCACTTTTATTAAAATAGCATAAAACAAAACAGTCCAACATAAAGTTTCCCCAGCAGGGGACCTTCTCCTGCTTCAGCAGAATACAAACACTGGAAAACGCCAATCCACCTGGCTCATAAGCTCACTCAGCTTCAACTGCAATACCACGCTGTACCTCTTATCAGTCTTCCTGACTGTGTTGTCCAGATATCTTAGACACTTGGCTCTCCAGCAGTTAGTCACAGTGCCCTGCTGCATGGCTGTGTTTGGCCTATGGATTAGGGTTCTCCTGGCACTCTAATAGGAGCAGCTCTGACTCCTGGAACTGATACCCTTTGTCTCTTGGCTTCTGGCTGGGCCCTCTGACCCCTCAATGAGACCTTCCATCTCCCCCACTGGGATTTGTCTCTAAACTCGGAGCTCTGAGTTATCCTCAGACCTGAGTATATAACGACACTGCACAACTGGGTACTCAGTCAGGTTGCAGGTGTCTAGCAAAACCCAGAGTCAGGATTCAATGTTCCAACCCAGAACTATAGAATCCAGAGAAAGCAAAATACACAGCATTCTATGTCCATAAACACTAGTCTGGAACATCACATTTACCCCAAATGCAAATCCTGAGTCACATTTTTTGCATAGTTTCTGTCATGGTTATGCAGTAATCTTTCCCTGTTTGCTTACCTCTCCTCATGTGTTCCAACTAAGAGGCCAGCCACTCTCACCTGGTGGGTTTTATAACCTCTCCTCTAAGCATGGCTCCACCCCAGGCCCTATCAGGGAACCCTATATTAACCTGTGCACTGCAAGCCAGTGGTGCTGATCAACCATTGTGTATCCGTGGTGTGTTCGGCTTCCTGGCTCCTGCTTTATGTTTGTCTCCGTTACCGACCTTGGCGTGTTCTCAACGATTCCTGTCTGCTTGTGACCTTGACCCTTTGGCATGTCCCCGACCATCCCTGTCTGCCTGTGACCCTGAACCTTTGGCGTGTACTCTGTTGTTCCTGTTTACCCTGACCTCTGCCTTATCCCCTTACTATCCTTGTCGTCCCAGCCTGCTGCTTCCTTCTCCTGTAGTCTACTGTGAGCGTGAGCTGTGAGACCCTGGGGGTCGCGACCTGGAGCCAGGCTGCAGCGAAGTCCATCCTCACCACTAGAGGCTCTGGCGAACACCTGCTGGCTCTTAGACTCTGCACCCCGGGGAATCTATGCTCTAGTTCCCACTGGGATCTGTGTTAGTGATCCAGTAGATCTGTGTCCTGAATCTCCCTGGGTACAATCCGCAGCAGTCAGTCCTAAGGTCCACTACCTAGCGGTGCACTTCCAATTCCTACTGAGTGCACCTGTCACCTGGTTTTAGGTGACCTGACAGTCTCACAGTGTAAAAGCCTCGTACTGTCACAGCCTATTTACACAAACATTTTCTTCTAATACCTGTAGTATGTTGACTTCTCCATTATGTGGATTTTCGGTTTAAATTTGTTGATGTACACATTTCATTTTTCGTTTTTCACAACTGGGCCTTCAATCCATATTATATATATATATATATATATATATATATATATATATATATATATATATATATATATATATACATATATACACATACACACACATACACACATACATACACAGTATCTCACTATCCCAAAAAGTGTAATTTCATCAGTGTTGTCACATGAAAAGATATAATAAAATATTTACAAAATGTGAGGGGTGTACTCACTTTTGTGAGATACTGTATGTTGCACTCTTTGACAATTTGCCCATTCAACTATGCAATGTTTCATGCACATTATATGTATGCATACTAGTTAATTATTGCTCTCAGTTTATACTTTTGCTTTGTACTGCAAAATGTTTAAATAAATATCTTAACCACTTTACGACAGGCGCACACAGATGTACGTCGGCAGAATAGAAAAGAAAAAAGCTGCGCAGCTTTTTTATTTTCTAATCTGTTTTTCACTGTTTATATATATATATATATATATATATATATATACGGTATAGTTGCTGCAGCCCCACCAGGTAGAATTTGACCTGTTTAGAACTCTGCGATATATCCGCATTTATTTAACCCCTAGCGCAGTTTCTTTCCCAATTTTCCATACGTCGGCAGAATGGCATGGACAGGCAAATGGGCATACAGGTATGTCCCTTTGAATTTGCCACCATGCCATTATCGTGCGCGCCGCCGGCGGCATTCCCATGGCGAGCTCCGTGAGTCAGGTCGCGGGTCCCATGGACTCGATCGTCGCGGGATACCTGCGATCATCACACGGAGAGTCAGAATGGGGAGATGCTGATGTAAACAACCATCTCCCCGTTCTGCCTAGTGACACTGTCACTGATCAGCTCTCCATGTAATCAGGAAAGCTGATCAGTGTAGTATAACACACAGCCCCTCCCCCTGACAGTTAGAACACAACCCTAGCACACACTTAAACCCTCCCCGCCCCCTAGTGGTTAACCCCGTCACTGCCAGTCTCATTTTTACAGTAATCAGTTCAATTTAATCACACCGATCGCTGTAAAAATGACAGTGGTCTCAAAAATGTGTCAAAATTGTCTAAAGTGTCTGCCATAATGTCGCAGTCACAATAAAAATCGCTGATCGCCGCAATTACTAGTAAAAAAAAAAAATATTAATAAAAATGCCATACAACTATCCCCTATTTTGTAAATGCTATAACTTTTGCGCAAACCAATCAATAATCGCTTATTGCTATTTTTTTAACAAAAATATGTAGAATACGTATCAGCCTAAACTAAGGAAAAAAAAGTTTTTTTATATATTTTGGGGGGATATTTATTATATCAAAAAGTAAAAAATAATGTGTTTTTTCCAAAATTGTCGCTCTTTTTTTGTTTATAGCGCAAAAAATAAAAACCGCAGAGGCGATCAAATACCATCAAAAGAAAGCTCTATTTGTGTGAAAAAAAGGACGTCAATTTTGTTTGGGAGCCACCTCGCACGAACACGGAATTGTCTGTTAAATTTACGTAGTGCCGAATCGCAAAAAGTGGTCTGGTCTTAAGCCAGCAAAATGGTCCGGTCTGAAAGTGCTTAAACAAGAAATTTTCCTATGATGAATATCTGTGTGCATTGCAGCATTTCAGTCACTCTGGTGTATTAAAACAATCGTTAAGGCCTGATTCACACCTATGCATTTTAAATGCAAATCTGCAAAGTGAAAAAAAGCACTAAGTCCATTAAACATGGTTTTCTATGGGACATGTTCTCTAGTGCAAATCTGCAAAAATGGAAAAAGCACTAAAAATGCATAGGTGTGAATCAGGCCTTAAGAAGTAGGGAAAAATATATATGCTTGAATTATGGTGTAGTTCAAACAAATGTGAACTTTAAGGAAATATGCTTGTCTTACTCATATTACAATACCAACATTATTTGGCTATAGAATATGCTAAGGCCAAACAGTATATTTAAAAAAATGTTATTTGGTCAAAATTTTGGCTTGTGTGTTTTACATTAAATACAAATCTATATTTCCATACCACTATCAATTCTAAGAAGTTTGCTTAGGATTAGTGTCAAGTTTAGTATTATCAAATGTACAATAATGAATTAGCACAGTCTAAAAAATGTATTTAAGAATGCAATATAAAATATAAACAAGATTACAAATCATCAGTTGAATGGTAACCTGCTTAGCGTACTAATGACTTTTAAAATCCCCTTCTTGCTGTTGCTCAGCAACTAAAAAACGACAAGACATAAGGACTTAGAATTAGTATACAGGAGGAGACCTTTGTACTTATTTCTCTCTCTCTAATTTGTGAAAAAATAGATCAGGTAAACTAAACAGAATGATTTTACTAAGGAAAAACAGAATAAAAATGTCAATGCATAAAGTACAGGGGGTCCACGGGTTACAAACATGATAGGGTCTGTAGGTTTGTTCTTAAGTTGAATCTGTTTGTAGGTCAGAACAGGTACATTTTTTAAGTGTAGTTCCAGCCAGAAAAACTATTTTTAAGCTTTTTGGATAGCATAGGTACGGGTTAACACCCCTGTAATGTTTGTTTTGCTGTCTGTGCACCTGTTCAGTAGATTTCACCTCACTTTCTGTCCCAATGACAATTGGATTTTTGAAAATTTTGGGTTGTTGTGGAAACAAGCCTTGATAAAAAAAGCATCAGTGGAGGTACCTTTTTCCCATAATAACTCTTACAGGAGTGAATTTCCCTTCCTAGGGGTAGATTTCCTCTCACTTCCTGTTGTCTCCCTCCGTTTGTAAGTAGTAGTCGTTTGTAAGTCGGATGTTTGTAACTAGGAGACCCCCTGTATATGTTATTTTATGTATTCATATGAAATTGAAAAAAGTTGGTATTGTGTATGGTTACATTTTTGCAAAGAATAATGGTTTAAAATGAAAACCACAATATTTTAAAAAATAATAGAAAATGTATAATTGCCATAGGGGCTATTTTGTAATTGAATGTTATTAAGTAACAGAGTCAAATTCATTGACTCTGTACCATGTGATAACTGTGAACAATCACAGAGATTACAAATTTAAGCAATACCTGTGATTGCATTGTGAATAAGATCACTGGTTATTAACATTTTTATATTTTACAGTTCTGTCCCCTATGGAAAAAAGTATATGTAGTATTTTGTCCCAGATTTCTATGTGATTTCTAAACCTAATTATGAGTACCAACCTGCACCTCTGACTTCCTGCCATGGCCAATCTGATGACAGCTATGAAAGAGGTGGTTGATTCAAAGTTGTAGCTTGTCTTAGTTGTGAGAACTTTCCCAAGACAAGCAATTGTCAAGAGGAATGCAGAGGTTGACCCCCCCCCCTCAATCTGCATACCTCTTGCTGATGCTTGGTACTGTGCTTAACTGGAATCAGTTATGTGTATCCTATACTTTCTTTGTAAAAAAAAAAAAAAAAAGAATAATTTGGTTTCACTTTCTGTTAATATATATTTCTGTATCCAATTTTCTTTAGTTGGTAATCTAAATAATATGAAGTTAAAAACTGCAGGATGCACCTCTGACAGGGGTGTTTGGCTAAATCGTATGTTTTCAGAAACTTCAACACAATTAAAATTTCCAATTGGCATTATACTTCATACTTGGTTACCTTTTCATTGTAAATGACAAGCGAGTTTAACAATTATTAAAAATGTTCTATTGTTGGTGCAGGCAGTACCTTCCATCGGTGATCTCAGCATATTCCTAAGATAAGAGAGTAGAAGTTGCAGAACATTCAGCACACATTAACCGCTTGCTGACCAGCCGCCGTCATTATACGGCGGCAGGTTGGCTCTCCGGCGCAAATTGCCGTAGCTGTACGGGAATGTGCCTGCGGATCAGGCGGACTCGATGTCCGCCAGCGTCCCACGATCGCCTATTACAGAGGCAAAATGGGAAACTGCCTTTGTATACAAGGCGATTCCCCGTTCTGACAGGTGACATGACAGGGATTTACTGTTCCCAGTGATCTGGAACAGTGATCGCTGTCATGTCCCTGGCAGCCTATCCCCCCTACAGTTAGAATCACACCTAGGGAACACATTTAACCCCTTTATCGGCATCTAGTGTTAACCCCTTCCCTGCCAGTGACACTCACACAGTAATCAGTGGCTATTTATAGCACTGATCACTGTATTAGTGTCAATGGCCCCAAAAAAGTGTTAAAAGTGTCCGATCTGTCAGCTGCAATGTCACAGTCCCACTAAAAAAAAAAAATCACAGATCGCTGTCATTATTAGTAAAAAAAATAATAATAAAAATGCCATAAATCTATCCCCTATTTTGTAGAAGCTATAGTTTTTGCGCAAACCAATTAATATACGCCTATTGCAATTTTTTTTTACCAAAAATATGTAGTAGAATATATATCGGCCTAAACTGATGAATACATTTGTCTTTTTATATGAGATGAGATATGTATTATAGCAAAAAGTTAAAAAATATATATATTTTTTTCAAAATTGTCGCTCTTAGTTTAAAGCGCAAAAAAATAAAAAACACAGAAAGCGCTATTTGTGATAAAAATGGACGTAAATTTTGTTTGGGTACAACGTCGCACGACCACGAAATTGTCAGTTAAAGCAACGCAGTGCCGTATCGCAAAAAATGGCCTGGTCAGTTAGTGGGTAAATCCTTACAGGGCGGAATTGGTAAATCTGTCCAGTCCTGTGAACTTTCCCTCCACTCTGTAGCTTGGAAGTTCCTTACCACACAGCCACCTCCTACCTAAGGCATCTCTGTCTTTTATAATTTATTCCAAGATAAACTTATATCAAAAATGGGAAACTGATCTAGGTAAATCCTACCCTCCTGCTCAATGGTGTTGTGAGTTTAAATCAGTGTATTAAGCTTCACATTGTTTGAACCATTGGGAACTATTCCAAAAAATTACATATGCTGGTACTTAGCACCTCTTCGCCTGTCTAAACTTCTACTGACATTTTTCCTCTATGTTGGAGGGGATGTGGGGACACTGGGCATTTGCTACACATGTTCTGGACATGTAAACATCTCACTGGCTTCTGGCGGAACATCTTTCAGTTCATTTACAACATAACAGCAATTTTCACAATGCCAAGTCCTGGCTGAGCGATTCCTAACCTTGGCATAGATAACTTTTCCTTCTCGTGTCACATTCTGGTCACTCATATTATTGACAGCCAGATCGATAGCAATAAGTTGGAAATTGGATAAAGCCTTAAATCTGTCGGAGGCCATTGATATTACTCACTTACATTACAAGTATGAAGCCATGCAAGCTAATAAACATGGTAATAAGAAAAGCTTTGAGAAACAATAGCAAATGTGGACTTACTGGAATACAGTGAAATGAATGTACTTCTTCTCTGTCATTCTGTTTTTTGACATTCAATATTTTGTCAGATGTGGACCCTTGTCTTTGTGTACCCTGTAACTGCTGTACCCTTTTTTCACTCAGTTTGTACTTTGTACATTTTGCTTTTAAATCTAATAAAAAACGAATGAAAAAAAAAAAAAGAAGGAATACTATGGTACCCTAAACTCATAACCCTAAACTGAAATGAACCCATAACTGTAACCTTTAACTTCAGCCTAACCTATAAAGCGACCTTTTATGCTGACAAAATTACTATATCTTCAACTAAAACCATTAGCCTAAGGCCCCTTTCACACTGGGGCGTTTTTCATGCGGTGCAGCGCTAAAAATAGCGCCTGTTCACCGCATGAAAAAATCCGGCCCCTTTAACTCCAGTGTGAAAGCCGGCGGGCTTTCACACTGGAGCGGTGCGCTAGCAGGATGACAAAAAAAATCCTGCTAGCAGCATCTTTGGAGCGGGATAGGAGCGGTGTGTTCACCGCTCCTATACCGCTCCTTCCCATTGATTACAATGGGAGACCGCGGTAAAACCGCGGCAATACCGCGGTTACCGCGGCAATACCGCGGCTACGGCGGCGCTCTGCGGGGGGTGTTTAACCCTTTTTTTGGCCGCTCGCGGGGGGTAAAACCGCGAGCGGCCGAAAACCGCGGTGAAAACGACGGTAAAGCAGCGCTAAATATAGCGCTGCTTTACCGTCACCGCGGCTCACCGCCCCAGTGTGAAAGGGGCCTTAATGTAACCCTAAAAACGTAACGATTAGTCTAAACCATGTTTGTGGCTCATTGCCATAACATCCCTTAACAGCGTCAATACTGGGCACTTTTACCCCCTTCCTGCCCAGGCCAATTTTAAACTTTCAGCACTGTCACGCTTTGAATGACGATTGCGCAGTCATGTAACACTGTACCCAAATTACATTTTTAACACAAATAGAGCTTTCTTTTGGTGGTATTTAATCACCACTGATTTTTTTTCAAAAAAAAATAAAAAAAAAATGTTTTTCTTTGTTTTTGTCAGAAAATTTAAAAAAGTAATTTTTCGCCTTCACTGATGAGCGCTTATAAGTCTGCACTGATGGGAACTGATGAGATGGCACTGAAGGGCACTGATAAGGTGGTGCTGATGAGGAGGTGCTAATATGCCGCACTGATGGGCAATGATAGGTGGCATTGATGGGCACTGATAGGCAGCACTTATAGGCAATGATGGGCGGAACGGATAGGCAGCACTGAAAGGCAGCAATGACTGGCTTCGCTGATGGACACAAATTGGCATCACCTCTGGACACAGACTGGCATCCCTGCTGGGCACTGTTGATCAGTGCCCTGATTATCTATACAGTCTCCCCAGTGAGGAGATGCCACTGATCTGCTCTCCTTGCCTCACACTGACAGAGCTGCACTTCCTTGATTACATGATTGGACACAGCTGATCACATGGGTAAAGAGCCAAGTCATCAGCTTTTTACCGAGATTGGGGTTGTGCCGTGTCCTCAGGTGCGAGTGCGGTGAGACTTGGGCAATGTCATATGACATCATCCCAGAACGAAAGAACATCTCGCCCGCTGTCGTTTGTCTATATGGCAAGCGGGAGGTAGTTGCCCTCAGTAATAGAGTGATCTAATGTTTGGCAGTGGTCCTTTGCTAACATTTTATCTTAGGCTTTATTTAAAGTCAAGGAAGAAATGTTTTCCTATTGGAGCACACTAAATCATGCTTTTTGGAAGTTTTTCTTGCCTTAATTTCAAACACCCTGTAGTGGGTACACATGCTGGGTCCCTCCCACAGCTCTGCTCATTCATGTGTCATGATACTTTTACAACATTACATCTGGAATTGCAAAAGTATTTGGTACATATAAATTTAGTTTATAACCTTTTTGGCTATTAAATAATATATTTGAATAAATGTTTTTGTGCATGATGGTCAGCTTTAAGTCAGCTATCAGGATATGTAACAAGTATACGTAGCAAAGATTGGCAGGTTGTCCTCCTTTAAAGGCTAAGTTCACATTTTCAAGCAGAATGTTACTTTTCATAATAAATAAAATACATCTCTAAAGTTTTTTTTCTGTCCAAGCCATCCAAATGTGCTTATCTCTCACTTACATAGTCCATGATAGTTTTGAATCTGCAGCTCTCCATTTAAAATTAAAAAAAAAAATTCTTTCCAAGCCCTGAGTAGCATCATGTGACCATCCAAGAAACATAATATCTGATCATCCACTGCCTTACTGCATCACAAAACAGGGTGTGTTTTAATTCGCTAGACCACACCTTCATTACTATACCACCTCTTTATTTCCACCCACTTTCCTACTTCTTCTTTTAAGATGGCCACACATAATATTGTACAATATGATTGTACAGTCTCTTTTAGATCTACCATTAACTATGTAGTGCAAGGGCCTGCCTGATTTGTTACAAAGAAAATGGATTGGTCAGGTGGGTCCTCCTATTACATAGTTTTGGTAAATCGTACAGTGATTGTACAATCAGATTGCATAGGGTATGGCCAAGTACATGGGAGGGAGACAAGTGTATGGGAGGGAAACATTCAGCTGTCAATATTCTTGTAGTCTAGCTCCAGCTCAATAGGTTGCCCTATGCAGCAAAGTAGCTCATGGGGCATTATAGCGCAATGTGGTTTGCGCATTTTTTATCATGCATTTTTGCACTTTACAAAATGTATGTGTACTTCTACATTTGGAGTGTTAAAAATTATTGGCGCTGAAAGCCGAACTAGTTAATTTTAGGTACCTAAAGGTAGCCATGAACTATACAATCTGATTGTAAAATCTTTGTGTAATCTCCTTTAGATTTACCAAAACTTTATAATAGGGTGACACACCTATCTCTCCAATCACTCTTTATCCAATCAGACAGGCCCTTGCACTACATAGTTTATGGTAGATCTAAAAGGGATTGTACAATTAGAGTGTATACTATATGGTGAGCTTTACAGACTTCCAGAAATATACTAATGGTTTCATTACTACAGCTCTGCTCCACATAGGCTGTAATGTGATCGCTCAGCTCCTGAACACTTTACCAAATGAACAATCAATGCAAGAAGAAGGTAAAGTACAAAATGTTTGATCAGCAGAGGAAAACACTGGCTGTGTATTCAAGATGAACAGTGCTCACTGACAATGACTGCATGGAACTACACAGGTGGGAGGGAGCAATCTCCTGTAAGGGAGGGCAGGTGCAGTGTGTTTTAATGCAGTTAGCTGCTGAAGTACTTTTTATGTCCTAAAGGATGGATACTATGAAATCATGGAGGAGCTTTCTTGTACAAGAAACTGGAGGCTGAGGTAGGCATGTTTCTTTTCAGCAACAGAGGTGCATTAATGGAATATTGGTAAATATGGAAGCTGGAATTTAGAAAAGAAAAGATGAACGTTGCCTTTACATTGCTTATCAAAATTAAACTTTTGTAAGGGTATTTATTTTTTGGGGGACTTTACACATATGGTACATTTCTAGATGGAAGGCATTCTTAATGCAATGTTAATATACTCAATCAGCCAACTGAGGACTACTTTTGGTCGTCTCCAACAGGTTTTGATTCTCTAATAGGAATTCCATTCTGCAAGCAGATGACAAGGCTGTAAAATGTATACACACATCAAAAGGCACCATTCTTTGGTAGTGACTATCTACCAATATCTACTAATATCTAGAAAAATCTATAATGCTAAAATGGGCAAAATTGGTGCCTAGCTGCTAATCAAGAATGCCTCTAATTACTGTACAATGCTAGGTGAAATATCAACTGTAAAAAGAACTATGCCTTTTTATATGAGTTTCTACCTTCTCAAATGAAAAGTAAGTCTTCATTAATTTTCCAACTTTTATTAGTATATGTGTAATATTCAAGAATTTTCACATGACATGCATTCTCATTATAAAATAAAATACATGAGCAAAACACTTGGAACTTAAGTTCTTAAGTGCTTAATTACACTGCTAATGGAACCGTTGGCACATAAAAGCACACATTAGCTAGTACAAAAAAAAAAAAAAAAAACTTTTGTTTTCAGAGAATCTATGTACTAATACTCTGAGGTAAATGTACTATATGACCTTTGCCTCACATTTCCTACAGAAAAAATACTAAATTTAATCAACTTAAGAGTATAGTACCATGTGTTTTAATAGTGCTATTTAGTTCAATGGGTATTATAGTACACTTTGTGGTCTTTTTGGGTCTATATATTGATACACATTTGGGAAATTGCCTTCCTAATAAAGATATACTATTTTGCCCATGGTTTATATTATGAATGCACTGATGCTATTTTAGCAACAAGTACCGATACTTTTTTTACTCGCCGATACAAATTTCCTGCATTTAGGGAGAACAAGATTAGGAGGAGCGGGGGGGGTGGTCTCCATCATCAATCAGTGTGCATATTACCATCTGGATGAGACCAAGTAATGAAGAAACACAGCACTCTCAACACTCAGCACTGGTCCAACTACGAGGACCAACGTAGCCAGAAGGTATTGTTTTTAAGTTTTGGGGCTTTTTCACGAGTACCTATACTTGTGTAAATGCCTAGTATCGGCACAGATACCGGTATAGGTATTGGTGCAATCCAAGTTTATATTAACAATATGTATAGTGCTTTAGCCAAAGGTTTTATTTGTTTGGACAACATAGGGAAGGGTTATAAGATGATTTTTTTTATGCCATCTGTATTCCTTTTGGGGATCTTTACTTCATGTCTCATCCTTGTGAAATGACTAAAACATTTTAGGCGAAGTAGGAAAACTTAAGATCTGTAAGGTGCTTATTTTATCCTGTGTCTTCCTTTTTGTTTTATTGGCACAGGAATGAAAATTGAGGAAAAGTTTCCCTACTGGAGTAAAAGACCACACTATAAATGTTTTTCCAAACTATGTAAATCTTAAGAAAAAAAAAATTTTTTTTAGCTGGGCCTAGACTTTAAAAATGAAATATCAGTTATATTTTTTTAACTTAATTATCAGCTCTATATTGTCCTTGCTGTAATGAAGGAAAGGGAAAACTCTATTTTGTCTATTTAACAAAATTGTCCTTAAAGCTTATCAGACATGTTATAATCTGATTGTACAATCTTTTTAGATCTACCAACAAGTATGTCCTGCAAGGGCTTTCCTGATTGGATTGAATAATTGAATAGTTTAGGTAGGTTATTTTGGTAAATCTAAATTTAATGTACAGAGATTGTATAGTCTAATAGTAATGTGTATGGTTAGCCTTAGTTTGTAATGTATTCATTTTAGAGTTGTAGAGTTGTTTTCATTTTAGTACATCCAAAGAAAGAATTTCACAAAAAGAATATTGAAAACATACAATAAAGAGATGTTTCAACCAGCTCTGAATCTACTGCGTGCTGATGATGAATATCTGACAGATCAAGTAAAAATGTCTCAAGTAAAAATATCACATCCCTTGCGATAGCATGGACCATGAATGGTTCTCTTTATGTAGAGATAGGGGGTCTATAAGACCCCAGATCTCCCCTTTGGCCTACTGTCAGGGCTGAGATTAGCCCTTCCTTCTCAAATTTGGCCGCTCAGATGTCAGCTAATTGCCAGCTCCTTTCTCTCCACCGTGACTCACCTATTCATGATATCCTGCTCGTCAGTCCTGCCTACTTAAGCCGTCCAGCCCAGATGATCTCTGCCTTTGCCTTGGTCACAACTCTAGAGACGCTTGCCTGTGTTCATGTTAAAGACTTGCTTGGCTGACATTCCTTCTGGCTCCAGATCCTGCTTGCTACTACGCTCATTTCTGGCTCCCCGACCTTTTGGCTTGTCTGGCTATCCGTTCCTGTTCCTGAACTCTGGCTATGTTTTGACTATGTTTACCTTTTTTTATTATTTTTAAACAAGTGAGATTTAACTGTACTTCTGTCTCAGTCTGATTCATGGTTTCTGACAGAAGGGCAATTTCACGCGCATCCCATGTACTTCCCATGTGGGCACTGGACAGAGGGGAGGGGCCAGGAGAGCCGGCGAGGGACCCGAAAAGAGGAGGTTCGTGGTCACTCTGTGAAATTCTATTGCATAGAGCAGTTAAGTATACACGTTTGTTATTTAAAAAAATAAATAAATACAAAACTTTTACCTTTACAATCACTGTTAATTACAATTTTTGCTTTCCTCTGAATCAACTGAGGACCCAGGCTTATGAGAATAAAGGTGTTTCTTTTTTGTAAGTTGTTTGCATTCAATAACTCAATTGACATGTGTCTTATGTAAACCTAAATATGTAATGATATCTCTTTATAAACTGATACAAAACTGCTTAAAATATACTCTATGTTGAAAGATAGTTAAAAGTAAATTATATGGCTATAGTATAAAAAATCATGAATCATATATGCTTCAGTGTAATGGTGATTGTGCCATTTCAGATGTCTGAGCAAATATAAGGAAATTTCCTATACAGTATAATGCCTTAAAACACAATAAACATGCATTGAGAAAACAAAAAAGTTTTGCAGATTAAATTGCTTTTATTGCGTGTCCTGACCTTCGCTTTTTATGCAGGCCTTTCTAACCTAAGCAGAGTTTGTTCTTTTTCAAAGTGAAGTATAGCTACACCTGCATTGGTTTCAAATATTAGGTATTCAAAGCAAAGCAGAGAAGCTTAGGGAATCTTTGAAATATTTAACAATCCAACAAACTTGAAATAAAAATAAAAGTACAAACAATGTCTTTGTCTTGCCTTTAATGAACACAAATGAGCTTCTGCTTATAGCCAAGCTTGAAAGACACAAATGACTTTGCTCTGAATTGCAGCCACAAGTTTCTATGTGGTTAGAAGTGTGTTATTTGGTTTGAAAAAAAAATCTTCAACAAAGCAGAATATGCAAAATGCACATAACACAATCTAGGCCATAAAAAATGTTGTGACGATATTAGTTGAATGTGTAAAAAGTGTTAAAATGTACCTACACTCCAAAAGTAAAGGTTTTCTTTATTATAGCAAATGCCTAGTAAAGTTAATTCGTATTAAGCAGTTCTCTGAAAATGTACCCTTTGCCCCACATTTCTCCTCAACCAGCTCAATATCAGACACTTTTACCCTTTGAATGACAATAAAAAAAGTGTAAAAAATCTGTGCCAGGTGTATAGAAATCAAAAAGCAGTTTGCTAATAAATTGTGATACCAATTCTCATAATATATATGTCAAAGCAGTGCTATAGATCTAATAAATATTAGACATGTGCATTAGTTTTCATCCGAATGCATTTTCGGACGAATTTCAGGTATTTTCGTTATCGTTTTAACAAACGATAACGAACGTGCAAAATCCGAAAACCGAAAGATCCGACAAACAAATGCTTTATTTTCGTTTTCATTGCGACAACAGTTCGATATAGATAGGAGATTCGACATGACGCTGACAATAGTGATCTGTGTCCATCGAACCTGTGGTCGAATGTGCCTAACCTTAACTCTATTAGTCCAAGATTATTCTACATAGAGAGAAAAGATTCGACATTATAGCGACAATAGCAAAAAAGGTTGAATGTGCCTAACCTAACTCTATTAGTCCAAGATTATTCGACATAGAGAGAAAAGATTCGACATGAAGATTCGATGAAGCAGTCGCCACGAGCGGACATTTATGGTCCAATGCTCTGCCCATAGGCTATAGAAGAATTCTAATGTTGGTTGACTAGTAATAATAATTAATAAATATAATTATTACTAGTGTCATACAACAATAGAATTCTACTATAGCTTGTAGGCGGAACATTCGACCGGAAATGTACGATTGCGGCGTCGTACAGTTTAGCTGCTCCGTCGAATCTTCTTAGAACATTCGACAGACACCATAAGCCTTCAATGACAGATTCAACCTTAATTATTTCGGATTTTCAGACAAATGCATTTTTTAACTAAACAAAATAAAAAACAATTTCAGGAGAAACTAAATAAAAAAAAATTTTCGGATGAAAACTAAATTCTGAAACAAAATAATATTTCAGTGTGCACATGTCTAATAAATATTGTGCAAAAAATTGCAATATGAGACAGCAAATTATAAAGTGCAATATGAGACAGGATATATTAAACATGCATGTTCCAATATGAAACAGCAAAAAAAAGTGCAATATGAAACAGCATTTAATGAATTGCGGATACACATCCAACACTTAGCCGTGCATAAAGGTAACAACTAATGTGCGAACAGACACAGTGCATATATGAATGTCCTTATATCATAAAAAGGAAATTGTGAAGTCCATAGTGGAAAGACCATTAGTATGTGTTCTTCCAACTTAGGTGTAAAGAGATCCACCACCGGCTAGGAATAATCATAATCAGTTTTTGAAAGCTTACAAGGTTTACTAGCAAGCTTCACAGCAGGGTGGATCAGCAGGCTGATCGTGCAAGGCAGAGATCACTCGGTGGTGCTCGATGGCTGATGCAGATGGACGCCGAGAGTAGCCATGCCCCTACCTGTTTGGTCAGCAGTGACGTCTACTGGGGGGATGGGCCACACGTTATGTTTATTCTGTGGTTTCTTATCTCTTTACTTTGTGTATGCTCTATGCTTGCTTTACTGCTGGTTAAACCAGAACTTTCCTCCTATCCTCTTCAGCTAAGGAAGCTGCAATCTTAGCCGTTGTTTGTTCAGCAACTGCCATGGTACTGCACATGTGATTACCATTAAATCAATGGGTTTAGTTCTGATGGGTTTAAGCTGGCCATAGATGGATCTCTTTTTTTGATTGGCCAGCTGGCTGATCTAATGAAAATATAGCAGCATTCCTGTTAAAGAGAAGCTGATCATTAGATTGCAATCCATCTATGGCCAGATATAGTTTGTTCCCCTACATCTCTGTTACTCCTTTCTGCATTTACTTTGTTGCTTATTGTGACTGGTTACAGTGACTGGCCTAGCAACCTGTTGGATTCCAGTCTATGATGACACTTCCACCGTCCAGGGTCACTGTGGCAATGCCCTGTCCTGGCTAGTTTTTTTCAGCCACCAGTGTTTCTACTGCAGGCTGGCTGCTTCTTGTAGTGCCCCTTGTGGGATAAGTGGGATACAGTAAGTGTTTTTAACATATTTCTTTATATACAATTGTCCATGATTATGTTATAGGCATCTCTGTGTATATAGTAAATACACTTTATATTCTAGGTCGATCTTTGATCTGTTTGTGGTTGTTTAGGGTGTGGTGTTCTGGTGGGATGGGGTTTCTTCTTTCAATACGTTATTATTGAGCGTTAGATCAAACAGAGCAAACGCAATTTTCCATACATAGAAATTTGTAGAATTACGACAAAGGTGATACTGTTGAACAAGGTTTGAACTGTAGAGGTTACCTGCATGCCACTATGACAATAAAGAGGATCGGGACATACAGAACATTTAGGTCAACATTTCTTATATCAACTATCGCAGGTTAGGTAACCAACCTAGTCTACATGTGGTAAGCGGTAAGTATCTTCTTGCTCGATAATAAAGAAGAATAAATAATAAAAAAGGGAAAATTAATGAACATAACCTGTATGGTTAATTATAACAGGAAGGGAATACAGCGCTGCTTACAACAAATATTGGAAAATTGTGTATAATTATAACTGTGGTGTATATACAAATAATTTTTTTATTTAAAATATGCGTGAATATTCCAAATCTCCTTATATCATAACTAAAAGTAAAAGCAAACTGTTAAAATTATGAACTTGTGTCTGTTGTATCTAGCATATGATACCTGAAAAAGTTCATAAATAAATTACGTAACATAAGAAATACACAAACCAAAATCAATGTAAAAAAACTAAACCAATATATAAGTCCAAGTCTATGATAAAGAACTATCCGCAATAAATGTCCATAATTCAAAAAATCTGTGCCAAGAAATAAGGTGATTTTTCCATGCTCCCTTGCAGGGGTAAAGAGCGTGTAGTCAGATATGCCTCTGCTCCTGGTGTCCCAATGATCAATATGACCTCCTGCTCCGTGGCATTGTTATATTGATACCCCTAGAACACTCTAGTCTACCTTTATTATGTTTATAATTATGATGTGCATATGTACATTTATACACATGTATTTTATATTTTTATATTTTTATTTTTTGAGTATATTAGGAATGAAATTGATTGATTCAATTTTATATGAATGCAACCTTTGAAACATAATCTCATTATACTCTCTGAATATAGCTGATGAATTTTATGTTAAAAATTTTCATATTGTAAAGTTTTACCTGGTAATATCTAGTTTGTAATCTGACAAGTGGAGGTGTACTGCTGCACTATTGATATAGACCACTAGGGGGACATGTCATGATTTTCACTATATACTTGGTCTTTTGTACGAACAATACCCATCATTTAGAGTTCACAATATATTTTATTTTCTTTCATGATCCATATTTTATGGTGGACTCTGTGATATATTAGGAACGTACTGTTTACAATAGAGACTGACGCGTTTGTAATGTTTTTTGAAGTGGGATTTGGCTTAATTGGAAACGACTGCAACAACACCTCCACCTGCTATATAAGACGTGGGTTGTGCCAAGAGGGCTATGCCTCAGACGACGTCCAAAGATGAAACACGCAAGGCAGGACTTGGTACGCATTCATGTCACTTCTGGTACTTCCGTTTTTTGCGCTGTGGTCTGTGGAACACACACCGTCCAGTCCCAGGAAACTGTTGCATATACAAATTGGGGCAATTGGAGCGCATCCTTTTTAAAAGATTTTACCTTTGGAAAATACATTTTGTTTATACCGGATTTACGCTATGAGTGCCTGTTTCTACTATTAATTTTATGTGGACACCCTATTACACAAGCAACACCATGGAGCAGGAGGTCATATTGATCATTGGGACACCAGGACCAGAGGCATATCCAACTACACGCTCTTTACCCCTGTAGGGGTAGGGTTTTCTGGTGAGTGCATAAAACAAAGGGGGAGCACGGAAAAATCACCTTATTTCTCTGCACAGAAATTGTGATAAAGTGTCATCACCTGGATTCTGCACAAGTCACATTGGATTTTTTTGAATTATGGACATTTATTGCAGATAGTTCTTTATCACAGATTTGGACTTATATATTGGTTTATTTTTTTTACATTGATTTTGGTTTGTGTATTTTTTATGTTAGGTTACTTGATTTATTAAGATTTTTTTTCAGGTATCATACTGGATACAACAGACACAAGTTCATAATTTTTTCAGCTTGCTTTTACTTTTAGTTGTGATATAAGGAGATTTGGGATATTCACGCATTTTTTATATAAAAAAATAATTTGTACATGACACAGTTATAATTATACATGATTTTCAAATATTTGTTGTAAGCAGCGACATGTTCCCTTCCTTTTATAATTAACTAATTGGACTTCACTTGTGAAGTTTTTTTCAGGGAGGCTGCAGCTTAGCAAACACCTTAGCAGAATTTTAGTTAAATATAACCTGTATGGTAAAAGGGCTAAATTAGAGATGCTGCTGTAAGATTGATCCTAGATCTTGCAGGTAAGATCAACTACTGAAATGCAGTACAAGAGAGTACAAAAGAGATTTTCACAAGAGAGAAATGAGAGATGAGAAGAAGAAAAAAAAAGAAAGGAAGCAGTTCAGCTAATCTTCCATAAGCTCTCCACATATTTTGAAGCATACCTTTCCACCCAGGAATACCTGCACACCCAGGGGTCCCATGTAGAATTTAACTTAGGTACTGTGTCAGTCAGGGAGCTAACCCTTTTCTCTTGGGCCATTATCCAGGAAATTTTTCTCTTGGCTGCTGAAAAAAAGACCTTTAGTTGTTTCCATGCTCTTGCTATGGTCAATTTAGCACCCAAAAAAATAAAATAGATTAATTCCCTGTTAGTTCAATTGGTGTCGGGTAAATGGCCATTGAGCAGGGCTATATAGGGGTTCTTGGGGATCTGATATCCTGTTACCTTGCGGATCATGTGGAGTTTAGAAGGAAATATTTTTTTACAGCTTTTTCTATTTCCATAACCCTGACCGGGTCACTGAGGATGGATTTGTTAAGTCTCTATTGAAGATAGGGAATGTAGCCTCTCTATAGGGTGAGTGTGACTATAGAGTGGTCCGACCACACTGTGTCCCGTATGGCTGATTTAACTATGGCAGGGATGTTGGCAGTGGAAATAAAAATCTGTTCAAACCTAGCGTAGGACTGGTGCAGGCATGAGAAGTGTGTGTAATCTCTCATAGTTGGATTCATGTCTCTCCATGCATCGACTAAACCGTGTTGGTGAATTAACTTATCTATTTTTAGGCTCTGTTTAAGGGTCTGATAAGCTGGGACTCAGGGGGTCTGGATTTATCTAGGCCTTGGTCCAGGGCAGTATTTGAGTCACCCCCAAATATCAAGGTCCCTCCCACCATGGGGTCTAGCGTTTTAAGCATTGCCTGGAAAAAAAGCAGCCTGTCCCTGATTGGGTGCATAGTATGAAATAGAGTACAACTTGTCATCTATGGTGCCCTTTATGATTATAAATCAGCCCTCTGAGTCTTTGTGTTCCAGTTGAAGAGTAAATGTACAGTTCATAGACAATAGGATTTCCACTCCCTTGGATTTTCCTTCTGCATTTGAAAGGAAGAACGTGGGGTAATTGGCATGCAGGAAAGAGGGGTTATACCACCCTGGAAAATGTGTCTCCTGAGGCGTTTGCGTGCAAGATTTTTTCATTATCTCATTCACAGAATAGAAGTGTGGTTTAATCACTATATCCTTAGGGTCTCCATCTTTCCATGGAAGGCCCAATACTCTGCGAGCATGGTCCAATTTCAGCTTGTGTGGAAGGATACCAGGAAGGAGGTCTTTAATAAAGTCCCGAACTGCTGTTGAGACATCAGTAATCGCCTCCAGGAGGCCCTCATTCTAAAGTTATATTTGCGTGATCTGTTCTCAAGGTCTTCAATCCTTGAGAGGGCTGTGTCCAGTTGGTCCTGTAAAATCTGGATGTGGTCAGAGTTTTGGTGTTATCCAGCTTGTGTTCAATAGCCTCCATCCTGTCCCCCAGGTTCTGAAAGTCAGCCTTAATCTCTCCTGTGATTTTAGCTGCTGTGACAGTCAGGCCTCTGTCCAGTAGCTCTGATAACTTGTTGAACAGGTCCACTGTATTGAGGAGTGTGAAGGAGCCCAGGCTCATGAGGAGAAGCTGGGTAGGCCTCATTTTGCCCCATAGGGAAGAATAGTAAGTCCTCCATTTTGTGGCCTATTAATGATTCTATGGAGGCTGGTGAGGGTGCATATGTGAGGCCAGTACTCACTGTGGGGTTGGGTGCTGCTGGGGGAGAAGAGCTTGAGCATCTCCTCCTCCATGTCGGAGCAAGACTGTGTTGCGGCTGATCTGAGCAGGTTCGGTTCTCGGCTCGGTTTTGGCCATAGGTCCCTCCTGGCCATCCCTTTGTACATTAACCGGCTCCCGGGGGTGTCCCCCAGGTGTTGGGGTGGTCTGCTGTCCTGCTAGTCTCAGGCAGTCATGCGGTGTATCTGTGATCTGGACGTAAGCAGCCATCTTGGAATCCTCCACGCTTGTGCCTCCAGGATGTGGTTTCTTTGAGACCACTTAGGCAACATTATGTGTGGAATGTGCCTCTCTGAAACATCAGCGCAATAAAGTGTCCATATCAGTGCCCTCTTTACATACATACACGAATACACATATACATAAATACACACACACATACACACACACACATACATATATACATACACACACATTATATATATATATATATATATATATATAATTACTGTGCAAACATTTTAGGCAGGTGTTAAGAAATGATGTAAAGTAAGACTGCTTTTAAAAATATATATTTTAATTGTTAATTTTTATCAATTTACAAAATGAAAAGTGAGAGAGCAAAATGAAAATCTAAATCAAATCAATATTTCCTGTAAGTACCCTTTGGCTTCAAACCAGTGTCAGTTCTTGTACACTTGTAAAAAGTCAGGGATTCTGTAGGTTTGGAGTCAGGTGTATGATTTACCAATTAAATGAAGCAGGGGCTAATGATCATCAATTTCATATGTAGGTTGAAACACAGTCATTAACTTAAACAGAAGCAGCCTCGTAAGAGGCTTAAAACTGGATAAGCAAAACTCTGCTACTAAGTTGAGATTGTGGAAGACAGTTTCATGTAACATGTCATTGCAGGCAAAGATTTTGCCTTTTGATCACTAGGGGGCGCGACACCAGAGCAGATGCACTTGCGACCGCCGGGCACCCGCGATCGCTCCACACTGAGACAGAACAGAGATCTGTCAATGTAAACAGACAGACCTGTGTGCTGTCAGGGGGGAGGAGAGTGATCCATTATTCATACTAAGTATTAACAACGATCGGTCTCCTCACTCAGGCAGTCCCATCCCCCCACAGTTAGAATCACTCCCTAGGACACACAATTAACCACTTGATCGCCCCCTACGGTTAACCCCTTCCCTGCCAGTGACATTTACACAGTAATCAGTGCCTTTTTATAGCACTGATCGCTGTATAAATGGCAATGGTCCCACAATTGTGCCAAAAGTGTCCGATATGTCCGCCATAATGTCGCAGTCCTGATAAGAATTGCTGATTACCGCCATTACTAGTAAAAAAAAAAAATAATAATAAAAAATGCCATAAATATTTCTCCTATTTTGTAGTTGCTATAACTTTTGCGCAAACCAATTAATATACGCTTATTGCGATTTTTATTACCAAAAACTTGTAGAATACATATCGGCCTAAACTGAGAAAAAAATTTGCTTTAAAAAAAAAAGAAAAATGGGGATATTTATTATAGCAAAATGTACCAAATATTGTGTTTTCTACAAAATTTTTGCTTTTCTTTTGTTTATAGTGCAAAAAATAAAAACCGAAGAGATGATCAAATACCACCAAAAAGAAAGCTTTGTTTGTGGGAAAAAAAGGAAGTCAATTTTGTTTGGGTACAACGTCGTACGACCGCGCAATTGTCAGTTAAAGTGATGCAGTGCCGTATTGCAAAAAATGGCCAATGAGCAGCCAAATCTTCCGGGGTTGAAGTGGTTAAAGCATAAATTATTTTTACTGTCCAGAAAATACTGAGTTTAATTGATCTATCTGAATATGTATGAGCATGCTCATGCCTTTAAAAAGTTAAACTGATATTACTCATTTGTGATATGCTGGGCACACCAGTCTTTCTTTAACCAATAGTTCTGAGGCACAAACACCTTTTGCATATTTTATAATGCAATGTATTATGTATTATTAATGTAATTAAATGTACTGAAAAATGTATATATCTAAATGGTAACATTTGTAAAAATACTAAAAAAAATGTAATTAAATGTACTGAAAAATGTATATATCTAACACCCCCCTGTCACCCCCTGATCACCCCCCAGATCCACCCCCTCCCCCCCCAGTCACAGTGTCACTAATAATTAGTGTCGCTAGGTAACCAGTTTTTTTTTAGGTTTAACCGCAAATGGTGACGCTGGTTAGCCAGTTAGTTATTTCGTTATTGAGGTTCCCCAGTCCAAACCCCCCACCCCTGATTGCAAAAATCGCCCGGCGGGTGGATATCAATTAGGTTTTAGGGGTCCAAATAAGGTCTGCGTCGCCCCAGGTTAATACCGCAGGTATAGTAGAAACAGATCAATATCTGATCTGAATCAGATCTATACTAGCGGTCCCAGCAGTTGTTAGGGTTCCAAAAAAAACGCATTGTTAGCGGGATCAGCCCAGATACCTGCTAGCACCTCTTTTTTCCCCCTCCGCCCATGCCCGCCCACCCAAGTGCAGTATCGATCGATCACTGTCACTTACAAAACACTAAGCACACATAACTGCAGTGTTCGCGAGACAGGCCTAATTAAATGTACTGAAAAATGTATATATCTAAATGGTAACATTTGTAAAAATACTAAAAATAACAAAAATATAAGTTCTTTATGTCATGGTCCACAGTTAGCTGGTCATAGCTGATAATTGGTATATGCCAGAAGCAAGTTGGAATAATATATGAGAGCCACGTAGAGAAAAAAAATCTTGGACATCTGTCAGCCAGGAGTTGCGGAATCAGTTAAAAGATTCTGTTTATCTGATATGGATTAGAATAGATGTGTTATTTAGTTTAAAGCAGTAGTAAAGTTTCCTGAAGAAAAATTGAAAAGGGCCCTCTGCTGGTTTAGGTCATAATCTTCTAGTATGCACTGCATACTAGCACATTATGACAGACCTACCTGAAAATGGATCCCTCCAGCGCAGGGCTGTTACAGCTCCCCTGGTCCCCAGTGCTTTCATTTTCCTTCCAGGCTCCATATCTTTGGCCACTTGAATGGGCAGGCCATGGTGATGTCACTCCTGTGCATGAGCAGGGGAGCCACATCACTGCAGCACTCAGAGCAGGCTGTAAATGTGGCCTGAGTTGCACATGCTAGTGCTTAGATCACATTACCACTGACAGACAGACATTTATGATAGAAGAGACCTCTAAAGTCTGTTTTTAAAAAAACCTGTGTCAGCAGTTTTTTTAAATTTTGACTTTACTATCACTTTAAAGCAAATCTGATATATCTCCCCCCAGCCCCAGCTCTATCTTTCTGGTTTTGGCAAAACTGGAGCCTGAACACACCACCGACACCTTTAATGATAGTAGGTGGCATTGTTAGACGAGGAAGACGAGCCTGAGTGCCAGATCTCTGAATAATTGGTATTTGCATATAGATTTCTCATGGGGTCTCATGGAGTACAGAGCATTGGTACTTCAGGGTTCTGGCACATACTTTACTTCTGACATAAACAGTTAGGTTAGTTAGTAGGGCACAAACAGCTAAAAAGAAAGAAGTGAAATATTAATAATGTTATACGTTTAAATTGTCATGCAGCAGAAATAATTTAAGTATTTAAGTCTACCTATCAATTATCCACATACTACTTGTCAAAAGTGTCAGATTTATCATTTATAAGCCTAAACTCAGCAATGGTGTTGTTTTTTTACCATCACTATATTACCAGCCTGCTGCTGTTGTGGACTGTTACCAGTTTTGAACTCACAGAAAACTGATGAGGTTTTACCTATTTTTTAGCTATTTTTCTCCTGGCTCACTTATACATTACCAGAATCTATACGTGGTACGGAGCTGCAGGGTTTATGACTAATGTGGAAAATGTTTTTCGCTCTCAGGGTCTTAATAAGTTTAGTCTGGGTTCTGGAGGCTTTGTAAAGCTTTAGGCAAGTTAAAGCCTCCATTCTAGGTTCACATTTTACAAATTTTCCAGGCCTCATTATAATTATCAGCTATACACAGGCTTTTATATACTGTATGTGAGCTGACTGTTAGTCAGGAACTGAGCTTAGTTATACATTGGCCAGATGAATCATTTGTTTTATGCTTTGGATTTGCTGTGCAAAACTCCCATGCATTAAAGGATAAGTTAACCTTTTGGAACATGTTACATGTTACACCCATTTTTAGGGTGGAACATGCAACATGTTCCCACTCCCGCAGCCTCTCACCAAACTGCCAATTCTTTGTGACAGCAGGCTGGGAATCTTCTCCCCACACCTGCAGTCACAATTAAAAAAAAATAAAATAAAAACATGCAGGGCTCCGCCCACAGCACTGCATCATTCATTCACAGAGATCTGTGAATAAATTAACTACAAGTAACGACACCCTTTGTGGCTGACAGCTTGTAGTTCTCAATGAAATACTGTATATTTTAAGAGAATATATGCATACAGTACAGTATATGCATACTCAGGATACTTGCACTACTAGCAACAACTGCCTTAAAAGACACCTTTACAATTCTCCTCAGGGCAGACTGGATAGATAGACTTTGATAAGACAGTATTAAAAATCAGGACTGCAAGCATTTCATTAAATTTAGTGATTCATGTAAAAGATTCACTGGTTATAAAATGACTAGTAATAAGGCCTGCAACAGAACAAAATCTACAGGTATCTATTTTTCAAAGTTTTATAATCAAAAGAATTCCACTTAACCTCCTTTATGATATTCATAGGTTTGTATGTAAATTGCTGTGCCAACCAACAACTAATGTGCGAACAGACACAGTGCATATATGAATGTCCTTATATCATAAAAAGGAAATTGTGAAGTCCATAGTGGAAAGACCATTAGTATGTGTTCTTCCAACTTAGGTGTAAAGAGATCCACCACCGGCTAGGAATAATCATAATCAGTTTTTGAAAGCTTACAAGGTTTACTAGCAAGCTACACAGCAGGGTGGATCAGCAGGCTGATCGTGCAAGGCAGAGATCACTCGGTGGTGCTCGATGGCTGATGCAGATGGACGCCGAGAGTAGCCATGCCCCTACCTGTTTGGTCAGCAGTGACGTCTACTGGGGGGATGGGCCACACGTTATGTTTATTCTGTGGTTTCTTATCTCTTTACTTTGTGTATGCTCTATGCTTGCTTTAGTGCTGGTTAAACCAGAACTTTCCTCCTATCCTCTTCAGCTAAGGAAGCTGCAATCTTAGCCGTTGTTTGTTCAGCAACTGCCATGGTACTGCACATGTGATTACCATTAAATCAATGGGTTTAGTTCTGATGGGTTTAAGCTGGCCATAGATGGATCTCTTTTTTTGATTGGCCAGCTGGCTGATCTAATGAAAATATAGCAGCATTCCTGTTAAAGAGAAGCTGATCATTAGATTGCAATCCATCTATGGCCAGATATAGTTTGTTCCCCTACATCTCTGTTACTCCTTTCTGCATTTACTTTGTTGCTTATTGTGACTGGTTACAGTGAATGGCCTAGCAACCTGTTGGATTCCAGTCTATGATGACACTTCCACCGTCCAGGGTCACTGTGGCAATGCCCTGTCCCGGCTAGTTTTTTTCAGTCACCAGTGTTTCTACTGCAGGCTGGCTGCTTCTTGTAGTGCCCCTTGTGGGATAAGTGGGATACAGTAAGTGTTTTTAACATATTTCTTTATATACAATTGTCCATGATTATGTTATAGGCATCTCTGTGTATATAGTAAATACACTTTATATTCTAGGTCGATCTTTGATCTGTTTGTGGTTGTTTAGGGTGTGGTGTTCTGGTGGGATGGGGTTTCTTCTTTCAATACGTTATTATTGAGCGTTAGATCAAACAGAGCAAACGCAATTTTCCATACATAGAAATTTGTAGAATTACGACAAAGGTGATACTGTTGAACAAGGTTTGAACTGTAGAGGTTACCTGCATGCCACTATGACAATAAAGAGGATCAGGACATACAGAACATTTAGGTCAACATTTCTTATATCAACTTAGGTAACAGGTTAGGTAACCAACCTAGTCTACATGTGGTAAGCGGTAAGTATCTTCTTGCTCGATAATAAAGAATAAATAATAAAAAAGGGAAAATTAATGAACATAACCTGTATGGTTAATTATAAAAGGAAGGGAATACGGCACTGCTTAAAACAAATATTGGAAAATTGTGTATAATTATAACTGTGGTGTATATACAAATAATTTTTTTATTTAAAATATGCGTGAATATTCCAAATCTCCTTATATCATAACTAAAAGTAAAAGCAAACTGTTAAAATTATGAACTTGTGTCTGTTGTATCTAGCATATGATACCTGAAAAAATGCATAAATAAATTACGTAACATAAGAAATACACAAACCAAAATCAATGTAAAAAAACTAAACCAATATATAAGTCCAAGTCTATGATAAAGAACTATCCGCAATAAATGTCCATAATTCAAAAAATCTGTGCCAAGAAATAAGGTGATTTTTCCATGCTCCCTTGCAGGGGTAAAGAGCGTGTAGTCAGATATGCCTCTGCTCCTGGTGTCCCAATGATCAATATGACCTCCTGCTCCGTGGCATTGTTATATTGATACCCCTAGAACACTCTAGTCTACCTTTATTATGTTTATAATTATGATGTGCATATGTACATTTATACACATGTATTTTATATTTTTATTGTTTTTTTTTTTTGAGTATATTAGGAATGAAATTGATTGATTCAATTTTATATGAATGCAACCTTTGAAACATAATCTCATTATACTCTCTGAATATAGCTGATGAATTTTATGTTAAAAATGTTCATATTGTAAAGTTTTACCTGGTAATATCTGATTTGTAATCTGACAAGTGGAGGTGTACTGCTGCACTATTGATATAGACCACTAGGGGGACATGTCATGATTTTCACTATATACTTGGTCTTTTGTACAAACAATACCCATCATTTAGAGTTCACAATATATTTTATTTTCTTTCATGATCCATATTTTATGGTGGACTCTGTGATATATTAGGAACGTACTGTTTACAATAGAGACTGACGCTTTTGTAATGTTTTTTGAAGTGGGATTTGGCTTAATTGGAAACGACTGCAACAACACCTCCACCTGCTATATAAGACGTGGGTTGTGCCAAGAGGCCTATGCCTCAGACGACGTCCAAAGATGAAACACGCAAGGCAGGACTTGGTACGCATTCATGTCACTTCTGGTACTTCCGTTTTTTGCGCTGTGGTCTGTGGAACACACACCGTCCAGTCCCAGGAAACTGTTGCATATACAAATTGGGGCAATTGGAGCGCATCCTTTTTAAAAGATTTTACCTTTGGAAAATACATTTTGTTTATACCGGATTTACGATACGAGTGCCTGTTTCTACTATTAATTTTATGTGGACACCCTATTACACAAGCAACACCACGGAGCAGGAGGTCATATTGATCATTGGGACACCAGGACCAGAGGCATATCCAACTACACGCTCTTTACCCCTGTAGGGGTAGGGTTTTCTGGTGAGTGCATAAAACAAAGGGGGAGCACGGAAAAATCACCTTATTTCTCTGCACAGAAATTGTGATAAAGTGTCATCACCTGGATTCTGCACAAGTCACATTGGATTTTTTGAATTATGGACATTTATTGCAGATAGTTCTTTATCACAGATTTGGACTTATATATTGGTTTATTTTTTTACATTGATTTTGGTTTGTGTATTTTTTATGTTAGGTTACTTGATTTATTAAGATTTTTTTCAGGTATCATACTGGATACAACAGACACAAGTTCATAATTTTTTCAGCTTGCTTTTACTTTTAGTTGTGATATAAGGAGATTTGGGATATTCACCCATATTTTATATAAAAAAATAATTTGTACATGACACAGTTATAATTATACATGATTTTCAAATATTTGTTGTAAGCAGCGACATGTTCCCTTCCTTTTATAATTAACTAATTGGACTTCACTTGTGAAGTTTTTTTCAGGGAGGCTGCAGCTTAGCAAACACCTTAGCAGAATTTTTGTTAAATATAACCTGTATGGTAAAAGGGCTAAATTAGAGATGCTGCTGTAAGATTGATCCTAGATCTTTCAGGTAAGATCAACTACTGAAATGCAGTACAAGAGAGTACAAAAGAGATTTTCACAAGAGAGAAAGGAGAGATGAGAAGAAGAAAAAAAAGAAAGGAAGCAGTTCAGCTAATCTTCCATAAGCTCTCCACATATTTTGAAGCATACCTTTCCACCCAGGAATACCTGCACACCCAGGGGTCCCATGTAGAATTTAACTTAGGTACTGTGTCAGTCAGGGAGCTAACCCTTTTCTCTTGGGCCATTATCCAGGAAATTTTTCTCTTGGCTGCTGAAAAAAAGACCTTTAGTTGTTTCCATGCTCTTGCTATGGTCAATTTAGCACCCAAAAAAATAAAATAGATTAATTCCCTGTTAGTTCAATTGGTGTCGGGTAAATGGCCATTGAGCAGGGCTATATAGGGGTTCTTGGGGATCTGATATCCTGTTACCTTGCGGATCATGTGGAGTTTAGAAGGAAATATTTTTTTACAGCTTTTTCTATTTCCATAACCCTGACCGGGTCACTGAGGATGGATTTGTTAAGTCTCTATTGAAGATAGGGAATGTAGCCTCTCTATAGGGTGAGTGTGACTATAGAGTGGTCCGACCACACTGTGTCCCATATGGCTGATTTAACTATGGCAGGGATGTTGGCAGTGGAAATAAAAATCTGTTCAAACCTAGCGTAGGACTGGTGCAGGCATGAGAAGTGTGTGTAATCTCTCATAGTTGGATTCATGTCTCTCCATGCATCGACTAAACCGTGTTGGTGAATTAACTTATCTATTTTTAGGCTCTGTTTAAGGGTCTGATAAGCTGGGACTCAGGGGGTCTGGATTTATCTAGACCTTGGTCCAGGGCAGTATTTGAGTCACCCCCAAATATCAAGGTCCCTCCCACCATGGGGTCTAGCGTTTTAAGCATTGCCTGGAAAAAAGCAGCCTGTCCCTGATTGGGTGCATAATATGAAATAGAGTACAACTTGTCATCTATGGTGCCCTTTATGATTATAAATCTGCCCTCTGAGTCTTTGTGTTCCAGTTGAAGAGTAAATTTACAGTTCATAGACAATAGGATTTCCACTCCCTTGGATTTTCCTTCTGCATTTGAAAGGAAGAACGTAGGGTAATTGGCATGCAGGAAAGAGGGGTTATACCGCCCTGGAAAATGTGTCTCCTGAGGCATTTGCGTGCAAGATTTTTTCATTATCTCATTCACAGAATAGAAGTGTGGTTTAATCACTATATCCTTAGGGTCTCCATCTTTCCATGGAAGGCCCAATACTCTGCGAGCATGGTCCAATTTCAGCTTGTGTGGAAGGATACCAGGAAGGAGGTCTTTAATAAAGTCCCGAACTGCTGTTGAGACATCAGTAATCGCCTCCAGGAGGCCCTCATTCTAAAGTTATATTTGCACGATCTGTTCTCAAGGTCTTCAATCCTTGAGAGGGCTGTGTCCAGTTGGTCCTGTAAAATCTGGATGTGGTCAGAGTTTTGGTGTTATCCAGCTTGTGTTCAATAGCCTCCATCCTGTCCCCCAGGTTCTGAAAGTCAGCCTTAATCTCTCCTGTGATTTTAGCTGCTGTGACAGTCAGGCCTCTGTCCAGCAGCTCTGATAACTTGTTGAACAGGTCCACTGTATTGAGGAGTGTGAAGGAGCCCAGGCTCATGAGGAGAAGCTGGGTAGGCCTCATTTTGCCCCATAGGGAAGAATAGTAAGTCCTCCATTGTGTGGCCTATTAATGATTCTATGGAGGCTGGTGAGGGTGCATATGTGAGGCCAGTACTCACTGTGGGGTTGGGTGCTGCTGGGGGAGAAGAGCTTGAGCATCTCCTCCTCCATGTTGGAGCAAGCCTGTGTTGCGGCTGATCTGAGCAGGTTCGGTTCTCGGCTGGGTTTTGGCCATAGGTCCCTCCTGGCCATCCCTTTGTACATTAACCGGCTCCCGGGGGTGTCCCCCAAGTGTTGGGGTGGTCTGCTGTGCTGCTAGTCGCAGGCAGTCATGCGGTGTATCAGTGCTCTGGGCGTAAGCAGCCATCTTGGAATCCTCCACGCTTGTGCCTCCAGGATGTGGTTTCTTTGAGACCACTTAGGCAACATTATGTGTGGAATGTGCCTCTCTGAAACATCAGCGCAATAAAGTGTCCATATCAGTGCCCTCTTTACATACATACACGAATACACATATACATAAATACACACACACACATACACACACACACACACACATACATATATACATACACACACATTATATATATATATATATATATATATATATATATATATATATATATATATATATAATTACTGTGCAAACATTTTAGTCAGGTGTTAAGAAATGCTGTAAAGTAAGACTGCTTTTAAAAATATATATTTTAATTGTTCATTTTTATCAATTTACAAAATGAAAAGTGAGAGAGCAAAATGAAAATCTAAATCAAATCAATATTTCCTGTAAGTACCCTTTGGCTTCAAACCAGTGTCAGTTCTTGTACACTTGTAAAAAGTCAGGGATTCTGTAGGATTGGAGTCAGGTGTATGATTTACCAATTACATGAAGCAGGGGCTAATGATCATCAATTTCATATGTAGGTTGAAACACAGTCATTAGCTTAAACAGAAGCAGCCTCGTAAGAGGCTTAAAACTGGATAAGCAAAACTCTGCTACTAAGTTGAGATTGTGGAAGACAGTTTCATGTAACATGTCATTGCAGGCCATTGCAAGACTGAGCACAGAAACAAGACACAAGGTAGTTATATTGCATCAGAATGGTCTCTCCCAGGCAAAGATTTTGCCTTTTGATCACTAGGGGGCGCGACACCAGAGCAGATGCACTTGCGACCGCCGGGCACCCGCGATCACTCCACACTGAGACAGAACAGAGATCTGTCAATGTAAACAGACAGACCTGTGTGCTGTCAGGGGGGAGGAGAGTGATCCATTATTCATACTAAGTATTAACAACGATCGGTCTCCTCACTCAGGCAGTCCCATCCCCCCACAGTTAGAATCACTCCCTAGGACACACAATTAACCCCTTGATCGCCCCCTACGGTTAACCCCTTCCCTGCCAGTGACATTTACACAGTAATCAGTGCTTTTTATAGCACTGATCGCTGTATAAATGGCAATGGTCCCACAATTGTGCCAAAAGTGTCCGATATGTCTGCCATAATGTCGCAGTCCTGATAAGAATTGCTGATCACCGCCATTACTAGTAAAAAAAAATATAATAATAAAAATGCCATAAATATTTCTCCTATTTTGTAGTTGCTATAACTTTTGCGCAACCAATTAATATACGCTTATTGCAATTTTTATTACCAAAAACTTGTAGAATACATATCGGCCTAAACTGAGAAAAAATTTGCTTTAAAAAAAAAAAAATGGGGGATATTTATTATAGCAAAATGTACCAAATATTGTGTTTTCTACAAAATTTTTGCTTTTCTTTTGTTTATAGCGCAAAAAATAAAAACCAAAGTCAATTTTGTTTGGGTACAACGTCGTACGACCGCGCAATTGTCAGTTAAAGTGATGCAGTGCCGTATTGCAAAAAATGGCCAATGAGCAGCCAAATCTTCCGGGGTTGAAGTGGTTAAAGCAGGGGTGCCCAACCAGTGGCCCGGGGGCCACATGTGGCCCGCGGAGCCCTCTGATGTGGCCCTCGACCTCCTGCTCTAAGATGACAGGTTGGCAAGCCCAGATCACGGGTTGCCGACCCGCCATCCCAGAGCAGCAGTTTTGTGAATGAAGCCGCTGGTAGTGGAAGCAAGTGGCTGCGGAGCAGAGCCACATAAGCCAATGCTTCCTGTATAGCGCCCACTCCTGTCACAGGCAGAGTGATACCAAATGCACTCCGCCTGGGACAGCAACAGCCAGCGATACCAGAATGGAAGACGGTTATTAAAGGTAAGTTTACTACTAAATTCACAGTATATATGGATATATCTGTTTTGCAGTGGTTACTGGGCTGCTTTCAAACTGATCCGCAGGTGCAGTGCAGCTGCGGGTTACCTGCATTGAGCCATAGACCTCTGTTATTACCTGCGGGTTTATTGCGCCTTAAGAAAGTGCGCCACACCTGCAGGATATAATAAAAGTTTACGGCAAAGTGCAGCTAATCCGCAAAAAATCCACAGGTTCACTGCACTGCACCCGCGGTTTGGGCAAATTGCACATGATTGGTCCGACCCAATCGGACTATTCACCTCTATGGAGCAGCAGATGTAAACAGACTTGTGTCTGTTTACACCTGCCTACCTAAAAAAAATAGAAAGGGATCTGGCCCTTCTGGGCGAATCGGATTGGATCAGAGGGCCCATAGAGTAGAGTTGGCTGTGTCCGTGGACACGGACCTGTTATCCTCCCGCTCCGCTCGTTGTGGCCCGCGACCAGTTACCAATTCACTTAAGTGGCCCTCGCTCTTCAAAAGGTTGGGCACCCCTGGGTTAAAGCATAAATTATTTTTACTGTCCAGAAAATACTGAGTTTAATTGATCTATCTGAATATGTATGAGCATGCTCATGCCTTTAAAAAGTTAAACTGATATTACTCATTTGTGATATGCTGGGCACACCAGTCTTTCTTTAACCAATAGTTCTGAGGCACAAACACCTTTTGCATATTTTTCTGAGGCACAAACACCTTTTGCATATTTTAAAATGCAATGTATTATGTATTATTAATGTAATTAGTTAACCACTTGCCGACCGCCCCATGTACATATACGTCGGCAGAATGGCACGTACAGGCAGAACCACGTACCTGTACGTGCCATTCTTTAGGCGGTTGGGGGGTCCGATCGGACCCCCCTCCGCCGGCGGGGACGGTCGGCATCGCTTCAGGAGCGATCCGGGACGAGGGGACGGCCAGTGGTTTCTGGCCACCCCCTCGCGATCGCTCCTGGCGAATGAAAAGCTTCCCCTTCCTGTCTATTGTATAGACAGGAAGGCGGAAGTGATGTCACGCTCGGTGCGCCGGTCTATGTGACCGGAGACGCCGAGCGGCGAACATGTTAAGGTCAGTGCACAACACTACACTGACACCAGTACAGTTAGGCACACAAAACACCCCCCTGTCACCCCCTGATCACCCCCCAGATCACCCCCTCCCCCCCCAGTCACAGTGTCACTAATTGCAGTGATCATTTATTTACTGATCACTGCATTTAGTGTCAGTGTGACTGTAATAACTGTCAGGGCAGTTAGTTTTAGGTCCTAGGTAGCCCCCTACCCCCCCCTAATAAAGGTTTAACCCCCTGATTGCCCCTAGTTAACCCTTTCACCCCCTTTTGCCAGTGTCACTAAGCGATCGTTTTTCTGATCGCTGCATTAGTGTCGCTAGGTAACCAGTTTTTTTTTAGGTTAACCGCCATGTTTATATAGGTTCATAAATAGGTTTATAGGTCAGGTACCCCCATATTACAACCTAAATAAAGGTTTTAACCCCCTGATTGCCCCTAGAGTTAACCCTTTCACCAGTGATCACCGTATAAAATGTCACTGGTGACGCTGGTTAGCCAGTTAGTTATTTCGTTATTTAGGTTCCCCGTCAGGTTTTTATATAGCGTCAGGTACCCCCATATATTACCTAATAAAGGTTTAACCCCCCTGATTGCCCCTAGTTAACCCTTTCACCCCCTTTTGCCAGTGTCACTAAGCGATCGTTTTTCTGATCCCTGCATTAGTGTCGCTAGGTAACCAGTTTTTTTTTTGTATTACTGTTACGGGTGACGCTGGTTAGTTAGCTTGTTTTTTATACTGTCAGGGCACCCGCCATTTATTACCCAATAACGGTTTAACCCCCTGATCGCCCGGCGGGTGATATCAATTAGGTTTTAGGGTCAAATAAGGTCTGCGTCGCCCCAGGTTAGTGCCAGTACCGCAAACACCCACGCGCAAAGCATACACCTCCCTTAGTGGTATAGTATCTGAACAGATCAATATCTGATCTGATCAGATCTATACTAGCGTCCCAGCAGTTTAGGGTTCCAAAAAAACGCATTGTTAGCGGGATCAGCCCAGATACCTGCTAGCACCTGCGTTTTCCCCCTCCGCCCAGCCCAGCCCACCCAAGTGCAGTATCGATCGATCACTGTCACTTACAAAACACTAAGCACACATAACTGCAGTGTTCGCAGAGTCAGGCCTGATCCCTGCGATCGCTAACATTTTTTTTGTGGTAGCGTTTTGATTCAGTCGCTAACAGTCAGGAGCTTTTTTACCTGTGAATCTCAAAAAAATAAAAAAAACAAAAATAGTTGTCGTTTTATTGTTCTCTCTCTCTCTCTATTGTTGCTCTTTTTTTACTCCATTCTATTCTGCAATGTTTTATTATGTTTTATCATGTTTTATCATGCTTGCTTTTCAGGTATGTAATTTTGTTTACTGTGTTTTAGTGTTAAGCATTTTTTTGTTTTCAGGTGCGCCATTCAGTTGCAGCGCGGATTTATTTATCTTGACAGCAACAGCGTTTGCTCCCACGATACATAAAGCCGCGACTCCAACGCTGTAGGAGGTGATTTCACCACCACAGTTAAAAAAAAAGAGCATATGTGCCGAAGCATGGGGGCAGCAGGGGGGGCGGAGGAGCGATTGGCTCCTAATGCCACGTACATACGGTCGAAATTCCGACCGTGTGTACACGGCATAACTTTTGCGGGAGGATGCCCCCATGCATCGGCATATATAAATGGTGCATGTATGCCCATCATTAGAAGTGGGTGGATGAAGGGAGGTATTCTAATGGTGGGCATACCCACCAATCAATCTCTTTTTTTCGTTCAGCCAAGAGGCTGCATGAAAAAAAAAAAGATTACAATATATGTCCAGTATGTTGCTGGACTTTGAATGGTTATACCAGAATGATGCCTGCAGGTTTAGGTATCATCTTGGTATCATTCTTTTCAGCCAGTGATCGGCTTTCATGTAAAAGCAATTCTAGCGGGTAATTAGCCTCTAGACTGCTTTTACAAGCAGTAGGAGGGAATGTCCCCCCTCCCGGATATAAACCGCGCCATTGGGAAATTGGGAAAGCATTTTATCACACCAATCTTGGTGTGGTCAGATGCTTTGAGGGCAGAGGAAAGATCTAGGGTCTAATAGACCCCAATTTTTTCAAAAAAAGAGTACCTGTCACTGCCTATTGCTATCATAGGGGATATTTACATTCCCTGAGATAACAATAAAAATCATAACAAAGAAAAAAAATGGAAGGAACAGTTTAAAAATAGAATAAAAAAGCTAAATAAATAAAAAAAAAACTAAAAAAAAAAAAAAAAAAAAGCACCCCTGCCCCCCCTTCTCTTGCGCAAAGGCGTACACAAGCGTTGGTCTGGCGTCATATGTAAACAGCAATTGCAGCATGCATGTGAGGTATCACCGCGAAGGTCAGATCGAGGGCAGTAATTTTAGCAGTAGACCTCCTCCGTGAATCTAATGTGGTATCATGTAAAGGCTTTTAAAGGCTTTTAAAAATGTATGTAGTTTGTCGCCACTGCGTGTTTGTGCGCAATTTTAAAGCATGTCGTGTTTGGTATCCATGTACTCGGCCTAAGATCATATTTTTTATTTCATCAAAAATTTGAGCAATATAGTGTGTTTTAGTGCATTAAAATAAAAAAAAGTGTATTTTTTCCGCAAAAAATGCGTTTGAAAAATCGCTGCGCAAATACTGTGTGGAAAAAAAAAATGCAACACCCACCATTTTAATCTGTAGGGCCTTTGCTTTAACAATATATATAGTGTTTGGGGGTTCAACGTAATTTTCTTGCAAAAAAAAAATATGTTTTCATGTAAACAAAAAGTGTCAGAAAGGGCTTTGTCTTCAAGTGGTTAGAAGAGTGGGTGACGTGTGACATAGGCTTCTAAATGTTGTGCATAAAATGCCAGGACAGTTCAAACCCCCCCCAAATGACCCCATTTTGGAAAGTAGACACCCCAAGCTATTTGCTGAGAGCAATGTTGAGCCCATTAAATATTTTTTTTTTTTGTCCCAAGAGATTGAATAATGAAAAAAAAAAATATATATATTTTTTTTTACAAAAAGTTGTCACTAAATGATATATTGCTCAAACATGTCATGGGCATATGTGGAAATACACCCCAAAATACATTCTGTTGCTTCTCCTGAGTACGGGGATACCACATGTGTGGGACTTTTTGGGAGCCTAGCTGCGTACGGAACCCCAAAAACCAAGCACCGCCTTCAGGCTTTCTAAGGGAGTAATTTTTTTATTTCACTTCTCACTGCCAATCACAGTTTCGGAGGCCATGGAATGCCCAGATGGCATAAAACCCCCCAAAATGACCCCATTTTGGAAAGTAGACACCCCAAGCTATTTGCTGAGAGGTATTGTGAGTATTTTGCAGATGTCGCTTTTTGTCACAAAGTTTTGAAAATTGAAAAAAGAAAAAAAAAAAATTTTTTTTCTTTACTTTCTTCATTTTCAAAAACAAATGAGAGCTGTAAAATACTCACCATGCCTCTCAACAAATAGCTTGGGGTGTCTACTTTCCAAAATGGGGTCATTTGGGGGGGTTTTGTGCTATTTTGGCATTTTATGGCCTTCGAAACTGTGATAGGTAGTGAGGAGTGAAATCAAAAATTTGCACCCTTAGAAATCCTGAAGGCGGTGCTTGGGTTTCGGGGCCCCGTACGCGGCTAGGCTCCCAAAAAGTCCCACACATGTGGTATCCCCATACTCAGGAGAAGCAGCAAAATGTATTTTGGGGTGCAATTCCACATATAACTATGGCATGTGTGAGCAATATATAATTTAGTGACAACTTTTTGAAGAAAAAAAAAATTATTTTTTATTTTTGTCTTTATTCAATCACTTGGGACTAAAAAAAAAAAATATTCAATGGGCTCAACATGCCTCTCAGCAAATAGCTTGGGGTGTCTACTTTCCAAAATGGGGTCATTTGGGGGGGTTTTGTACTTCTCTGCCATTTTAGCACCTCAAGAAATGAAATAGGCAGTCATAAATTAAAAGCGGTGTAAATTCCAGAAAATGTACTCTAGTTTGTAGACGCTATAACTTTTGCGCAAACCAATAAATATACGCTTATTGGCATTTTTTTTACTAAAGACATGTGGCTGAATACATTTTGGCCCAAATGTTTGACTAAAATTGAGTTTATTAGATTTTTTTTTATAACAAAAAGTAGAAAATCTCTTTTTTTTTCAAAATTTTCGCTCTTTTTCCGTTTATATCGCAAAAAATAAAAATCACAGAGGCAATCAAATACCATCAAAAGAAAGCTCTATTTGTGGGAAGAAAAGGACGCAAATTTCGTTTCGTTACAAAATTGCATGACCGCACAATTACCAGTTAAAGTAGTGCAGTGCGAAATTGAAAAAAGACCTCTGGTCCTTAAGCTGACAATTGGTCCGGGGCTGAAGTGGTTAAATATTGTTTTTAATAATCAGGTAAACCCCAAATGCAAAAAAAACAATCAGTGTTTACTCGAGCATGGCTGTGTACAGTCATTCACTTGCATTGAAAGTTTGATGCAGCATGTATGGCTCCCTGGGCAACCAAAAGTGCCGAGTTTGATTGACACCACAGCACACAGACACTAGTATCCAACTCTTTGTATACACTACATACGTCCGAAGAGTAAAAAGGTTACGCATAAGTTGATGGACCATATTGGAGATCTTTAAAATGGCGGGTGGGAGGGGACAAAGGAGCCTTAATTTCCTCTTCTCAGAATTAAACCAGAAGTGCCAATGATTTCATTACTTCCAATTTTAAAACCATCATTCTCTGGCTGTTACAGCCAGAGAATGATGCAACTGAGCAGATCTCTGCTTGGTTAGATGCTTTGAAAGGCAAAGGAAACATTGGGGGCTATTAGACTCACAATGTATCCATAAAGAATAAATGTCACTTGCTCATGCTATTTATATGGGGGTTTGTTAACCCCTTCTTGATAGCAATGAAAGTAAATTAGAAAAATTTAAAAGTTAAAAGAAATAAAATCACCAAAAATATTTTTTTCTTTTTTAACACAAGATTTTTGGGACACTTTACCAATTTCATCACGATTGATGGACTTTTATTGTTACACAATATTCTAAGTAAGGCTTATGGAATTTTTGCATATGAATTTCTGTTTTTTAATTTTTGATTTTATATGATTCACTTTGCATTAATTCTTTTTTAATGAATTCGGGTAGCATATGGGATCGATTGATGATTAATTGCATATGTATGGTATCATTTTAGAAGATACACACACAGTCATTTCACATAAATGTAATAAAAAATTGCACATATAATTGTAGGCATTTAATGCTTATGCATCTAAATACACATTTGTGGTAAATTTAATGATACAGCGCAGTCACATTTCTTGTTTCACTTTTTTGTCATTGGATGAGTGCAGCTCAGTAGAATCTAATATTTTATTGTCTATTTGGTGCAGACCAGTGGCAGCCCGTGCACTGTGGAACTCCGCCCCCCATCCATGCGGCCGGACCTTTTCACGACGCCACATGCATGGATTCCTATGGCAGGGGTGGTAATTTTTGAAGCATTCGATTAGAGCCAGAGGCTCTAATAGGCTTCAAAATAAGGGTGGCTCAGGGAGCAGAGAGTGCACCCTGATACCACCCTATTGTGTGACGACAGTAAATACATTTTCATTATTTTCACACTAACCTCCAATCAGGAGGCATTATGCAGGTCTGACATAATGCCTCCTGATTGGCCAAAGCACCAGGCCACCCTATTGGATGCCTGGTGCTAAGGAAGAGGAACGAGGAAACATGCTTTGGAGCGGAGGTCGCTCTCAGAGGAGCTGCTGCAGTGCTGTGGTAAGTCCCCCGGGTCTGTCAGAGCCGTGCGCGGGGGATGCTGTCAGAGCCACAAACCCTGTGAGTTGGGGGGGGTCAGTGGGCAAAGTGGCTGCATTTAATGGGCACCAGTGGCTGCATATTATGGGCACAGGTGACTGCATATTATGGGCACAGGTGACTGCATATTATGGGCACAGGTGACTGCATATTATGGGCACAAGACGCTGCATATGATGGGCACAAGTCGCTGCATATGATGGGAACAAGTCGCTGCATATTATGGGCAAACGTGGCTGCATATGATGGGCACACGTGGCTGCATATGATGGGCACAGTGGCTGCATTTGATGGGCACAGTGGCTGCAATTGATGGTGGGGGGTTTCAGTATTTTTCAGTTTGTTTGCGCCCCCCCAAAAAAATTTGAGCACCAGCCGTAACCCGTGCAGACCTCAGTTTATTATACTGTAAAATAATTTTTTTAAGCAGTATTGCATACCTTATTTGCTACTCTGTTCCTCTATGTCAAGAGACAAAGAGATAGTCATGTAGATTAAACCCAAGCATTGCAAGGAATAAAAAAGAAAAACATTTGACAAAACCTTCCGAGAAGATGACATAAAGGCCAAAATACCCCAGTCATAAAAGGGTTAAGTAAATGCCATTCTGCAGAGTCAATCATTCAAAAGCCCTAACTCAGTTTTTGTTTGTCAATTAGAAAGTTACAGTCTATTCAGCAGTAACCTTTGCCTTGACACATAGCAGGCATATGTTCTAAGACATGTATGTAAGAGATGTCGAGCTTGACATGTACTTATTCAAGAAACATCTGCACCTATTCTAAAAAAAAATAAAAAATTGAAATGAGCCCCATGAAGCTAATTAAAATAAAGTTAACTTTAGGGAAGGATAAAGAGCTATGCCAAGAATGCCACCCTGTTGATGATAAAAAGACTGCATTCTTGCCAGCAGCAGCTTGCTGTCAGTAAAAAATGAATTTGAAACAGATGCCAACTGTGTCAACAGCTTGAATCCAATAAATTTTTTATGACAAAATGACACAAATCATGACAAAACGACATAGGTGTACAGCACATCAAAGCAGCTCAACTATATTCATAATAAGTCTGCTGGGCTATTAAAGTGCTACTTCAAAACCAGGTTATTTAGTCTTCCCTTAGATGACAAAAAGGGTATATCCACATTTAATTGTATAATAGAACAGATCCTTTGAAGACCATTCCGATGCATATTGAAAGGTATAGGTTCCTGCTGGGAACCAAGATTCTTTTCCTGCTTAATATAGTGTTAAATTCTCAAGCTGGATTTAGCTTACATTCTTCTAACAATGGGGACATCAGTTCCTTACCATATTGATTGTAGGCCATTACAAGGTCAGTTTGCTTGGCAGTGATCTATATCTTCTCACATTTCCAGCCAAAGACTCATTGGAAGTAATCCTTAATACAAAAGAACTAAATGGCTAAATTAAGTTAATGACACATACTGTACATCTGAGGGAACAATGGCTATTTATTAAGTAACCTGTATAATGAGTTGGATAACCTTTGTCAAATAGGTATGAAAAAGTAGTCCATCATACACCATCATTAGACATTTCAAGATAGCTTTAGACTTTTCACTGATGAACTTTGCACCTGATCATCTAAAATGAATGAAAATAGAAGAGCAAGCAATTCATAAAAATATACTACAACTTGTCTGGATACCTTGAAATTTAGTCTCCATAGTTTTACATTCTGAATCAATTGATTAACCTCTGTAATTTAGTGACTTTGGTAATTGCACAGATAAATTATAGATTTATAGATTAAAGACTGTGTTGTACATTTATGTGGCATGATATAACATTTATGGATTTACAAATGTTACACACACTGTGTATGTATATATATATATATATATATATATATATATATATATATATATATATATATATATATTTCAAAGATATTTGACACCTTTTAGAAGTCAGAATTCTGGGTTAGTAGGTTAGTAGGTTAGAAGGTAAGAATTCTGACTTGCCTAAATGCACTGGGAGTTGTTATTACACATCTCCAAAACCCTACCCAGTATCCTAAAATGTGTACATATTATTACACAGATAAAAATTTGGCTTATATGCTTGCATAATATATGGTGAAGCAGGCAAACCAGAGCTCCTAGTCTAATGCATTGCAGAAGTATGGCATGCATATGACTTGGGCCTCATGCACACTGGGCATTATAAAAACACCAGCAGTGTTAGATGTAGAATGATTTTTTAAGTGTTTTTGCAGTAGTGTTTTACAGCATGTTTTTTTTTTTTTTTATGTGTTTTAGCTTTTTTTTTAGCAAAACTATACTCCCAAAGCTTATGGCTCAAAAACTCTCATAAACACCTTTTTCAGCTTTTTTTCAGCGTTGGAGCACATTTACAGCTGAAGAACTCATTAATCCCACTAGTTCTGGGTTTTCTTTCCAGTCAGAAAAAAACCCCCAAAATTTCTGATAAAAGCCTATCTGTGCATGGACACATAGGATAACATTCTGGCGAGTTTACTGGCTCCAGAAAAAAAAAAAATGCCTGAAGAAAAAACAGCACCTGAAAAAATGTCCAGTATAAGGTCTTATTGGGGTCAAAGGCAAATAGGCTGTGCTTTGTAAAGGAACTTTCCTTTAGCTTAGTGAATGTGGAATTTGCAAAGGATCACGCATCAGAAAAATAAGTTGTCTGGAGGACAGGAAGTAAGGATAAAACATGTCAAGGGTTTTAATCCTTCCATACTGTATCAAAAATGGAGAGTTTGACTTACAATTACATTCCCTTGACATGTGTTAAGTGACTTTGACATGATACTTTGATTTCACTCCTTTTCTAGTAAGCTCCAGGCCAATTTTCTGTGCTTCTACTGGGTATATTCTATTGCAGCGGTGCACCCAATTGTAACATACTCAGTGTTCCCAGCATGCCGCAGTGCTAGCATTGCAAAAAAGATTTTGGCAACCATTTATTCTTTATGTCGCCCAGTTGAGCCAGTGCAAATTTTTAAAGTGTAAAGACATTGCTGGGACAGAAAAAAAGTATTAGTCTACATTCATATAATAGAAGTAGCCAGGGGTGGCTGCCAGCTAGAGAGGGTAGATTATTGCTGGTGGTTGTGAATGCTGCCTGCATGTGTATGAACAGCTGCGGTGGCTGTCAGATTTGTACTGTGTACAAATCAATGGCTGGTGCCACTGCTGTTCATATGCAACTGCTCATCTGACCAGACATATGCAGGCAGAGTCTTTGACTGACCCTGGATGCAGCTAGTGTGCATAGTGAGATCCCGCTGAGGAAGACACGTGATTAGCCCTGTGTCGTCACATGTAGAAGAGGGGCCAGGGCAGTGGAGGAGACAGTTTCATGCTCGTCTGAGCAGATTACTGGCACACATAGGATTTGAAGCTACCTGGAAGAGGATTTTTACTACCCTATGTATTTTATAGTCTGGTGCACTGTAAGCACCATCAAAATGTGAGTACCCAGATGTTCCTTTTTCTAATTAAACTTACAAACAAAATGATAACACACTATCCAGCCTCTCTTATATTTTAACATTGAGGATATCCTCTGTGGATGTAACCATGGGATCCGGCTGAAAATGTCTTAATTCAAAGCCCAGGAGTGGTTCAACAGGTTATATAGACCAAACTTAGTTGTGCAGTCACACAGCTTGAGGTGAGCGCAGCCACACAGGGGAGAGGAGCACATGTGTAAAGTCACCCTCTTACGGAAAAGGATTTTTCTTCACAAGAGTCACTTTTTGGAATATTACTGCACACATGCACTTTAACATCTGATAAATTGAAAATTACTGAGGACATTGTTGTGTTTTTTTTGGACACATTTGATTCAATGGAATAATTTTGTTCACTGTGAACTTGCTAGATTTTCACTGTGAACTTGCTTGATTTACAAATTTTTGTTGCACCATATTTTATATTTGTTTTTTTCTTCTTGTGTATATATATATATATATATATATATATATATATATATATAGTATTATCGTACAGTGCTGCATTTTGTTATTTTTATAGTGTGCATCTACAGTCAGTCAGTGTTTCTGCTGAGTTTTGGCAACATACAAAATGGGCCATATCTAATAGGCCAATTTGTATGTGTGCAATGCACAGTGTTGCTGTGCACAGTAGCCTCTGAATGTAGCAAACTATCTGCATTCCATCTGCAGTATGAATTTAGCCTTAAGGCCCATACACACGATAAGAAAATCAGAAGTAAAAATTTTGTATGGTGAACGATCTGCCAATTTTCTGATCGTTAGTATAGTGCTTCCAACACCCGATTCCGACTTTTTGGACGACAAAATGTGAAGGTGCAGGTTATAAATTTTTTATCGTACAGAAATTTCAAAAAGGATGGCAACCTTGGCTCAATCCTAAATGAACTGTTAAGTTGTCAGCACACTCTAGTATTTTTTGTACCCGTTATTCTTGATAAAGTTGACATGTCATGTGGTTTACCTAAGAATTGTAATTTCTGGCTCTACTTAGCAGCGGCCCCATTCTTTCACTCTGGGCCACCTGTTTCCTTTCCTTTTTCCTTTCTCCCAAACTTCCTTTCTCCCCCTTTGTTTTTCTCCTCTCTAACCTTTCCGAGGTAAAAGTTGAAAGAGATGTGAGGAAGCTAAAATTGGCAATATATTCTCTGGCACTTTTATTGTTGTCCTTTTTCCCCATCTATTGTTATTCACATTTTATGGACTGCACTCACAAACACTTACCTCTATGTCTCACTTCTGTGTTTGTTAAAACTCCTAATAAAGAAATATTGCAAGATATATTTTTTTATCGTACGTGAACATAACATCCGATTTTCGTTTAATTAATACAGATTTAGTCTGAAAAAAAGCGTAAGAGCAAGACTACAAATGCTCAGAAATGAAAGAATATATACAAAACAATAAAACACATGACATCACTTCTGAAGTTGTAGTCTGTCGTATGAAAATTTTCATATGTTGAGTAATCTCTTCACTTTCGATATAAGACTAGCATACAACAAAAAATGCATGAATATTCATCCGATAATCTGATCGGGTGTACCAGGCTTTAGAGTAGCGATACATTTAGGCACTACTAAAAGGTCTGTCTTTTTTTCTGTCTCTTTAGTTTAAATCTAATTCTTTGCATGGTGTAACATAAGTGTTAAAATTCACAGGACACAGATACAGAAAGTGTCACAGTGAGAAACTATACAAATATGTTTGGCAAAGCTGTGCTGTTGTGACTAGGGAAATGTAACACCATCAACAGAGAGCACCTGGGCAGAAACACTAGTACTCAAAATATCCAAAATAAATCGCCTTCTTCAACAGTTCACCACTTGATAGAACAAGCAAACAATATAAACTCACTACTTGCAATGATTTAGAAACAAAGAAGTCAGTGTGGCAGGCATACTTTTTACATTCACAGGTAATTGTCTCTGTACTTTGACATAGATATTTGAGTTCTACATGCTGTTTTTTAACAGCTGTGGAACGTATTAGACATGAACAGTTTTACAGCAGAGCTGCTGTTAAATATAGCAAATGTATTGCAGTACAAGCCTAGAAGAATCAGAGCTGGTGGTTAGGAATATTTTATAAGCAATGGTTACCATACCCTGTTCCTGGTAACTGATTTTAAAGCGAGCCATAGAACATACTTTGTCAAAGAACCCTTTTATTTTTGTTTATGTGAAGTCTTTATCAAACTTGAAAGAGACAGCAATGTTTATTTTGAAAAGCCATGGTTGCCTCTTATGCACATAACTCTTGTTCATTGTTTCTTTAGGAATACAGAAATTATCAACTGCAAGAGATACCTGTAGATCACAAGCCGTCTCTCTGGAATTCTCTCTCAGTTGTTAAAGTATAAAATAATATGTACTTGCACTCATTTCTGTAAAATACTTAGAGCTTCACACTTGTGAAAAGAGCTGTGCTATTCTGCTGTCAGCTGCAGGGTGGAGCAATGTGGAAAAATGCAACACAGGAGAATTTTGCCTGACTGCTCCGCAGGACTCTTTGCTTTGAATTTTTATGCATGGTCACGCATGTGCATTGAAAGTGACATTACATTAAAGTTGTTGGAAAAAGGGAAGCAGTACCTTGTGTTGTAAAAGAGTAAGCCCCCCCCCCCCCCTCTTTTGCCGGCAGCTGCAATCACTACCCACAAAGGAAAATTGGAAAAATTTGCTTTATATTTGCATTTTTCTACAAAACGACTGAAAACCTTGGTATCCTATATTTTTCAATGCCTTAAAAGCTTCCAAAAGTCATCAGTTTTAAGTTAACAGTATATAATGGTCTTAGAATTTTTGCTCTCACTCTGATGTCTGTGGTAAAATGCAGGGATGGCCTACCATGTCCCAGTAGGCCCATGGGACCCAGGCAGCACTTTAAGAGGGGTGGCAACAGGGGCGCACTGACCGAGGACCCAAGGCTCCCTGCCTCTAGTGTACAGAATCATCCTTGCATCATGCTCCGCTCCCCAGCTCTGCCCCACTCCCCAGCAGTACAACTTGTACTGCTGGGGAGCAGGGCAGGGGGTGGAGCAGCACAGGCTCCAATAGCAGGAGCACCCTCCGCCACTGCAGCACTGCTGTCTCCGCATGTTACAGCACTGAGCCAGGATCGAAGCTTAGTTGGTCAATGGCAGTGAAGAGGAAGGGGGAGCTTTTGTGGTGCTGCACAATTCCTATACCTGTGAGCTGAACTGATGTTTTTGGGCATGTCTCTTTGCTGGATTGGGCATGTCCCTTTGCTGGATTGGGCATGTCCCTTTGCTGGATTGGGCATGTCTCTTTGCTGAATACATGGGGAGGTCTCTTTGCTGGATTGGGCCGTCTCTTTACTATATGAGGATGCCTCTTTGCTTTATGGAAATGTCTCTTTGCTGGATGGGTGTGATCAATTCTTCGACCCAGGCTGCACAATGTCTTGGGCCAGCCTTGGTAACATGTATATCACAAACCACATTTTTTGGTAAATAAGTGACACCAGAAACAGGCAATGATGTTTTGCACATTGCTTCCAGGTTCATTCGAGCTATGGGAGATCAATGAAGTATAAAATGCAAATGTCACTTTTCTCTTTAAAACAACCTTATTGTATTACAATGCAGCTGCTAATATATTTATTGCTAATATAGGGAGGGACTTATTACTGTATTGCATCAGAAAAGCTACAAGTGACCAGCATTGCTGCACAATTGAGAGGTAATCAGAATTTTAGGCATGTAGCGTACAGCATGCTTAATAAATACAAGGAGGACTTTTTATAACCATACACAAACTGACAATACAGCAAATCTTTCATTACATTTTGACAGGTCCTTTCCAACATAAAAAGGCCTAGATGTCAGCTTTACTTTTATTGTGTTACCAAAAACGAAATATAGGGTATTTCTTCAAACTAGATAATTGAAGGAATAAGGGTGGGTACCATCATCCTTAGTATTAGGATAGTGGAAAAGGGGTGTGTCAGGGGCTTCTCCAAAATATTGCCCCACGACAATGAGAGCGTCAATACCCAGAGATTCAGACAAGGTAAATATAAAAAATATAAATTCATTGAGAAAAAGGACGTCGATAAAAAAAAAATAGATAGTCCTCAACACTCTCGTTGTCGTGGGGCAATATTTTGGAGTAGCCCCTGACACACCACTTTTCCACTATTGTGTTACCAAAAACAATATATAGCTAAACTAATCAATAAATGTATCACAGGCTTCTGCAGCAGGAAGCAGTAAAAATTAAAAAAAAAAATATGTTTTCACAATTATAGTATCATACAGGTAATTACAACATTGTTTAAAAATCACAGTATCTACATTTCACTATACTGTGATACGGGCATTTATAGAGCTATGTATAGTCACATATATGACAATGCTACTGGTAGTCATTCAGTGTTTTGCAAGATTAAAAAGGCGGTAAAGAGGTAATTGGTGGAGGAAAAATATAGAAAATATGGAAAGTATAATACAAAATATTATCTATACAAGGCATTTATTTTTTGACAAAGCAAGTAGATTGTTGGTGGGATATTTTAATGATAAATCTATTAGAAAAACTGGATCTACTTTAAAAAACCTATTTGAATTTAATTCCTTAGAAAATAGCAGGTCCCCTAATCACAGAGAGGTTATCTAGTATTAGCCTGCCACAGCCAGAAGAGTCTTTGTGAGGTTAATTGTCTGCTTTCATGCCATGGCTCATATTGAGGTATACATAAATATGAAAATAATTCCCAGTAATAAAAAATGAGGAAAGCTCAATAAATAGACACACTGCCACAAATCAATTTAAACCATAATGTTTCTAGGAGTACAGTGTAAAACACATTTTTTTTTAATAATACATCAACCACTTACAGACTGCCGCACGCTGATATACATCCTAACTTTGAAGAGTGAGGGGAAGATGGCCCCCACCTGTCTCCATACCATTGCAGGGCAGAAGCGACGTCAAAATGTCACTTCCGTCCATAGCTTTTGACAATTTTTTTATTGCATTTTAGTGTAAATATAAGATCAAATGTCTTATTGATATTTAAGAGGTCCTGTCATGCATTTTTCTTCTACAAGGGATGTTTGCATTTATTGTAATAGGAATAAAAGTGACAGAATATTTTTTTTAAAAGAACAGTGCAAAAAAATTAAATAAAAGGTAAAAGAAAAAAAAAATATTTTTAAATGAGCCCTGTCCCACCAAGCTCGCGCACAGAAGCGAACGCATATGTGAGTAGCGTCCGCATATGAAAAGTGTGTTAAAACCACACATGTGAAGTATCGCCGTGATTGGTAGAGCAAGAGAAATCATTCTAACCCTAGACCTTCCCTGTAACTCAAAACATGCAACCTGTAAAAAATTTTAAACGTCGCTTTTGGATATTTTTACTCAGCATAACATTATCTTTCACAATATAAAAAAAAATTAGCTAACTTTACTGTTGTCTTATTTTTTAATTCAAAAAGTAAATTTTTTTCCAAAAAAAGACCACTGCGCAAATACAGTGTGACAGAAAGTATTGTAACAATCGCCATTTTATTCTCTAGGGTGTTAGGAAAAAATGTATAATGTTTGGGGTTCTAAGTAATTTGTTAGGCCACAATATAAGGCTGATAGATAAAGCAGGTTTTATCTTGCAATTTAAATGAGAATGTTTTATCTGAGAGACAAGAGCCCCAAATATTTTTCCGTGGTTGAAAGTATGTAAGCAACTTGGTTAGGCCTCTAGAAAAGAGGTAGAAATGAGACAGGCTTTATCTTGGACATTTTATAAACAAGAAAAGACCAAAAAAATTTTTTTTTTTAAAGCAATATTTTTAACTTTTTGCTATATTAAATATCCCAAATTAAAAAAAAAACAAAAACAAATGTATTCATCAGTTTAGGTCAATATGCATTCTTCTACAAATTTTTGGTAAAAAAATTAGCAATAAGCGTATATATTGATTGCTTTGCGCAAAAGTTAAAGCATCTACAAATAATGGGATACATTTATGGCATTTTTATTATACATTTTTATTTCTAGTAATGGTGGTGATCAGCAATTTTTAGCAGAACTGCAACATTGCGGCAGACAGATCAGGGACTTTTGACACTTTTTTGGGACCAGTGACATTATTACAATGACACTGCCACAGTTGACCACCTGCTCCTCCTCTGCAAATTACACTCCCTTGGCCTCCGTGATTCTGCTTTATCCTGGTTCTCCTCCTACCTATCTCAGCGCACTTTCAGTGTCACTTCACTTCAACTCCATCTCCTCCGCTCCCCTTCCTCTTTCTGTTGGGGTAACCCAAGGTTCCGTCCTTGGGCCCCTCCTATTCTCGCTCTATACCTCTTCCCTCCTATGGTTTTTTAATACCACCTCTATGCCGACACCTAGATCTATCTCTCCACTCCAAACTCAAACTCAAACACTCAAACTTACTGAATGACATATCGGTATGGATGTCACACCACTTCCTCAAACTCAATCTTTCTAAAACTGAGCTTGTTATATTTCCTCCTTCACGCCCCCCCCCCCCCCCCTGTGACTTCACCATTAACAACAACACAACCATTGGTGCCTCCACACATGCCAGGGTCCTGGGTGTAATTCTTGACTCTGACCTCTCCTTTAGCCCCCATATCCAATTACTGGCTAAATCCTGCCGCCTTCACCTCCACAACATCTCCAGAATTCAACCCTTCCTAACTAATGACACCACAAAGCAACTCATTCACTCTTTGATTATTTTCCGCCTTGACTACTGCAACTCTCTCCTTAATGGCTTGCCCTTAAGCAGGCTATCCCCCCTTCAGTCTATTATGAATGCTGCTGCTAGACTAATACACCTCACTAATCCATCCGTGACTGCCACCCCTCTCTGCTAATCTCTTCACTGGCTTCCCCTACCCCACCGTGTAAAATTCAAAATGCTAACCATAACATACAAAGCCATCCACAACATCGCCCCCATCTACATCACCAACCTCATCTGCAGATATCGCCCAAATCGTCCCCTCCGCTCCTCCCAGGACCTCCTGCTCTCTAGCACCCTTGTTACCTCCTCCCATGTTCGCATTCAGGACTTCTCCAGAGCCTCTCCCATCCTCTGGAACTCCCTGCCCCATTATGTCCGATCAGCCCCTACCCTGTCCACCTTTAAGAGATCCCTGAAAACTAATTTATTGAGGGAAGCCTATCCCACACCCACCTAACAATTGCCCCTGAGCCACCCCCATCAAATCATTCTCTACAGCCATTACCTTTTGTACTACCACCTCGTCCCATTAGAATGCAAGCTCTATGAGCAGGGCCCTCCTGTACCTTTTGTATTAAACTGTACTGTACTTGTGTTGTCCCCCTATACTTTGTAAAGAGCTGCGTAATTTGTTGGCGCTATATACATCGTGTATAATAAAAATAATATAATAAACTATTATGCCTTTGTCTTGCAGGTGTGTGTTTTTTTTTATGGGTTTACAACCACTTTAATTGATGCTACATTGCACTATTAAGGAGATAGGTTTCCTAAAAATCATCATTTATAAGATTAGCCTCTCCTTGGGAGATGGCTAGGAATTCCAACAAAACCCACAGACCACAAGTATGCGGTATTACATTAAATTCCAGCTTACACAGGCATCAGTCAGGTATGTGATATGCTTATAAAAAAAGAACTGCGCTGTATATAAACCTAAAACTATAGCTGCAACTCAAAGTGTAATACACACAAGCAAAGATAGGTTAAATAAAGAGCTGCACTCTGATTGACATATTGTCCAATGTGAATGCAAACAAATTAACAACAATTAAAAAACAATAACAAGTCCCAATAAGTGAGTCATGTAACATATATGGAGCACTCCAATGCACAGTGAAATCTCAGGAATTCTTCCAGTGAGAAAATTAGTGAAAAGACAAACAGCAAAAATTGATGAAAATCATGTGACTTTAAGGACAGACAGAGTGAATCCACCACCACAGAGAGCGCACACTTACCAGCTGTACTAGCTTTAATGCTTGTGGCTAATACCCAGCCAGGGCCTTTTCCTCCAGGGACCTCAGATGTCCAATTGAGCCAAAAGACGCTGTGGGTCATTGGTTAAGAAGGTGGTCAGAAGCACAGCATATGAATCCGCACTCGATTTTACAGGTAGTGTCAGCCCAGAAAAAAAGGCAGGGAAAATCGTCATAGGTAAAACCAGATGGTGTTGTAGCGGTAAAAAGCAAAATTGCTTCCAAACGAGTAAAAAATTCAAATATAAAATAACAAAAATGCAGCTGGCCGGCAACAATACTAACGCCTGTCCAATGAGGACGTGAACAGCGCAGTGACATCAGCACATCGCGCCTAACGACGTGTTTCGTCACAAGTCTGACATCACAAGTCACAGGATTGTAATACATTTTTGCTGTTTGTCTTTTCCCTAATTTTCTCACTGGAAGAATTCCTGAGATTTTACTGTACATTGGAGGACTCTATAAATGTCATGTGATATGCATACTTACATTGGTCCAAGATCAATCAAGGTAACTATGCTATAAAAAATTAAACCTACATTTTAGCTTTAAATAGTTCTTGACCCTGCCCCCTGCTGGTTTGGCACAGCAATTGATTGACAGCAGCGGGAACCAATTGCTCCCACTGCTATTAATCTGACCAGGGAGGAGGGAGACAGACGCTGCTCTCATGCACATCACTGGATCTAATCAGGCTCATGTAAGAAAAGGGGGGCTGGAGGTATTCACAGAAGGTTTTTTTTTCCTTCATTAAGGTCACACAACTGGTGTGTTACTGTAACTGACCTAAATTGCTAAAGCTATGTTATTTACTTGATATTTATTTTTTCAGATGGCTTTAGCTACACTGATTTGTGTTACAATGTAACAGTGTTGCATTTAATCCAATTTACTTTGTGCTGTAGGCATTGTTCTATTTGCTGCTGCTTAGCTTTCTTCATTCTGTTATTCTAGGTTATTCTGTATGTGATTTATTTATGTATGTATTAGTATCAGTGATCATTTTTACTTAAAGTTTTTTTTTTTTTTTACACACTTGAATAAACTTGTTCCCTTTATCTTAGACTATATTTGTCATGGTCTGTGATGTGGGTTTGATTGGATTAAGGTAATATACAGTATATTGCCATTGTCTGTATGTGCACTTGTTCTTTGAAATGCTGCATCTTGCAGAACCATCTGATGAATTAAAAGTAAAAATCCACTTTATCACCAAATCCTGGAAGTGCCTCTGTTTCTGAGTCATGTACATTCATTTGGGAAGATACTCCAAACAAGTCATAGTATTTAACATGTATGTCTGTCCCCCCAGTGTTGTTCTTAATATCTAGTTACAAGTGTATACTGTAGATACCCCCCACGTTTTGTGTTCTTGCTTCTTCTGATTTATTGACCTGGATGTATGGTTAGACCAGATACACATTACACATTTGGTTCAACCAAGTTGGTTATAGATTAGCAGTGTATGCCTTTAAGTATGGAAGTACATGTGATGTTTGCTTAAAGTGTCAGCACCACACTATTTTCTACCTGTTACAACTCTATCGCATCCCCTAGAAATATCTTGCTGTTTATACACCATTAGCTGATGCGATATAAAACCGTGACCCCTGACGGAGATTCGAATAGGGGTCCCTCCCCCGACCGGTGGGTGATTTTGCACCCTGTTCATACTAGATCGAGATTTTAATACCCTTGTCACCCTTATTACTGCGGTTTTATTTACACCTCCACTATTCAATGAAATTTTCAATCACTTGATTTTTTTGTATATACCAGCGGAGTAATCTTGCTGGCACTACTCACCTGTAAGGTTAATTATTATACTCCTGGCTCACAGCAGTTCCCACAGGCTGTCTTACTCCAGTGGGACCTCATGTGAAAATCAGGGACATTTGATTATCTACCTCAGCGCTGCACTTTTGTATACCGTATACTGTAGATTTGTAAATGTAGGACACTGATTGCAATACTTTTAAGAATATGGTGTACTGTAGTATATGTAGAGCTTGTCCTAGAGAAGTGAACATTTGCACAAAAGTGATTTAATTACAGATGTACCTGACTAAGCTATTTTACCAACTGTTACATGTCACAGATCAATGTATTCATGCTAGTGTGACTGAATAGCTATTTTTCTCTAGTTATCCCCCATATGTATCCATCTGTGTAATAGTCAGGAGGACTATGTACTAAAAACACAGACATGAACCAATAAATAAAAGGATGGACTTCAAGTTCAGATTGAAGTTGAATTTGATCCAAACTTTACCTGTTTATCATTCAGCAAATGGGCAAGTTAAGTAAAATGTTTACTTATCCACAAAGCCGAACCTATTTCTGCAGTGGAAAGTGATACATTTAGCAGAAATATAACTACCAGCTATCAGCTGGGAATCTATAATCTGGGGAGAAGTAACAACAAGAGCTCATATGTTGGTGGGATGACTTTTTTTTCTTTTGATGGTTAGATGGGTGATATTGATGGTAATGATCTACAGACATGGGTTTGGTATGTATTTTGGGGAGGACCCCACATCATTTTTATTTTTTTGCATGGGGTACCCCTTTAGAATGCATAACAGACCCTTATTAAGGATAAGGGTTCTGCCGTGATTTTTAGGAAACTATAACAAAAGTGATATTAAAAAAAAAAATACATAATTCCCTGCCATTTAACTGCATGGGGACTTCTAGAGGTCAATGGGGGGGGTCAACTCAATATTGAACCCTAAGGACCAATACTGGGATGCCATTAAAGTTCATGTGTGTGGAAATGCAGGCATCCTAATACTTTTAGTAATATAGTGTATATAGGGGTAAACACACCACATAACAAAAATGCTTTAGCAATCAAGTGGTATTAGACATATACTGTACATACAATTATACAATAGGTACAGATATCCAAGTACTGTATGCCATATCACATCAACTAAAGCTGGCCATAGATGGAGTGATATTCTTTCCACAGGTTGCCATTCCCCCATTAAACACAGTCAGTGTTGATTGAGGTAATCCTTCCCGTGGACCCATTGTGTTCTCACGGTGGGGGGAGCCGTCATCACTGGGAGAACACAGTGATTACTGCTAGCAAGTATAATTGCTGCTAGCAATAATAACATGTAAAATCGGACAGGTTGGTTGTACCCAAGTTGATCGATTGATTAACTTGGTTACATTTAGCCTGCCCATACATGGTTCTAATATCGGCCAGTCCCTGCTAAACCAGCTGAGATTTGAACCATCTATGGCCAGCGTAATGGACTGATACACTGTGGAGAAGTTTAAGCACCCTAAAAATAATCTATTGTTGGTTGCTTAATGGTGTAGATAATAGTGGTGTGCAGACTTTTTTTGTTTGCTAATTACAGGTTCAGGGAATACCACAAGAATGTTTATATAAGGAAATTGGATTTTTTTAATGCTCAACGTTTGGCTTTATTATTAAAATTGCTGATCCATGGCAAACAACATTTTTTAACATTTGTTTTTGCAATAGTTCCTCCAGGGCAGTGCCTAGCACCACAATGCCATTTGTTTGACAATCCTTTGCATATTGGACTTGAAAATGGCCATAATTGATTTTAAAGATTCAACTGTATTATTGTTATTAGGCTCTTTTGTCATTTGATATTTCATGACTCCATAAGATATACTGCACAATCCTAACAAAACTGAAATCTGAAATTAGAAAAAAGCAAGTTAAATAATTCAAGTTAGTTATTCTGTGCCATTATTTCTATAGCATTTCTAATTTGCAGTATAGTGAGTTTTTGGTAATAGCTTGTACTAATGTTATCTCGTAATGTAATCCTTTATGCAAAAACCTCCTTTCATGATATATCATGGGACATGAAAATGAAATACTTGTTTAAAATCAGAGTTTATGAATACATCTATGCAAAACTTTTTTTAGATCACTGGTTTTCCTAACTTGTATAAATAAAATTATAAAATGTTACACACTCTAACTTATTGTAATATGTGCAATTATTATATGGTTACTTATGAGCTGCTATGTAAGATAATAAATACAATTGTGCAAGGAGAGGAACTTCTGCACCACTGTCAATGGTAAAACACCTGACACTAAGTGAATATATAGAAAGAATAATGGTGCGCTGTTCAAACAAATATGAATATAAACATGAATACACAAATAGATACCTTATACTAATGTGTACAACACTGTGCTCAGTGATACCATACACATTATACAGTGAGATAATAGTAATAATAATCATCTATAAAGAAAAATAAATGAATAAAACTTTTAAAGTCCACTATATAGATGAAATATTTCAAAGGTGAAAAACCAAAACGTGATGTCCATCCATATAACGATAGCTGTGTACTGAAGCGGAGTTGTATTAGTCTATGTGAAACAGGCTGAAGGTCTGAGCAGACCAAAGAATAGTTACTTTGTGCTGATATGGTGCTGAAAATTACCATGAGAGAAACTTGTTGCAAAGATGCTTGTTGTTAAATAAAAGTGGCCTTGAAGCCATTAAAAAAGCGGTCAGGTGGGCTGAATACTTGAAAGCTCTACTCTTACCATTGAAGCAAATTCCTCACAAGTGGCTAATGATTTTTACTAAGAATTAAGTTCTTGTGTAATAAAGTTTTGAGTCTATGCTAAAAAAAATCCATAAAAAGACAGTACATCATGTGTGGCAGGGGAAGTGTACCTGCAAGAGTTAAAGTGGAAGAAACCCCTAAAGGGACAGTACACCAGTTTTCTGGAATGCTGCAAGTTACTGTGGATCTTGTTAGCAGTGTACCTGTAATATGGGGCTCTTAAAGCTAAACGTCAACTTTATTTTCACTAGAAAGGAATGGAATGATCAATCCCAGCATAGATCATACCCCTGTATCATGTTGCTCTGTTGTCTGCAGATCCCCTGATATTCTGTGTTTAGTTGTGGCTTTGTACCATGTGACACTCTGTGTAGCCTGATGACTGTGCCTATTCCACAGCCACTTCCTGCAGTAGCTAAAGTCTACAACACACCCCTCTGTAGTCTTTGAGACTGTGCAAATTATGTAACTTCCTTTACAGCTCTGATGGTGGGTGGTATTGAATACATCATAATTAGCATTCAATCCCACCCAGTCACACTTACAGGAAGAGTCCAAACCTCCCAAGTCCCGCGTATGTGAAGGAAACCATAAATATACACATGTACACAGCCTGCTCTAGAAGCTAGCTGTGCTGATGCTGGGAGGGATTAAATAGATAGCCCTGGTTCACACTAGCACCACATAAAAGTCAAGCGACATCCAGCACGACTATCATTCCTATGCAACTTTGTTGGATCAGTTGTTTTTTTTTAACCCTCATCTCTCCTCCCTGATCATCAATGCTGCCTAAAAACTTCCCTCCAAGCACATTCCATTTACACCTCAGTGTGGTGGAAATGCATGTTCCCGCTCGCAGTTTTTCAAGCGTAAACTGAAATGGGCGGCCCTATATGCAACAAGTGCATCAAAGTAGCACTAGAACATGCACAGAAAATGCATTATTTTTCTTGCGGGTTGCGGCTCGTTCACAAATGCACAGATGCAAATGGAGCCTAAATGGTAACACAAGTGTGACGCACAATGCTACACATTTTCAAAACGCATGGCAAAACATGCATTTTCTTGTGGCTTACTGTGCATTTGGAAACACGCATATGCAAATGAATGGTAGTGCAAGTGCACTGCGCATTGCCGGACATTTTATAAATGCATGGCAAAGTGTACATTTCCTTGCGGGTTACTGTGCATTTGGAAATGCGCACATGCGAACGAATAGTAACATAAACATGGCGCGATTTGTCGTTTGTTTTCTAAATGCATGACAAAGCGCATGTTTTTTTTGTTGGTTGCTGCAAACGTGTAAATGAAAACACAGCCTAAATGGTAACACTGACATGACACACATTGCTGTGCATTTTTGAAACACATGGTAAAGCGTACATTTTTTTTATTGTGGGTTGCCAAGCGTTTAGAAACAGGCAGGTGTGAACGAATGGTAACACAAATAGGATGTGCATTGCCACGCATTTTCGTAACACACGGCAAAGCATGCATTTTCTTGCGGGTTGCCATGCATTTGAAAATGCGCAGGTCAGAACGCAGCCTAAATGGTAATGAAAGTGCCATGGATTTTAGAAACACACAGCAAAGCGTGTGTTTTCTATTGAGGGTTGCCATGGATTCAGAAACACGCAGATATGAACCCAGCCTGAATGACACCGTGAGAATGACACATGTTTGTTGGGCATTGCTATGCACTAGCAAGCGGCGGTGAGGTAAGAGGAGGATCAGGGCTGACCTCTGCAAAATCATTTTACACAGCAGGTATGACATCATCAAGTCAGATAACTTTGCAATTCAGTCAAGAGGAGGAGTGACATTACAGACACTGGAAACTGCTGTATACAGCTAAAAGAGGTAAATTACACATAAACTGACAGTGGGATTGTTATTTATTTACATGCACAATGCATCTGTTGTTATGGGGAGGAAACGCTTGAGTGCCTTTTTTAAACAAAGAACATAGCTAAAATGAGAGAGATAATTCTATGTCTGTGGCTGGAGATTGCACCACTTGAGTTAATCGCCCCATTAGGGCTCAAACTGAATCTACTAGTTTGGGGGTCTTCTATAGGCTGGTGTAAACATTATTTAGCAGTGTTGACCCCAACTACAGAGAGTGGCAAATCAGCATTCGCAGAGTGATAGTTTCACAAGATACTATAAAGGCCTCATTCATTCACTCACACTGTCTGTAGGTGCTGGTGCAAATGGATTATACTGGCTGAACTGCAACAGTGAGTATGATATCTTGGGTTTGATTTACTAAAGGCAAATGGATTGCTTATTTTGCAAATAAATGTTCCCCCACAATTAGTGAATGCGATGAAGCACTGTTAACTTTCATCATCCAATCATGTGCAAGCATGAATGTGTTTTTTTCCCCCTTGTTCTTAATTCAGTATTCGTTCTAAAGTTAAAATTCCTCACGTGCTATGCATAGCATACTAGCTCATTATGAATTACTTACCTGAGATCAAAAGCTCCCAAAGCGGTCCTTGTTCCCCTCCTCCAACGCCGCCATCTATCCCGGAGTGACTTCCGGGTATCGCGGCTCCAGCGCTGTGACTGGCCGAAGCCGCAATGATGTCACTCCCGCCCTTGCGCGCTGGTGCTGCCACCAACGGCACGCTCAGTGCGCCTGTGCGCAGTTGTCTATGGCGCATGCGCTGTTGACAGCGGTGCCGCTATTTCTGCAAATATCTCCTAAATCTTTTAGGTTTGGGAGATATTTCTTGCACCTACAGGTACGCCTTAATCTAGGCTTACCTGTAGGTTAAAGTTGTTGTAATGGGTTTACAACACTTTCAGTCCATGCTGTCTATTAGTAGAGAAAAGCACCGTCATATAGCACCTCTGATCAGGGGTAATCCAGCAAGTGCAAATGAGTAAAGAACAGGTAAGGCACAGGAATGTGTTCGAAAAGTTGTAATTTTTTTTTTTTTTTATTTACTTTTTATTTATTTTTATAATGAAAACATTTACATCATCAAACAACATTTGACATCAAATCTTAATGTACTATAGGGATAGCCATCACCCAGCTTTAATGGCTTATATAGTGAAGAAATTCTAGTGCAGATGTGGTCCCCCTATTCTATCTATCGCCCCTTTTTCTCCCGCCCCGTCCTCCCCCCTCCCCGCCCCCACGTCAAGCCCCAGACTACCATGTCACCTAACCGTATTACATAGTCCCATCCTCCCCTCCCCCCCGCCGGGACCCCAGGCAACGAAGCCTGAGGGGGCCGGAAAGGGGGGGAAGGGGAGGGGGAGCCGGGCAAAGCGGAGAAGGGGGGGAGGAAAAGAAAAAAAGAAAAGAAAAAACAGGAACAAATATTGAGCCTAAAATATGGCCTCGCTAGAAGTAAAGGTAAAATCACTCAGATTTCAGATACTGGACCAGCATTATCGAGGTAATTAATGCGACTCTGAGGCAAAATCTAGAGGCAATGGCCAAAACCTGCCTTCTGGGTCTTCTGGAGAGAGAGAGGATTCCGAAATAACTTCACAGACTTTATTTTAAGGGCCTTGTTCCAAGCCAGGAAGCTGATTGCCCAGCATTGGCAGGCGCAGCTACCCCCGACACTAGAGGAGTGGAATAGAAATATGAACATGGTAATAGGCAATGAGAAAGTATTTTTTATAAAACAGGGCAACCACAGGAAGTTTCAAACGGTATGGGGACCCTGGACGACAATACCCGCAGATGGAGAGTGATTTTACCTTTACTTCTAGCGAGAACAGTTGTAATTTTAATAGTAAATAAAACAATATCTCACTTACATCAAAGTAAACATCTGTTCAACAGTTCATTGATGCAAGATGCCCCAGGGTTAGAAGATCTCTGGGGCAATACATATAGTACATATTGATGCAAGTTGATTTTCTCTTTCTTCCTACCTTTGTTTATAACATTTTGAATCATCAGACTGAGTATCCCAATTTGAGGCATTATTTATTGACAAGGTTTTGTTTATGGTATGATAGCTCTGGATGGCCCTAGACACAGATATATACACACACATACATACATACATATACACACATTAATATATATATATATATATATATATATATATATATATATATATATATATATATAGCAAATGGATATCCTAACTAAGTTATATGCTGTTTTTAATACCAATAAACAAAAAATATTTTTGAAAATTCACTGCAGATTATATTTAATTTACCTTCATTAGCATTAGCTAATCGCTGCGCAAACTGTTGGTGCTATATAAAGCCTGTAAAATAATAATAATTAGCTAGGGTTTGACTGCTGAGGTTAAAGTGTGTCCATAAAAATACAATGGTTCTCTGGACAGCCTTACAGATAAGCTTCTGAAGTGTATATTGGTATGGCTAAGGTTGAATTTGTGTTTGCTTTCTGCACCTTTATGGAGAAAAGATATGCTTGCCAAAGGGAATAAAAAGAGCATTTTTATTTTATTGATAATCACCCAGTCATCAGTTGTTGCATATTGTTTTATACCAAAAGAATTTTAACAATTAAATTATCTGAAAGTGAATAATATTTAGTAACCCAATTCTGACAACTGTTTTTCACTAAAAGTAATATCTCCAGTTGTTTCCTATTTACATAAATGTAACCATTGTGCTTTCAGATACAAGGTGAACATCTTGTAAGCTTTTATCCCAGTATGTATGTGCACCCTGCCTTGTGATAATGCTTACAGACTATGCAAATTACAAATCCTTTTTAAAATCACTAAGATTGTTTGTAAGCCCCAGGTTGCTGTCATGTTAATAAGTGGTAATGAAGTATTCTCTGTATGATCTGAATCAGCTGTGATCTGGTTATGAGTCATTCACTTCACAGTTATCAGTCTCCTGTAGGGCTGCTGCTTTTTCTCTGTCACAGTCTTCTGGAAATTAATATTATACTGCCAGGAAGGCAACAATCCTGTTTCAATAATTTACAATATAACCCATAGTATATAAATGGAAAAAATAAACAGTTTCAATATTTATAAAGTTCCATCTTCATCTAGCTCGTTGTTTGTCTGTTATATAGCTGCAGTTTAGTTCTGCTGAAAGATTTGCACTGGAGTGCTGTGTAAGCAATTAGCAATGATAAATTCTAATATAATAATTCCTTCTTGAAAATCTGCCATCCTTCTAGACTCTGCCCTCATAATTGTGCATGAAACCATCAATATGTTAGCATGAGGGTAGCTACTATTTTAAAAATTAATCATTACCAAGGAAGTTGTGTCATGGAGAATTTACCACGGCTCTAAGAGGGAGGACTTCAACAGGAAACAAAAATTGTACTAATATATCTGAATGTACATAGTCATGACATTTAAAGCCAAAATGAACCTGGAAGTGATTTCCTTTCACTTTCTGTCCAGAAGATGCAGTTTGAAGTCAGGAAAAATGTCTCCAAATTGAGGGGAATTCCCCTCTTAGATAGTTGTCACAGCAACAGGTGTGGACACCTTTGGAAGATCTCTCCCCACTTATTGTTCCTGAGAAAACTTTAACATTTTGCTTCACCAATCTTTTTGTACTGGTGACAAGTAGGATTTAGCATAAAATTGTAAAGGGAAAATGTCTCCAAAGTAAGAGGAAATCCCCTCTTGGACAGTTGTCACAGCAACAGGTGCTATAACCTTTTCTGTGTTGATGACAATGGTGAAAAGTAGGATCTAGTGTACAATTTTGACCAGCTCCATTTTATTCAAAATATTTATTTCACTGTTGCCAAAATGCCATACAGCACTGCAAGATGAAACTAGCTTTAAGAAGTTCCACTTTGGCCGGCCCCTTACTCGGATCGGTGATCACTCGAGTCTCAGTGACTCAGTGATCACAGCGCGCTCCCCTCCCCTGTGCAGGGAGCGTGCACAGGGGAGGACAGCCTCTCGGAAATTGAGGTCCGCACTGTAGCCGTCATTCGGCTATGGCCCGGACCTCAAGTGGTTAATTACATGCCCCTGTTAAACAGGGGGAGAAAACTTGGGCCTTGGGTGGTGGTGTCCTAAACCAAAAATATTGTTGGAAGCTAGCATTATCAAGATTGTGGAGAAATAGGATAGTCAGCATAGGGAACCCACATGCATAGCAAATTCAATCAGTTGCATCAGGTTCTTGATAGCTGCTGATGCAAGACCGATTCATTTTTATGAATGTGAGCCTATCAATGGAGTCTGTGGACAGGCGCACTCTTTGATCCATTACAAACCCTCCAGCAGCACTGAATGAGCATTCAGAAAGCACGCTGGATGCAGGACAGGCCAGTAGCTCAATTGCATAATGAGCAAGTTCTGGCCAGTGGTCCACCCTCAAGACCCAGTAACCCAGTGGATGCTTTGTTGGAAAGGTCTCCAAGTCTGCTATTGCCACTAGATATTCCTGCACCATGTAATGCAGACGCTGGTGATGGTTGCTTGAACAGATCAGACCTTGGCGCTGAGGACTGAAAATTTTGTAAAGGCATCGTCGGCTGGCCACCTTCTCCACAGCTCTTCCTGTGACTGAACGAAGCCTCAGCAACACGTTGTCCAGAACCAGGAAATTGTAACCCCCCAGGGTCTGTAAATGTGTTGCACGAACCTTTCTTTAAGGCCTCCTGCAGATGTTTTATCCTCTTCTCCCTCTGCAAAGGCAGGATGAGTTCTGCAACCTTACCCTTTAACGTGGATCAAGAAGGGTTGCCAGCCAGTAATGATCCCTCTCCTTGATACCATAAATCCTAGGGTCCTTTCACAGGCTTTGCAGAATCAGGGAGGCCATGAAGCGTAAGTTTGCAGAGGCATTCGATTCTGGTTCCTCTGGGTCACTCAGGATCACATGATCTGTAACTACCTCCTCCCAGCCACGTACAACTTTGGGTTTCTGGGGACTGAAAACCATCCCTTGAAGACTGCTGCTGAGTGGTATCCTCTACTTCCATGTTGACACAATCCTCCTCCTCTTCTTCCTGTGTGTTTGGCAGGCCCACAGGAATGCTATATGGATAAAGGGGGCCTTGAGAGGTAAGGAAGTCTCCTCTTTCTCCCGCTGTTCGGCCTCAAGTGCCCTGTCCATGATTCCAGGAAGCATGTCCTCCAACAGGAAGACTAGAGGGACATTGTCACTGATGCATTGTCGCTGCTCACCATCCTTGTGACCTCCTCAAATGGTGACAGGACAGTGCATGCATCCTTGATCAGTAGCCACTGGCATGGCAAATAGAAGCCAAGCACCCCTGACCCTGTCCTGTTGCCATACTCACACAGGTACTCATTAATGGCCCTTTGCTGTGTGTGCAGCCGCTGCAGCATTGCCAACATTGAGTTCCAGCTGGTGGGCACGTCACAAATGAGGCGGTTGGTGGGCAGGTTGTATTCTCTTTGAATGTCAGCCAGCTGAGTACTGGCATTATATGGCTGGCGGAAATTACCACTGATTTTTCTGGCCTGCCTCATGAGATCCTGTAAGCCTGGGTACCTGCTCAAGAACTGCACCACCAAATTCAGGACATGTGCCAAACATGGAACATAGGTCAAGTGTCCCTGTCGGAGGGCAGAGATAAGGTTGGTGCCATTGTCGCATACAACCCTTCCTGGCTGAAGATGGCATGGTGTCAACCACCTCTGAGCCTGCCCCTGCAGAGCTGACAGAATCTCTGCCCCAGTGTGGGTCCTGTCCCTTAGGCAGACAAACTCCAGCACTGCATGGCATCTTTTAGTCTGACTGTTTGCACAGCCCCTTGAATGCTTACAGAGCACCACTGGTTCAGAGGACACATCTGCAGAAGAGGCCATAGAGCAAGAAGAGGAGGAGGGGATGGAGGAGAGAACTGTGGCAGAATCACCACTAGCATTTTGGAGGCTTGGTGGCAGAACAAGCTCCAACAACACTGAACCCTGTCCTGCATCCTTCCCAGCTGCTAACAGAGTTACCCAGTGTGCCGTGACGGAAAGGTAACCTCCCTTCCAATGCCTGCTGGACCATGAGTCTGCGGTAATATAAACCTTACTGCTGACCGCCCCATCCAACTAGGCCAAAACATTGCCTTCCACATGCCGTTAGAGAGACGGAATGGCCTTCCGTGAAAAGAAACGGCGTTTTGGAACCTGCCACTGAGGTACAGCACATTCCACAAATTCACGAAAGGGAGCAGAGTCTTCCAGCTGAAAAGGCAGCAGTTGCAGCGCTAGCAATTTGGCCAAGCTAGCATTTAGATACTGAGCATGTGGATGTCTGGGACCAAATTTATTTTTACAGTTTAGCAACAGGGGTAGGGAAATTTGCCTGCTAAAAATCAGATGGTGATGTACTGCTAGCAGATTGGCTGCAAGTACTTGGAACACCTATTGCTATACCTTCATTCCTCTCAGTGCAGGTTTTTGAGAGGACTGGATGTATTGTAGGGTTGGCGATCCCAGATAGGGAGCAAGGAGAAGTCCCCCTTTTTCTTTGATGTGGGTCTTTCAAATTCTGTTGCCAAGGACTGCATGGCAGATCGTCATATGTCTGGTCAAGCATGTGGTGCCCAAGTGGCTGCTGTTCTGGCCACGCTTGATCCGTTTCAGACATAGGATGCAAACAGCAACAGTGCAATCTGCTGCATGTGTCGAAAAAAGGCCCATACCAAGGAACTTTTAAAAGTCAGCGGATAGTCAGCAGCACGCTTCACCTGCGGAGCTCTGCGGTGTGATGCAATAGGGTAGCTGCCCTTAAGCTGCCCCCTAGAGGACATCCTGTCCTGTTGAGTTGTGCCTCCTCCTCTTCTCTCAGGCACCCAAGTACAGTCAGTGACCTCATCATCCCCTCCCACCTCGTCACTGGAGCAAACTTGGCAGTATACTGCAGCTGGGGGACCATGACTGCCAGTTTCTTCTCCTTCTTGGGCAACCCCCTCTCTAGGCTCACGTTACTCCCTTCCTCAACCTGGGAACGAACATCAGAGCCTACAAATCGATGAGCATCCTCCAGCAGCATGTACCCGACATTGTGGTCGAATAATTCTGGGGACTCCTCCATGCATGATGGTAGGGCCACGAAAGGAGTAACTGGACAAGGAGCCAGTGGAATAGGCCACTTTTGCAGCTGCGTTAGAAGACAAACTTCCCTGAGCCTGGGTGACAGAGGATGAGGAGGATGAGGATGGCTTTGTTATGGCTCAATAACATGGCCAGCAGCAGAGACAAAGGACAAGTATGCCCCACCTGCAGAGGATGTACCATATCCATGACCACCACTGTTGACTATAGACACAGAGGCTGCTTGCCCTCTTTTAGTGGCCTGTGAGCATCTGTCTCTCCTTGGTGGCCTTCTGGACATGATGTATTTTTATTTTCTAGCACCATACTACACTGTATTAGATACTGTGTACACCACCAGAAGTGTAGTACAAACTGTACACACTGTATTAGATATGATGTACACCACCAGAAAAGTAGTAGAAACAGTACACCACCGAATGCACTGTAGATATAGTCTACACTGGATGTAGAGTATATATTGGTGTGGAAATTATATTGTATAAAATTCATGTGAACATTTTATTCTAGGATGTGTGTTTTTATAGATTGTCATCTGTCTCCTGTGTCTGATTTAATCGAGGAGTGCTCTAGCAGAGTGCACTTGGGTTAAATTGAGACCAGTGGTAAAAACGGTCAGTGTGAAAACCTTCTCATGGGATTTGAGACGTGTTCTCTGTGTCTGTGGATGTTTGTTGGTTTGTAGGTACCAAGCGCAATGCGCTGGGCTTTCTGGGCTTCTTGCCTTCAAATGACTATGCGCATTAGAGAAGCGAAGTCCGCATAACGAGAGAAACATATTATTTTATCTCTGTGTGGCTACATTATCCCTTTTGGATACATATCTGCTTTAATAAGAGGACATTGGTATCTGCCTTGTTAATATACTTGTACCGTATATTGACAACACCATTAGCAATGTCCCCACAGATTGTCTCAAGCCTGTAAGAACCAGTAGAATGAGCTTACTAGATACTGTTTAATTTGAACAGTATTGACTGGGCTGCATGCTGACTAAGAGGGGGCGTGTGAACTTCCTCCCGTTAGTGCCCTCCCCTTTACTGTATGTCACTTCCTGTGCTGTCATTTTGTATTGAGGAAGTGCTTGGCTGTTGTGGGCAATCACTTCCTGTTTGTCATTCTTTTGTGGCCAATGAATAAAAAGTCCAAAAGTTTGTGTTTCAAGGACAGATGCTTAAGATTCCAGCTTGAAGCAGCATTTTGTTCCTGATTCTACCTGGTGCTATGAAGTACTTCTATTTCCTTGTACGAAAGAGCTTGATACATACGTGCATTAAGCGCGAAGGAATTGTTTTGTGCTTTGTGTGCATTTAGACGCTGGAAGTGCACATTTTGGCGGAGTGTGGATTTGCGTACAGAGCCCAAGGGAATTTTTCTACGACTATATATATATATATATATATATATATATATATATATATATATATATATATATACACACACACACACATACAAGACTGTATACATTGTGATATTGGGGGATGTCTAGCTCAGTGGTAGATGCATTTTCAGTGAGTTCAAAGCCAACAGAAACTTCAGTTTAAGGGCGTGGTAGCCCACTTTTATTGAATAGTAACAAAAAAATGAAAGTTCATACATGCACGGGTTGCATACATGGGATTTTCTCCCAAAAATAACAAAACTAAAATGCCAAGCCACCTGGCTCTCAAGGCTCACTCAGTCTTGGTCACAGTAAAAAGCTGTGCAAGCCCACTCCTGGTCTCTAGGAAGGGGCTCTCCTGACACTCCGGGCTTTCACACTCCTCCAAGACTCACGGTCCCCAGGACTCTCTTCCAGTTGTGTCAGCTATGGTCTCCCCAACTCTCTCAGCTGGCCCAACTCTCTCAGTCCACTGACCTTGAACCTCTCCCACATGCAGGATATTGCCTGGGTTCTTAAATGGTAGCACACATCCACTAACTGAATAACCTGCCTGCTGATCTCAATCAAGCTCTCTGTCCAAGCCAATACTACACACAGCCACCGTGTAAGCAGCCTTATATAGTGCGGGGCATGGACTTAGTCCCCCTGAGCCATGATTGGCCAAAGGCACCCTGCCTTTGGTCAATTATGGCTCTCTTAGCAGAGCGCACTGTGACTGGTCAAAGCATGCAGGTCAGGTGCATGCTTTGGCCAATCATCATACAGCAATGCACTGTGATCTCACAGCGCATTATGGGGAATTCCGTGACGCTCAAATTTTCCGTGTACGCCCCATAATGTTTTACCCGAACATCAAGCTCATCCCTAATCTCGTCAGTGATGTATGCCATTCGATAGCCCTTTTTAATATTGTCCCAAAAGAAATAGTGCCTTTCACACAATTCTTTTTTTATACTATTCTAACATTCACTATAATGCCTTGTACACATGGTCATTCCGACCACAAAATCCGTCAGATTTTTTCAGACGGATTTTGTCCGAAACTTGTGTTACACACACACACACTGTTGGACAAAGTTATCCGAAAAATCTGATTGTTGTATAAAAACGTACGCCGGGACTATGTAGAGGCCAGTAGCCAATAGCTTTCGTCTCCAAATTTCTTCTGCGCATGCATGGCACTTTGTGCGTCGGAATTCTCTACACACGATGGGAAAAAGTCTGATTGGATTTTGTTGTCGGAAAATTTTAGATCCTGCTCTCAAATTTTTTCCGTCTGAATTTCTGACGGAAAAAGTCTGATAGAGTCCACACACGGCCGTATTTTCTGACAATATAATCCGATCAGACTTTTTCCATCGGAATATCCGATCGTGTGTACGGGGCATAAGAATGGCATCTAAGTCAACTATGAAAATTCAAGGAACTTTAGATTGCTTTTTGTTATTATTATTATTATACTACAGGATTTCTATAGCGCCAACAGTTTGTGCAGCACTTTACAAACAGTAGGGCAGACAGTACAATTACAATACTATTCAATACAGAAGGAATCAGAGGACCCTCCTCAATAGAGCTTACAATCTAGGAGGGAGGGTCAAGTGATACAAAGGGTAATAACTGTGGGGGATGAGCTGATGAAGAAAATAAAAGAACAGTTGTTAGGTGGAGGCAGGGTAGGCTTCTCCGAAGAGAAAAGTTTTCAAGGATCGCCTAAAAGTAGTTAGATTTGGAGATAATCTGACATATCGGGGTTGAGTATTCCAGAGGATGGGAGAGGGTCGGGAAAAGTCCTGGAGGTGAATATGGGAGGAAGTGATGAGGGTGCTAGAGAGCAGAAGGTCTTGGGAGGAACAAAGAGGATGATTAGGTTGGTATGTTGAGACTAGGCTAGTGATGTAGCTGGGGACAGAGTTGTGGATGGCTTTGTAACTTGTTAGTATTTTGAATTTAATTTGTTGGGTGAGTGGCATCCAATGGAGGGATTGGCAGAGAGGTGTAGCAGAGGCTGAGCGGTTTGTAAGGTGGATGAGTCTGGCAGCAGTATTCATGATGGACTGAAGCGGGAAAGTCAATTTAAAGGTAAGCCAATGAGGAGGGAGTTGCAGTGGTTGAGGCGAGAGATAACCAGGGAGTGAATCAGGAGCTTTGTGGTTTCATTGGTTAGGAAGGGACGTAGTTTAGAGATGTTGTGGAGGTTGAAGCGGCAAGCTTTAAAAAGTGATTGGATGTGGGGCTAAAAGGAGACTTCAGAGTCCAGGATAACACTTAGCGCCCTGGCATGTGGGGATGGGTGGATGGGTGTGCCATTGCTCTTGACAGAGAAGTCAGGGGAAGAGGCACGTGGGGGAGGAAATATTATGAGCTTGGTTTTGGACAAGTTAAGTTTGAGAAAGCGGTGTGACATCCAGACAGATATGTCTGTTAGTAAGTTAGTGATGTGCGAGGAGACGGATGGAGTGAGTTGAGGGGTGTAGAGATAGATTTGGGTGCCGTCAGTGTCTTAACTCTGTCAGTGTGTAAAATTGGAACCATTGTGCAGACCTCAGTGTAATTGAAAAAAATATATATAATATGGTTACTATATGCACATAGATGAGACTTTACTACATTCTATAGCTATTCTTACAACTAAATGCTCCAAACTGGAATAATGTTATGCTTCTAAAAATAATTCAGCAGTGTCATTATTGCTTGTCACCCTTAAAATATTCAGAATGCTTAATTTACAGTTCTGACCTAGACTTCACTGGTTTATAAAACAATAATTATTCAAATCTCAATGTTCATAAGGTCAAACAAATACGCAGGAGTCTGAACAAAACTGCTACTCTAGTCAAGATATGCAAAGCATGTCTTGTTGCAATTAAAAAACAATATAGTGTCTGCATTTTTTAGCTTAAGAACATTATTCTAATAAAATCTAAACATTAAAAAGTAAGTTAGTGTGCTCATTATGCTAGAATGGTAAGATAATGAGGTTTTCACTGCAGTAACTTTACTCTTTTTAACATGTACATACGCCAAAGTAAATGCAACATCAAGCAAACTTTAGTGCTTTCCGAACTAATAAAAAAAAATTCCCAATGTCATTCTCTGGATGACTGTATTTTTCTGGCAATTTCAAGCACTTTCAAACAGACTTCAATTGCAAACAATGAATAAACACCATACCACTGACAGTTCTAAAACTATGAAGCAATCAATACTGTTGGTGTTTGGTTGTCATGATCTGTTGTTTTTATGGTTGAAACTTAGCTAAAATATTACAACAAATGAGTGTATTGCATTTACAGAAGGATTGCAAGGGGTTGTAAACCCTCATGTTTTTTTTACCTTAATGCATTCTATGCATTAACCACTTCAGCCCCGGACCAATTGGCAGCCAAAGGACCAGGCCCCTTTTTGCGATTCGGCACTGCGTCGCTTTAACTGACAATTGCGCGGTCATGCGATGTGGCTCCAAAACAAAATTGGCGTCCTTTTTTCCCCAAATAGAGCTTTCTTTTGGTGGTATTTGATCGCCCCTGCGGTATTTATTTTTTGCGCTATTTTTGAAAAAAATGCAATATTTTTTGCTTTTTGCTATAATAAATATCCCCAAAAAATATGTAAAAAAAAAATTTTTTCCCTCAGTTTAGGCGATACGTATTCTTCTACATATTTTTGGTAAAAAAAATCGCAATTAGCGCTTATTGATTGGTTTGCGCAAAAGTTATAGCGTTTACAAAATAGGGGATAGTTTTATCATTTTTATTAATTTTTTTTTTTTTACTAGTAATCGGCGATCAGCGATTTTTATTGTGACTGCGAATTATGGCGGACACATCGGACATTTTTGACACATTTTTGGGACCATTGTCATTTAACAGCAATCAATGCTATTTAAATGCATTGTTCCTGTATAAATGACAGTTGTAGTGAAGGGGTTAACCACTAGGGGGAGGGGAGGGGTTATGGGCTGTGACGTGTGTGTTTTTTTTTACATTAGGGGGCGGGGCTGAAGTTTGACATCATTGATCGGCTTTCCCGATGACAGGGAACAGCCGATCAATGACAGGCAGAGTAGGAAGCGCAGGGAGAGGTTTGTTTACACATACCTCTCCCCATTCTTCAGCTCCGTAACCCGATCGCGGGACACCAGCGGCGATCGGGTCCGCTGGTCCCGAGGCCGGGGTCAAAGAGCTCCCGACCGGGTCGCGAGCGCGCCGCTGGCGGCGCGCACGCGACCCACAGGCAGGCATATGCGCGATCACGTACAGGTACGTAATTTTGCCTGCCCGTGCCATTTTGCCGACGTATATCGGCATTAGGCGGTCGGGAAGCGGTTAAGGTGAAAAACCTTCTGTGATGCAGCAACCCCCCCCCCAGACTCCCCCTTTTTCTTACCTAAAACCTAATTGTTCCAGCAACAGGGACAAGCACAGCAGCTCCAGCCACTGTCTCGAGTCCTCATTGGATAGATTGATAGCAGCAGGAGCCATTGGCTCCCTCTGCCATCAATCAAATCCAGTGATATGTGAGCCAGAAGGCGGGGCCGAATCCTGCTGTCTGTGTCAATGGACACAGCAGCAGGACTCAGGAGCGTGCCTACATGAGTGCCCCCATGGAAAGCAGGTCTCCGTGGGGGCACTCGAGAAGAGGAGGAGCCAGGAGCCCTACTGGGGGACCCCAGAAAAGGAGGATCGGGGCCATTCTGTTCAAAGCCCCTATGCACAAAATAGATTTTCCAAGATCCAGAAAATGCTGGGATTGTTTTTGCTTGGGAGTATTGGCACAAGGGTTTTTATCACAAAATAAAATAGAAAAAAAAACACCTGTTCCCCATATGTGAAAAAATAAAATAAAAATAATAAAGCCTGCTGAAACCTCAATATCTGAATACCAAATATATTCAATTACTCCCCATTAGTGGGTGTGCTGTCTCGTTTAACCACTTGCCAACTGCCTAACGCACATGTAATGTGGCAGGTCAGCTCTATTGCGTGAAATCACATAACTGTATGTAATTTCGTGCAATAGCCACTAGGTGGCATGTGCACGCCACCTGACGATTGCGCACTGATTGTACAGAGGGGGAGCCAATCAGCAGGTCTGGCCACCCGCGATCATTCCTGAGAGAGGCAGAACGGCGGTCTGCCTATGAAAACAAGGCAGATCTTTGTTCCGGCAGGGGAGAAGATAGAGATCCTGTGTTCCTGCTAAGCAGGAACACCGATCTCTGTCTTTCTCCAGTCAGAGCAACCCCCACACAGTTAACAAGCACCCCCTAGGGGCTTATTTAACCCTTTGATTGCCCCCGATGTTAACCCTTTACCTGCCAATGTCATTAGTACAGTAACAGTGCATATTTTTAGCACTGATCACTGCAATAATGTCACTGGTCCCCAAAAAAGTGTCAGTTAGCTGTCTGATTTGTCCACCGCAATGTTGCAGTCCCGTTAAAAATTGATGATCAATACCATTACTAGTAAACATTTTTATTAACAAAAATGCCATAAAAATATCCTATAGTTTGTAGACGCAATATATCTTTTGTGAAAACCAATCAATATATGCTTATTGGGATTTTTGGGGGATTTTGTAGCAGAATACATATTGTGAAAGATTTGACTCCTGCGCTTATGGTACAAATGAAATGTAAAATATGTGAAGAGCTGCAGCCTCTATCAATAAATTTACCCCAAGGTAAATCTAGAGAAATGTGAAAAAAAGGATAGATATGGTGCTGCGCTTATTAAGAGGTAATTTGCAACCTCTAGATACTCAAGGGATGCATATAATGTAAAAAGTGAAAAAAAGTGCAGGAAATAAGAAATGTAAAGGATATCCTACTGTGTAAACTTCCTGATCGCTTATTTATAATGCATACTGTTAGAAGCTATTTATAGAGAAAAGAAGGCCTAGTGTGCATGACACGGCCAGTACCCCTAAGGGATGTTTGAAGTTGATAGACACAGACAAAGTTTATGCAATGTAAAACATTTATTCAAAATTGTACATAAAACATGGTGAAAAAAGGTATAGTGATTGGGTTACAATTTGGGGATGTCAAAAGCATACAATATTGACAAAGCCAATGATATACAAAATGCATATGCAAAGGGGTTACAGACTTATCATGTGTGATGAATATAGGAAAACGCTGACATGTTTCGGACTTTTGTCCTTTTTCATAGGCGAGTTTAAATCCTTGTCAATCACATCTATTGGTATGAACAAATTAATATTAGTACAGTAAAAACAGTACAAGCAATGAAGGCACATTGTTTGAGACGCCATATGCATTGAAAGAGGAGAGTAAGGAACTGTTAGAAGCTATGTGCATTCAAACAAAAATAGAATGAAAAATAAAAATGAAAAAAACAAATAGAAAAGTGCTAACTTTCAGGCGTGAAATCCACAATCCTGTGCAATCTGCAATTCAAAATAACATTTATGTGCCAAAAAATACAACATATATGACTGGTATATAGTATTGCTGTGAAACTGGGCTCAGAAACATGCATATACCGTCATTAAACCCTGGTGTATAAAAAAGTCCAATAATAAAGTGACAATGTGCTCCTTCAAATTGTTCTGTGCTTCTTAGAAAACAACGCCCCACCGCTATTCACCCCACAAGGAGGTATTTCACTTTCACAGTATGAGCCACTGTGCAGCCTGTGGAGTAGGAAAACATCCTGTCCTGTATTGGCCTCAATTGATGAAGAAATTTTACATTTTTTTTTATTGGTTGTTTTTTATAGCAGAAAGTAAAAAATATTGTTTTTCTTTTTTTTGTTTATAGCACAAAAAATAAAAAACTGCAAAGGTGATAAAATACCAACAAAAGAAAGCTATTTGTGGAAAAAAATACAAACATTTTATTTGGTTACAGGGTCGCACTACCGTGCAATTTTCAGTTAAAGTAACGCAGTGCCATATCGCAAAAGTGACCTGGTCATTAAGGGGGTAAAGTCTTCCAGGCTGAAGTGGTTAAAATATTAACAGCATTTTCAAAGTGCTATAGTGCTCAAATGGATAATTAAATTGATAAATGACTAAAGCAAAAAAACTCAATGTGATGACTCACAAATGTATATACATTATCTATTGATGTCTAAAAATAAAGCTGTTGTTAACCTCTTATAGCCAGGAGGTTAATAACTTTTGGTAAGAAGTGAGCACAGGTGGCTGTGGAAGCACATGTGAATGTATATTTTATCACTTTGAGTGGCGGTGGTAATATGTCTTGAAGCAATAATTTTCACTAGCACTGTTCTGCCACTGGGATCTCAAGGACTTTTGATGAATTTGTATATGAATTTTTTAACACTGAACCTTTATATGAATTGTTTTGCACTTAATATTTTTATTTATTTTGCACATGAGCATTTTTCAGACATTAATTGATAATTTATAGACATTTATGAGTCATCACATTGTTTTTTTTTTTTACTTACTAATTTATTAATTTATTTATCCATTTGAGCCCTGTAGCCCTTTAAAAACTGTGTTGATATTTTAAACGAGACAGCACACCCTCTATTAGGGACTAGGGTTTTTATCACCTGAGTTTTGGGCACAGAAAATTGCATTTAGTAATAAGTAATCGATAGCAAAAAATGTTTATCAAATGTCTTCTGCTAGCAGACATTTATCACACTCAAAAGACTAAAAATAAGCTACTTATTTCATCCCAATAAATAAATAACTACTCAAAGTACGTGCAAGCTTTTATACAAAACCTATTGAAATCAATGGAAGATGAATCTTGGTCATTGCCATATTTGGTCAATGATGTCAACAATCATCCCTGGCCCCTTTGCATATATTCAGTTGCTGGGCAGGAAATCTCCTAGTTGACAGCTGAGTGGGGTCGGGAAAACACCTTTGGTTGTGTCCGCCAGCATCCTAGTAAACGAGGGCCCTGGGCAGAAAGCTGTCACTTTAGGTGCCATTATTAATACCAGCACTAAATAGACAACACAGATGAAGGTTCGGTTCAGTTGGTGGGTGAACAGACCATTTAGTTTGCCTGCTTTGTAAACAGCCAGAGTTTGCAGCAAACACTGTGTTGCTGCATACGCAAACCTCATTCCTACTTTTAAGGATGTACTTTAAAGTGGAATTAAACGCTAATATAATTTAGGTTAGAAACATTTTTTACCATCTCCTCATACCTATGCTACATACTGTTTGTAAAACAGTTCAGTTTTTTTTTTTTATCAGCTTTGGTGTGGTCATGTGATTGCTAAGTATGAGTGCCCCTGTGTCAGTGAGCAGCTCAACAATGGGGGAAAATTCCCAGCCCTATGAAATCACCCATTGACTTCCATTGCCCCCCATTGTTGGCACTTCCTTCAACTAAATGCAGTAGTCACTATTGACACAGGTTACCTGGAGATGATAAAAAGTTATTTACATTGAGCAAATTTACAAGCTTTGTGCATCATGGGTGTGAGTAGGATGAAGCACAGTTTTAAACTAGATTTAATGTATATTAGTTTTTACTTCCACTTTAACTCCTATATTAGTTACCAAGAGGTTAGTAAATATTAATTTTAAATGTTTTTTATTAATAGCAACTTATAGTTTCTATTAGTAGTAGCAGCATAAGTAGCAACCTAATTGGTACAGTCCCCAGCTACCCTGATCCTCCTTCTAAGGGCAGCAAAAGGTGCAAAAAACCAAGGCGTTTTAAGATATTGACCCATGTAGCTGATCTAATAAAGCCGGAACAAGAAAAATCTGGTGCAGCTGTGCATGGTAGCCAATAAACTTCAAAAACTTCAGCTTGTTCAGTTAAGCTTTGACAAAAAAAATGGAAACCGGCTGGTTTCTATGCAGAGTGGCACCAGATTTTGCACTCTCCTGCTTTTGTAAATCAACTCCACAATGTTTCATAGTTTTTTTTTTTCACTTGAAACATCAACGCAAAGCTGAAGGATACATGTGCTAATATGCAACTAGCTTACTGCTGTCTCTGTATGACATACATTTCTTTATTGATTGCAATGTAATAATGAAGCCTCACCCTTGTCTACTTTATAACTGTTTAAATGTATCTTTGCTAGCTACAAGGCTACGAGAACGTGAGGCCACTGAAAGACCATTGCCAATAGCTTTCCATAAAATTTAAAAACTTATATCAATAAGTGAAAATCATGTTTTCCTATTTTTACAGCCCCTTAAGACCTCTTTCACACCAAGGGCATTTTGCAGGTGCTATAGCCTTAGAAATAGCTGCCAGCAGCTTCTTTGGAGCGATGAAGGAGCGGTGTGTGTGTTTCTCAGCCGCTAGCGGGGGGTAAAAGCGTCCCGCTAGCGGCCGAAATGCGCCCAAATCCGACGGTAAAACGCCGCTAAAAATGGCGGCGTTTTACCGCCGACGCTATAGGCGGCACGATGTGAAAGGGGTCTTAAAGTGGTTGTAAACTCTCCCTCACAACTTTGTCCCATGTAAATCAGCATAAAAAAACCCTAATGAACACTGCTTGTAGATATCTCCTTGTTTGCTTAGTATTGTTGTAATCCTTTTTGTTCTTTAGCATGACGTCACTGAGCATGCCCAGATCTCCCCTGATTTACGGCACACTCTCTATGTGCTTATCTATCTGTTATCAGGACTTCCTACAGCACACAACACTGAAATGCCAGGAGACTTCATAATCACTCAGAGCTTCCTACTACACCCCATGTGACCATGTGACATCACATGCCGTGTAAACCTGGCCATTGGACAGCATTACTGCAGTCTTATCAGCTGAAGCTGATAAGACTGACACAGGCAAATACTGGATAATCGGCACAAGTAAATACTATGAAATAAAACAAGTCAGATATGAACAGGGAAGCAGGGTTGCCATAGAAACTTTGGATTGATAAGGAGGCTTGGTTAACAGTACAGGAAGTGCTCAATGTAAGGGCGGAAATACACTCCACTGTGGACTCAGAAAACAATACTTAAGATGGCGCTGCCTAACCCCTGGAAACAATTTTTTTAAAGTTTCTTTAAACAGTGAGTAATATGCGATTTGGGCTGGATTACAGTGGCTATAGTTTGATAATTACTTATTATAATGGACTAAATGAAAAGAAGCATCAGAGTGGGAGAGTTTACTTCCTCTTTAAACTGTAGTCCTCTAAAATTCATGTATGTCTTTCATTCAAATACTAGTTTGCCAACATTGAATAAAGGAGAGAAATATGTAAAAGGAATTGACTATATCAGCACTCATAAGACTTAATTATAAGTTAATCATAATTTATGTACCACGCCTTTAAAAAGAATGTATGTAACTAATTATACTGGATATGCATACTTTCCAAAGAAACATATGTATCTGGTAAGCGGTAAGGTGTCTGCCTCCTTAACTGTGAGACACATTCCTTTAAAATTGTAAGTTCTTTATTATAAATAATGAATAACTAGAAGGATTAAAACAAGTGCTATATTTTTTTGGGATGTTAGACTCAAACCATTTTATGGAACACAATGAAGCCAAGAATAAAGATGTGCATTAAACCAGAGCAACTGTGAGCAGATTAGCTTTCATTAGTCCTCCTACAGTGACCTGCTAAAAGTTAATATCAGATAGGCTGATACGGGTTTTTGAATACTGCTGCTCTTTGCTCCCAGTTACCAGTTATAAGATTAAGTGATGCATTCACAGCTCTATGTACCTATGTACTTAATGAGGCCAAGCACTGTTAAATTATATATACTCATGGTAAAAAAATGACCTGAATCTTAGGCCATATCTCATGAAATAGTGAAACCTTTTAATGTTCATATGTTAAGCAGATTAATACTTTACATAAATAGTACTGATTAGCAACAAATGTCAACGCATATAACCTAGTGCCATGAAAGATTTTATTGTTTCTACACTTATTTTAAGGTGTTAATTTCAGATCAGTAATTTAAAAAAATTCCCATTGTTTTACGCACTCATGGTGTAATTTAAAATGTGAGAATAATCAAACCGTATTCATCATTTTTTTTTCCTTAATTAGAAATAGAAATCTGACAAATCTAGGCACATGATATGGTGTCCCCATTGTTGGAGGTCATAAATGTCTGGGTTCCCTAAAACACTGAAACCATTCTAACACCAACAAAAATCCTCTGCCACACCAAATGTGTCATTAACTGTACAGTTCCTCCCTTCCCCCCTCCCCTCTCCATTCCATTTCTCCCTTTTTCCTTTTTCCTTTTTCCTTTTCCCTTTCCCCTTCCCCTAGACCCTTTTAGTGTTGGCTACGGCTGACAAGCAACTTCTTTTTTTTTGTACCCCATAGGTATTTTTTCGATGTTTGGAGCCGTTTTTTTTTTTTTTAACCAGATTTTCCTTACCTAGGTGTTGGATTGCAGCACCAAGTGGTTATTAACCAACTGTTGCTAACTAAGTTTTTAAGGGTTTTCTTTTTCTATATTCGGGTAAAGGCCTGATCTGGTTACTCTCCACATTTTGGAGATGATACCAGATGAGGGCAGGATCAATACTTTTTTGTCATCATGGGTATTGTTTATTGGGTATGATAGTATATATGTTACTGTATATGTTTTTTTGTTTTGTTTGAATAATTGGTCTTACATTGGTTATGCCTTTATTGGGTATAGGTTTTTTGAATCAGTGTTGCTCCTGAGATGTACATCAAGATATATATATGGGTTAAATCTCTTATCTCTCTTTTTTCATTTGTAATCTGTTGTATGACAGTACGTGATACCCCCGCTTTCAGGATTTTATCCTGGAATGTTCGGGGACTTAATTCTAAATGTAAGAGAGCGATACTTTTTAAATACCTTAAACTACATTCTCCACATATGGTGCTTCTTCAGGAGGCACATCTCATGAGTAATAAGTGTTCATCATTGAAAAAAACATGGATCCAGCAGGCCTTTCATTCTTCCTATTCTACATAAGCAAGAGGAGTAACGATATTAATCGGTACATCTCTTCCATGTGTAATGGAACAGGTCCATACTGACCCTCAGGGTAAATATGTAATTTTTTATTAGGCTGCATTGTATTTTTTCAGCATTTATATGGAGGTCAAAGCCCCTTAGATATAGCTGGGCAACATTGGTACGCCCGGCTTCCCAGGGTGGCTTGGCATGTCCAGACTTTTATAAATATTATCTGGCCTCTCAGTTAGTAAAAGCGGTCTGGTGGCTTAATCCAGATATCTCTAATTCTGCCATTCAGGTAGAAGCAGCAGTGTTGGGATTCCTTGGAGGCGTTGAAATTTTAGATTTTTCGTGGCCTTCGTGCTCTATATTCAATGACATTGTTAATGTGTACTACGTTACGCGCATGGGAAGAGAGTCTTAAAATTGAACGATATCCTTTACAGGCAATTTCGCCTAATGCTCCTCTTTGGTTAAATTTTACTTTGGAGCATTTTTATACAATGCCCGACCCTCATGCCTGGACTAAATTTAAAGTAAAGTAAAAACAGTGACCCAGATTATTTTGGACGAATCCTTGATTCCATTCTCCAAACTGATCTCTGACTTTAATGTCCCTCAGCTATACTCCATTCGTTTTTGTCAACTCTCCCATGCCTTCAGCTACCAATTCTCTGACTCCCCTCCACGACTAGTGCAATCTGCCTTAGAGAAGCTTCTTAGATCAGACTGTACAAAGAATTCTGTTTCAAATTATATCTTCATTTAACAACTGTATACCTTTTAAATTGAGAAAAATTAAGGCTTAAATGGTCTAAGGATATCCCCGAACTTGACAATGATGACTGGGATGATATATGGGGTTCTCCTTTTAATTTTCTTGTCTCCTTAAGAGACAGACTGATACAATTTAAGATAGTTCACAGGGCATACTATACTCCTCATATATTACATAAAATTTATTCAGACATTGCCCCTAGTTGTTGGCAATGTGGGGAGATCCCTGGAGACTTTACTCATATATTCTGGACTTGTCCAGCTATAGTGGGGTATTAGAAAAGAGATATTAGCCTTTATATTTGAAATTAGTTTTATTCCACTACAACTATCAATGGCAATATGTATTCTGGGTTTGATAGAGCAATATATTCCAACAGCAGCAGGGCGTACTTTGGTGGGGCTGCTTTTGTTCTATGCTCGAAAAGCTATAGCTCTCAGCTGGAAAAAGAACATCCCCCCTCACTTGCTATGTGGAAACTTATTAACAGTAGCCTACCATTATATAAGGAAACTTATATTAATAGAGGTTGCCTTCTTAAATATGAAAAGGTTTGGTCTAAATGGATGATGGATCCCTCCACAGCTTCAGAAGCCTCTAATAATATTCAAATAATCATAGACATTTACCCAGTAACTAACAGGGAATGGGCCAAAAGTTATATATCTCTAAGTCGATAGATATCGCATAGGATTGTATTATGTTTAAATCAAGCAGGCACAAATACCATGTAAGGCCAATGTATGTGTATGTATGTTAGCTCTTTTTTGTTGTTGTTGCCTTCTCCTTGGTTTTATATGCTTATTATTTCTGTAATTGTAAAATGTCAGTCTTTTGTTTTTGTTTTTTTGTCTGTGATTTTTGGAAAATCAATAAAAACTTATATTTAAAAAAAAAAAAAAAAACTGTACAGTTCCTTGAAAAAGTATTCATGCCTCTTTACATTTTCCACATTTTGTCATGTTACAACCAAAAATGTAAATGTATTTTATTGGGATTTTTATGTGATAGGCCAACACAAAGTGGCACATAATTGTGAAGTGAAAGGAAAATGATACATGGTTTAATTTTTTTTTTACAAATAAATATGTGAAAAGTGTGGCGTGTGTTTGTATTCAGCCCCTCTGAGTCAATACTTTGTAGAACCACCTTTTGCTGCAATTACAGCTTTGCACATCTAGAGTGACATTTTTGACCACTCTTCTTTGCAAAATAGCTTAAGCTCTGTTTTTTAACAGCAATTTTCAAGTCTTGTCACAGATTTTTTATAGGATTTAGGTCTGGACTTTGACTGGGCCATTCTAACACATAAATATGCTTTTATCTAAACCATTCCATTGTAGCTCTGGTTGTATGTCTAGGGCCATTGTCCTGCTGGAAGGTGAACCTCTGTCCCAGTCTCAAGTCTTTTGCAAACTCTAACAGGTTTTCTTCTAAGATTGCCCTGTAGTAGGCTCATCCATCTTCCCATCAACTCTGACCAGCTTCTCTGTACCTGCTGAAGAAAAGCATCCCCACAACATGATGCTGTCACCACCATGTTTCAGGAAGGGAATGGTGTGTTCAGGGAAATGTGCAGTGTTAGGTTCCCACCACACATAGCGTTTTGCTTTAAGGCCAAAAAGTTCAATGTTGGTCTCATCTGACCAGAGCACCTTCGTCCACATTTTTGCTTTGTCCCCCACATTCTTCGCTCTTTTTTTTTTTTTTTTTTTTTAACAATGGCTTTCTTCTTGCCAATCTTCCATAAAAGCCAGATTTATAGAGTGCATGACTAATAGTTGTCCTGTGGACAGATTCTCCCACCTGAGCTGTGGCTCTCTACAGATCCTCCAGAGTTACCATGCGAGTGCAAGAGATTTAAGTTAGGGGTATCAGAGTAAAGGGGGCTGAATACAAACGCACGCCACACTTTTCAAATATTTATTTGTAAAAAATTTGGGAAACCAATTATTTTCTTCCACTTCACAATTATGTGCCACTTTGTGTTGGTCTATTACATAAAATCCCAATAAAATACATGTTAATTGACAGTGATATTAAAATAAACCATCTATAAATGTCTAAAATAAGTCCAAAATATTTTTTGTATCAGCAAAAAGTGATCCACACAAATTATTAATGTGCCTCTTCACAATAATTGTACTCTTGTCCATGCTCAAAATATAATGCACCAGTGCTTGTACCACCATATAAATTGCTCGCTCACCTTCAACTTAGACCTGTATAAAAATACAGATCTACAGTATATGCACTTATTCCAATGCTTAAAATATTTCACCCACTGCTCCACCAGCCTGGAAGAAAGGAAACCACTTCATAGTGCAATATGTTTATTCAAAATATCATTAAAAAATAATAAAAACATTCACAAATGAATAATGAGTCACAGACTCAAAACAGCATAATGTGTCACAGTAAACACTTTCGATTTCAGCTCTGGACCAGAAGTAATGTCATCCAGCTCCAGCTGATGCATTGCATCACTTACTTGCGTGACTTCTTCTGGGAATGTTACAAGAAGAGCTAGGCATAGCTCTGAGAAAGGGGGTGCGCCCCCAAAACACATTAGCTGTATCCCGTGTCCTGTGCATGTCCATGCACTGTGTTTATGGCCTTTTGTCAGTTGCATTTTGTGAGTACCCACTTTTATACAAAAGTTTTGTATTATTAAATTATCTCTGGTAATGCACTAGGTGTGCGCACCTTCCATTTCTGTTTTTCTTGTAGTTCCTTTTGGATTACCCCATCTGAGGGAGGCAGCATCCACCTAGTTTTGGGACACCATATATTCCTTTCCCACCACCATTTTATCTGACAGGGATGTTGCTAGGTCTACAAAAGATCTGGGGCTAGAGCCCATAGAAGCAAAGTAAAGAAAGCAAGCCCCCCTCATTACATCAGGGTGCCCAGAGAGCCACCCCTTACATTGGGTTCACCAGAGAGCTTGTCACGTTGCATCAAGATGCAGCTTGTGACTTGCCACGTCATCTGCCACCAGATGCGGATTGTTACATACAGAGAGGCTAGGGTATATAAAAGAAAGACTAGTGTATACAGAGAGGCTAGGGTATAAAGGAAGGCTGGGTATACACAGAGAGGCTGGGTATACACAGAGAGGCTAGGGTACACAGAGAGGCTAGGGTACACAGAGAGGCTGGGTATACAGGGGGGGTAGTGTATACAGAGAGGCTAGGTATACAGGGGGCTAGTGTATACAGAGAGGCTAGTGTATACAGAGATGCTAGTGTATACAGACAGGCTGGGTATAAAGAAGGAATCAAAAAGTAAACCAAGACTCCATCACAGGATGGTACTGCGGGGGTCTAAATGTAAAGCAGTGCCACGTCCTCAAATAATTGTATATAAAAAGAGCACATATGAACAGAAATGGACTTTCTAGGCACCAATAGTAAAAAATATATACAAATTTATTAAGTATAAAAGTTACAAGAAAAAAATCACAATAAAACCTTTAACAGGCATAATGAATGCATGTAAGATACTGACAATGTCATTAACCCAAAATGAGACTGGTAATACAATACATTGCAGTGACTATTGCAGTGTTAAATAATGTACAGTAGAACGCTTAGCTCGACTAGTTTCGTAAACAGATGCTTCATCGGGAGCTCAGTAGCTGTTCTAGAGAGGGCATAAAAGACATTAAATAAATATTTATATATCAGAGGTATTCATATACAACAATAGAGTTCTAGTAGTTTTGAAAGCGTTTCAGTTTCAAGTTGTTTTAGCAGCACAGTATCCCGAAGTCATCATAGCCAGGGCTCCCAAGAAATCCACATAGGTAGTGAAAGGGGTAGCATGAGTGTGTATCTAGTAATCATGGCTAGAGCTAAACAAATAGTTTTGTAGAGAAGGAGTAACCATATTGAGTTACTTAATTAGACATAGATAGTGCATGCTAGTAGTCAGAATGAGGGGAATAGCGTATAGAGGGGAAATAGACAGAAATGCCACTTACATATAGATATCAGAGGAAAGCAAGTAGCGGAAGCCTACCTTGTTACATCCAATAAATGCATATAAGCCTACTTGCAATAAGCCACAAGGGGATTAATACTACTAGGAAGTCAGATTTCATCCAGAGTAAATAGGGTGTCATAGAGGGAAGAAACAAAGCCCAAACCATCAGGTTGCCTATAGTAAAACAATAACAGTATTAAGATACTAGATTAATAGCATTGAGTATTATTGAAAAGTTTTAGATAGGCTAGGGGCAATGCACTTTACCCAGATATTAGAAGACATAATTGCTTCCAAATAGATGGATGAGGAACTTTGCTGAGAAGGCAGTAGGTAACACAGATGTTTTTTTTTCCCTGTCCATACTTTCCCTGCCCCTTTATATTTTCCTACCTCTCCCTTTTCCCCCCTTCCCCCATTCCTTACCCCCCTTTTTTTTTTCTCCTTCCCCCCCTTACTTCCCTCCCTCTCTACCTCATTTTCCTTTCCCGCTGGCTTCTTGTCATATTATTACAAAAAAACAGACAAAAATGTACAGAGACAAAGTGGCCTTTCCAGGAGGCTATGCTTATCGCTGGCATGTACCGTCCCTTAATAGACAAATTAGAAGCAACACCAAAAGCTGTTTTTAAGGGCCTGACTCATCAACTAGGGATGAGGAGACCGAATCGGACTCGTTCCACACCCCACGCAACTGTTCATACACGTCCCAATCCACATGCAGGGACTCGTAAAAGAGGACTGAATGGCAACTTGCCCTTCACACCGCACCCTAAAAAACGCCCTGAAGAGGGCGTTAGTTATAACGTACAGAACACTTGTTCATTCATGACCTTCATGATTTCTTGGGAACCCTGGCTATGATGACCTCGGGATACTGTGCTGCTAAAACAACTTGAAACTGAAACACTTTCAAAACTACTAGAACTCCATTGTTGTATATGAATACCTCTGATATATAAATATTTATTTAATGTCTTTTCTGCCCTCTCTAGAACAGCTACGGAGCTCCCGATGAAGCATCTATGTTTGCGAAACTAGTCAAGCTAAGCATTCTACTGTACATTATTTAACACTGCAATGTATTGTATTACCAGTCTCATTTTGGGTTAATGACATTGTCAGTATCTTACATGCATTCATTATGCCTGTTAAAGGTTTTATTGTGATTTTTTTTCTTGTAACTTTTATACTTAATAAATGTGTATATATTTTTTACTATTGGTGCCTAGAAAGTCCATTTCTGTTCCTATGTGCTCTTTTTATATACTGGGTATAAAGAAAACAGGCTAGGGTACTACAGAGTTTCCCCCCTCCTCCTCTTCCATGGTCTGCACTCACCTGCTGCCTCCCCAGCTCAGGTGCTTGTGTGAGAAAGTTTCTCCTGTCTCTATGACATGGGCGGAGCAAGGGAGAAGACTCGCTCTCACACTCATCTCCTGGCTCTGGCTGTCAGTGAAGCTTCGAGTGCAGATTCAGTTAGAGTGTCACGGCTGTGCAGGACAGCACTGTGTCAGGCAGCCCGGGACACTCTCATGGTAGGGCTGGCCCTGGACTCGGGCTATGAGCCCCAGATTTGGGGGTCTAGCATCAATAGCCACCCCCGACGCCTCTGCTCCACACCTTGGAAGACCTATTAGCGCTAGAAGGGACTGTGTTTTTGTACTGCTTAAATGCTATTTAAGTTAATTTATTTATAATATTCACACAATATATTTGGAGGGATATCAGCAGTGTAGCTCTATTTTTATTATTTTTGTTTTCTATTTGATGTAGGAACACATGTATTGGTGTTTTGCAGCAGCTCTTTATTTAATGTACTGATACCATTCTATTTGTCATTCAGGGAAACTATAAAGTTTTAATCTTTTAGGTCACTTTTATTCAGCATTTTTTATAAGAAAAAAAAAACAGCAGTACCTGCTTACTTTTGGTCTGTCTTTCTAATTGGGACTGCACAGAGAGCAGTATGAATAAAAGGCAAATAGTGAAGTGTTCCTCTTTTAAAACACTACGCTTTGTGAGGGGGCAGGGACACAAAGTAAACATTCTTTACAACATAAAAACTTTAGGTTAGAAGAGCTCTACCTGCTGCCTGCAACTGGTAAAAAAAAAATGAAAAAGTAAGAATTTACTTAAATTACTCTGCATATAACAATTAAAGAATGTACAGTATGTACAAAAACAGAATACATTCCATTTCCATTTCCAGTCCTCATTTCATAGCCTCTGGTTGGGAATTGATGGGATTCTGGTAAGGGACTGATATACAGGAAACCCTGAGGACCTCCACAGTGTCCCTTATGACATTACTCTGTACAATACCAAATTAGTTGCACGCACTAAGAGGTGAGTTGGGCATACATCTTTTCCATTCTGGGTGCATTCTCCTGTGCATTAGGAGTGCCAAAAAGACTGGTGGCCATACACATCTTAAAATTGTATGTTTTGGGGACCACTCACAAAATCCCTCCAAAGTGTTAAGGGCAGGAAGGTTGGTGGGAGCATGGTGGGAAGCCCTTTGTTTGCTGCCAAGTTGCCATGGCAGTTTCAGGCCTTGTGCTTTGCTGGTAACTTTGTGAGAAATATGTGACTTTTTTACATAATTGTGATGTCTGACTTTAGCTGTTTCACCTATTGACTAGACAAACTGACAAGGTTAAAACTCAATTCATTTATAAAGCTCCTCTTTGAGTAATTAACCAATATAAAGCAATAATATCATATGTGAGAGTATTACCTACTTAATATTCTACTTGAAACATGCAATAAGTAATTTTGCAGTTTGATGAATCAGTCCCAGAAATCAAAAAGTCTACTAAAGAGCAGATTTCCGTGTAAGCAAACTTTACACACTTAATTGTTTAAGCAAGATTTATAAGTACAGATGGTAGCGTCACAGAGCATTAGCAGTAAAATGTAAGAATTACTTATCTGAAATTAACATAGTAAATTAGTTCAGTAGCATACATTCACATATAGAAAACAGCTGAAATAAAAATATAACATTAAAAGAAAGCATTGATATAATGGACAAGTGCATTTTAGATGAGTTATAATATACAACTGCACTAAGCATTATTCTAAAAAATGTTACAGGTAGTGTAACACATACGGAAAAAATATCTATGTTTGGTAAGCAGCCTACACAGCACAAAAAAGATTCTTTGCCATATTTTTGTCAACCACAACAACCACAGGCACCAGAGTTTTTTTTTTTTTTTTTTTTCCACAGCATACATCCACAAATAGTAGGCAAATGTGTATGTATTCATATTCCCCTAACTCAATTTACTTCAAATTTATTTTTTACCCATAATGAATTTTAGTCGCGACTCAGGTCATGCAAGAAGATTATAGTATAATATTTATTTTCTTCTAGTTTTTAGTTACATCTTTAGATGAACAGATTTAAGGGATTTTTCCATATTTTAAAACACATATGCACAACAATTTCTTAAAGTCTGCTCTGCAATTATAGTTAAAATACTAAATGGGCTATTCAAGTTTTTTCAAAAAGCGGACCAACCCTGATTGAGGTTCAGTAGCTGGTTATTGTCTACCTATCATTAGATATTGAGCTTGATTTACCAAACTGAGATGCAAGATAAAATGCAGTTTAGTAAAGTGAACTCAAATATCCAATTCTTTGCATTGGAATACATTTGTGTTTACCCATGGGCTGTTTGAAGTGAACATGGCCTATTTTCAGCACTTCACCTCACTTTACTTTTGTGAATCAGGACCACTAACACCCTAAAAGTGGTATTAACCTCCCTGGCAGTATGATTATTTCTGATTTTAGGTGCTGAAAGCGGTGCAATTATTTTGCATGGAAATTTGGCGTTTTATATTCTAAGCCTGCAATTCTTAGGAATAACTCACTTAATTATAATATAATAAATACCTATACATAATTATAACAAATAATAATATAATAATAAAAATTATTCAAAAACACTGAAATTTGCTCAGTTGCAGAGTTGTCGCTGTCATTAGATTTAGTGTTTGATGACAAATTTCCCCACAAATCGCTATCGCTCAATTCTACAAGAGATTCTAATTTATTATCACTGTTTTCTAGCTGGTCTAAAACCACTTTTGACATAAAGGGACACTTTTTGGTTGCTATGGACAATCCCCAAATTCCAGGCAGAAAAAAATGTATTTATAATATAGAAGTGCATACAGGGCACTGGACAGACCACTAGGGACAAAGAGGATGTGTAATTTTTTTATACAGTACTGTAATCTGTAAGATTACAGTGTACTGTATGTGTACTGTGTTTTTACGTTTTTGAATTTGGCGCCGTTCTGTCCCCGTGCGTCGCAGGGAACAGAGCTCGGGGGAACTCGGCACTGTGTGAATCGAGCGAGGAGACAGCTATCACACACATCGGGGAGACATTGCAGGATCCAGTGGACAAGGTAAGTAACTTTCCCTGTATCCTGCGATGCAATCCCGAGTTTGGCTCTGGGTTACCGCTAATGGTACTGAAATTCCACCCCGAGCCAGACTCGGGAATACCGCCAGGGAGGTTAAACTCCAAGACAAGAATGTAGCAAATTACATCCCACCAGCCACTAGATATAGTGGCTGCATTTGTTTAAATGTTTTTAGTCTTTTTTCCTGGCGATCTAGAAAGTAACACATTTCCTGTCTTAATGTGTCTGAATTGTGGATGAAGTAGTAAAGCACACACCTTTGCACAGCAGCATTGACAGTCTGAGGAGAGGGTAACGTTAGACTAGCAGAATAAGATGGACTTGATTAACAAATTAAAGCTGAATTTCAGCTAACACTTTTTCAGCAGTTACAGCAAACAGTCTTTTTTTTTCTTCTTGGGATAAAACATTTTCATAGATGAATAAAAGCTGATAATTTTAAGCACTACTGTCAGTGGTAAATGGTTTGTCTCAACCCTCTAACTGCTACATTGTCTAGACAATTTGGTCTGAAAAATAACAGACTTGATTTTAATTTTGGGTATAAAGGATAAGTTCATCCTTGGGAACATGTTGCATGATCCGATCCAACCGCCAATCACCACTCTCGCCGATCACCACCCTCATTGCGACAGTGGGCCAGGGATCTTCTACCTGCCCCCGTTGTCATAATTTGAAGGGAATGCAGCCATGTAGGGTTTCACTCACAAGGTTCACAGTCTTTGTGGTGGATGGCCTGTAGTTCTCAATGAACTACCAAGTAGAATAGCGTGCACTGTAGGAAGTTCATCGAGTCTTCCTGTCATTATGTAACTGCCTGCCCATAGGAGGTACAGGCTCACAGATACACATAATCTGCTGATCACGGGTGCAATGCTTTACAGGCTCCTAAAAATAATAATAATAAATGCACATTTTTTTTACCTGCAATTCCTTTAATACCACTTTAACCACTTGAGGACTAAGCCTCTTTCTGAGATTTGTTTTTTACAATTTAAAAACAGTTTTTTTTTTTGCTAGAAAAATACTTAGAAAAAAATGTATCATGTTTGGGGGTTCCAACACCATAGAGAATAAAATGGCGGATGTTAAAATACTTTGTCACACCGTATTTGCGCAGCGGTCTTACAAGCGCACTTTTTTTGAAAAAAAGACAAGACAAAAGTAAAGTTAGCCCATTTTTTTTATATTGTGAAAGATAATGTTACGCCAAGTAACACTCCAAAACTGCGAAAAACTTTTCCCCCTAAAAATCTCCATAGGGGACGTTTAAAAAATGATACAGGTTGCATGTTTTAAGTTACAGAGGAGATCTAGGGCTAGAAGTATTGCTCTACCGATCACGGCGATATCTCATGTGTGGTTTTAACACAGTTTTCATATGCGGGCGCTATGAAAATTTCATGTTGATAAATTTGAATGTGCTAATGTTTTGGTGCAGTGGTAGGCAAGAATGAAACAAACCTACCTGCTTTTTTTGGCTAACCACTCACCGTGTAATTCTGGAACCAAGGTAACTGATTACACTAGTATTTGAGGCAAATCAGACTAATGCCGCATACACACGTTCGGACTTTGTCCGCCGGACCTAGGACTTCCGAGCGTGTGACTTGCCCACACACGCCCGGACTTCTCCGGCGGACAATCCGCTGGACAAAGTCCGCGGGACTTTTGAAAATGAACGGACTTGCCCACACACGGAGCAGTCCGTTCATTTAGAACTTAACTGCAGGTAGACGGAGCTAGCGAAGGCAGTGAATGCCGCCGCGCTAGCCCCGTCACCTGGCATGGATTTAAAGGGACTCCCCACGCCGAAGAAATGGTGTGGGGGTCCCCCCCAAATCCATCTCAGGCCCTTATCCGAGCACGCAGCCCGGCAGGCCAGGAAAGGGGTGGAGACGAGCGAGCGCCCCCCCTTCTGAGCCGTACCAGGCCGCGTGCCCTCAACATGGGGGGTGCCCTGGGGAAAGGGGGGCCGTGTGGCCCCCCCACCCCAAAGCACCTTGTCCCCATGTTGATGAGGACAAGGGCCTCTTCCCGACAACCCTGGCCGTTGGTTGTCGGGGTCTGCGGGCGGGGGCTTATTGGAATCTGGGAGCCCCCTTTTATAAGGGGGCCCTCAGATCCCGGCCCCCCACCCTATGTGAATGAGTATGGGGTACGATGTACCCATACCCATTCACCTAAGGTGTAAAATGTAAAGTAAAAAAAACACACAATTTTGAAAAAATATTTTATTGCACTGCTCCGGTCTTCTTCCGTCTTGGGGGTCTTCTCGCCGGACTCCTCCGCCATTTACCTAGCTCTTTTACCGAGCGGAGGAGGCCGGCTACCTTCTTCGTCATCGACGCCGTCGTCTGGGGGTCTCGATCCGCCTTCGGGGGTCTTCCGGGGTCTTCCGCCTTCTTCCGCCTTCTTCTGCCTTCTTCTTCTTCTTCTTCCGATGTTGACCCGTCGTTCTCTCTGGCCGGAATGCCAGAGCCGCGCTGTGCTGGGACTTATATAGGGACAAGGGGACAGGGTCACATGCTCATGTCACATGGTGACCCCGCCCCCTTGTGATGTCACAGTCCCGGAGGATGCTGGGTTTGTGACATCACAGGGGGGCGGGGTCACCATGTGACATGAGCATGTGACCCTGTCCCCTTGTCCCTATATAAGTCCCAGCACAGCGCGGCTCTGGCATTCCGGCCAGAGAGAGCGACGGGTCAACATCGGAAGAAGAAGAAGAAGAAGGCGGAAGAAGGCGGAAGACCCCGGAAGACCCCCGAAGGCGGATCGAGACCCCCAGACGACGGCGTCGACGATGAAGAAGGTAGCCGGCCTCCTCCGCTCGGTAAAAGAGCTAGGTAAATGGTGGAGGAGTCCGGCGAGAAGACCCCCAAGACGGAAGAAGACCCCCCGAGCAGTGCAATAAAATATTTTTTCAAAATTGTGTGTTTTTTTACTTTACATTTTACACCTTAGGTGGATGGGTAGGGGTACATCGTACCCCATACTCATTCACATAGGGTGGGGGCCGGGATCTGAGGGCCCCCTTATAAAAGGGGGCTCCCAGTTTCCGATAAGTCCCCGCCCGCAGACCCCGACAACCAACGGCCAGGGTTGTCGGGAAGAGGCCCTTGTCCTCATCAACATGGGGACAAGGTGCTTTGGGGTGGGGGGGCCGCACGGCCCCCCTTTCCCCAGGGCACCCCCCATGTTGAGGGCATGCGGCCTGGTACGGCTCGGGGGGGGGCGCTCGCTCGTCCCCACCCCTTTCCTGGCCTGCCGGGCTGCGTGCTCGGATAAGGGTCTGAGATGGATTTGGGGGGACCCCCACGCCGTTTTTTCGGCGTGGGGAGTCCCTTTAAATCCATGCCAGGTGACGGGGCTAGCGCGGAGGCATTCACTGCCTTCGCTAGCTCTGTCTACCTGAAGTCACATGCTAAATGAACAGACTTTCCGATGATCGGAAAGTCCGCTCATTTCAAAAGTCCGGCGGACTAGCCTACTAACGGCGGGATTGTCCGCCGGACTGCCAAGTCCAGCGGACAATTTTAAAACAAAACTTAAAACCTAGTCCGCCGGACTTTTGGCGCCAAAAAGTCCGCCGGTGCCCACACACGAGGGGATTGTCCGGTGGACTTGAGTCCAGCGGATAATCCCGCGGGATAGTCCCTTCGTGTGTACGCGGCATTAGTGGAAGTGAACATCCAAATAAAAAAACATTTTTATTATATGAAGTACTAATTTTCACACATCTGGTATCTTAACTGTCCTTTGAATTCCTTAGTGAAAACCGTATTGATATTTCAGTGTATGCAATGGCATTCATATTTCTGGCAAAGTCAAGAGCAATTATACAGCTGCATTTGATAATGTGCTGACCCAAGAGAGCATTGGCAGATCATTAATTAATCATTCTTGGTTAGAGATTAGCTTTGAGATCATTCTGTATCTATATCAGTGCCATGACATTTTTAACAGGAAGGGTCCAGTAATATAAAAATAAGTTGATATTTTTGGGCCAAATTTAGTTTTTTGTAATTTCATAAATAAATAAGCATAATCATAAGCATTCATGACACCGTTTTCCAGATTATTTTGTGATGGAAATTAGCACTACTACCAACATTTGGGTTCTCTCAGGCATCATTCTTAAAAGGTCTACATTATAAAAAGAAAACACTGTGCACCACATATTTAATAAAATGTCTTCAATGTGCAGATAAATCAAATGCATGTTGTATGCTCACACGATTGGACATTTTCTGTTACTTTTGGAATCATCATTTAACCTTTCAAGGACTTGTGTGGCTTTATATTGATATTTAATTTAAGTGTTAAAATGCATTTCAGCAATGCATCTGGCAAGAAATGTCCTTCAAGCTGCTCATGTCAAAACCATGAACTACTCAACCAGTTGGCTGTCACTTTACTTTTATTTCAGTCTGGAGAAAAGCCCATATTTGACACTTATCTATGCAGTGAATTCTTTCCTACCAAAATTCAAGACCATGTGTGCATATGAAACAAAGTAAAAAACATATATATATTTTTTCTTTTGTAAATATATTATTGATGCTGAGTAGAGAAGATGTCTTTCACAAACAAAAGACATGTATAAACTTGTTAAATCTGAACAATTCTACCATACCCATGCATTTAGGAGTATATACATATATAGATTCAGATGCATGCATGCATAAATATACACAGTTATAAAAGCTTCCTTAAGGAAAATAAAAATAACCGTCCAAGCAAAAGAGAAACAATTTTTATGAAAAAATGCCACAGAGGCATATACTCACCCAAAAAATAAAATCCCCTTATAGTTTGTAAAGTTAAATTTAATTGAAGTATATAAGGATACAGCTGCGCTTCCCCTATGATAAGCCGCCAACACAACAATAAGACAAATTGTGTAGTGAAATAAGAAATGAAAAAGTGTGGCGCTACAAAGTATGTATCTGATCAATAGTCATAAATAGGAATGGAATCCTAAATACTAAACTAATGTTCAGAGTTTAGTGTGTGTCAAAAGTACATCAAGATGGTGGGATATGGACAGTCCACATCAAGATGCTAAAAAGGTGTTAGAAATAAATCAAAACAAAATATCTAATCACACTAGCTGTAAATTGAGTTTAACCCACGGAATGGGAGTGTGTAAGAACTCGCTGGATTGGGCAGTACCTGGAAATGGGTGCCTCAAGGTGCAATGTGATTGGTGCACGATATATACATTCAGGATACACTAGTGTTTGTAGGAACAATATGGTTAGAAGACATAAAATTTCGTACTATAACAAGGTATCGAGAAATGATATGAAGTCTACAATAACCATCACAACGTGTAGAATGTGAATGGAAAAATCAAAAAACAAAAACTAGTGGTTATGTAAAGCCTAAAAGACTTAAACAAATGGTGGAATTGTCACAGTGACTATGATCATACGATAGTCCATCAAGTAAAGTTCACAACATAGAAATGTATCGACATTCATGTGGCAATCTGTAATGTTCAGAAACGTAACATCCTCATATAGTTGGACGACGTCATAAACTGTATGATGAAAAAATGGGATCTGGTACGCTTACCGCTAAAGATGGACCCACTGACCGTTGGTGAGGGGTCGAACGAGCTTGGGTATGCCGGCTGGTGATGTTTGTGGAGTGATGAGCCAAGATCAGGAGCCTGGAACCAGACTGAGCCGGCGCAACAGTCTATATTCACCGACTTGCAGATGGAAATGGGACGACCAAACTCGCAAGAGTGGAGGGGCCACAGGGACACCGTTTAGCCTTTACCAGGAAACCTCAATGGGTCAGGATCATGGTTTTTTATTTGATTGATTTTTTTAAACTTGACAAAACAAGAATTTTTAACTATATGGTTGAAGTTACTATACTCCTCCTAATAAATACAATCCGTGATTGGATTTTTTTACACTATGAGGAGGCCCTCTATCTCTTTTTTTATCCCCATGATCCTGACCCATTGAGGTTTCCTGGTAAAGGCTAAACGGTGTCCCTGTGGCCCCTCCACTCTTGCGAGTTTGGTCATCCCATTTCCATCTGCAAGTCGGTGAGTATAGACTGTTGCGTCGGCTCAGTCTGGTTCCAGGCTCCTGATCTTGGCTCATCACTCCACAAACATCACCAGCCGGCATACCCAAGCTCGTTCGACCCCTCACCAATGGTCAGTGGGTCCATCTTTAGCGGTAAGCGTACCAGATCCCATTTTTTCATCATACAGTTCATGACGTCGTCCAACTATATGAGGATGTTACGTTTCTGAACATTACAGATTGCCACATGAATGTCGATACATTTCTATGTTGTGAACTTTACTTGATGGACTATCGTATGATCATAGTCACTGTGACAATTCCACCATTTGTTTAAGTCTTTTAGGCTTTACATAACCACTAGTTTTTGTTTTGATTTTTCCATTCACATTCTACACGTTGTGATGGTTATTGTAGACTTCATATCATTTCTCGATACCTTGTTATAGTACAAAATTTTATGTCTTCTAACCATATTGTTCCTACAATCACTAGTGTATCCTGAATGTATATATCGTGCACCAATCACATTGCACCTTGAGGCACCCATTTCCAGGTACTGCCCAATCCAGCGAGTTCTTACACACTCCCATTCCGTGGGTTAAACTCAATTTACAGCTAGTGTGATTAGATATTTTGTTTTGATTTATTTCTAACACCTTTTTAGCATCTTGACGTGGACTGTCCATATCCCACCATCTTGATGTACTTTTGACACACACTAAACTCTGAACATTAGTTTAGTATTTAGGATTCCATTCCTATTTATGACTATTGATCAGATACATACTTCGTAGCGCCACACTTTTTCATTTCAAATTTAATTTAAGGGCAATTTATTTAAAATCAAGTCAGATGTTTTGCCCTCGCAAAAAAAAAAATTCTGCTTTCTGAATTACGACAATAGCCAGGGCAAAGCAACATCATTTATCATACATTACACTTCTCCACAAACGTAAGTTTTTAAAGTAATGTAAAATTTGTAAAGAGTAGTGTAGAAGGGTATGTCAAAGTGTATCAAGATTAAGCCTAATGAATCATGCTTGATACTGTAACCTTCATGGCTCATCTGAATAATAATCAAAATGTTATTCACTTGGGAATGTAATTACCTATAATATATAGTAGCTTTTTTTATAATATCAGTGCCCTCTTGTGGATAAAAAACTTAATATAAATTATGAATTATAAGTATATACTTTGTAAGACTAGGTGAAAGGATCAAGTATCGAGCATTGGCATGACTGCTGTTGGGGATGCCTTCTAGTGAATATTTGATAATGGTTTGGATGTAGGCTGGTTCACACTACTCAGTGCATGCATGTGCCAAACTTCAACGCCAGCTGTGTGTACCTGCCTGGAACTCGAATCTCACTACTTGTGTTATCATTTGAGCATTCCAGCATACCTGTGACTTCCTCATGCACCTATGCAAGCACCCAGTCTTTCTACACCTCCATGATTCCCTGTGTAGTCCAGTCAGCTATCTGTATCCCAGCACTTGTATGATTTCTTAGGAGTTCCAGCCAGCCACTTATTACCAGCGATTGTGCATTCCAAGTCTGCAGTCTGCTTCAGTGTTCCAGTGTCTTTTTCTGATCCAGGCACTCTGATCCAGTTACCCTTTCCAACCTAGACTGTACCCTCTACTTATCTGTGCACTCAGAACCTCTGCACTAAGACAGACTTTTCCAGCATACCTAATCCTTTGCTATATATCTGCTTGCTCAGGTGAGTCAGAGGGCTGCAACCTCAAAGCTGTCAGCAGTGAAATCCATCACCCCTTGCAGGGTGCTCTGGAAAAGACTGATCAGCTTCTTACACTCTACACCTTGGCCCTTTTCACTCCTGCTGAATGTGTGAACACCCCGAGTTCTGTCTGACAGGATATATGTTATTTTCAAATAGGGTAGAGTGTTTTTGCTGAACATAGCACATTTTGTTTTCCTAATGCACAATAATGTTTTGTTATGTCAGATGTAAAAGAAAGATTTGTGTGGATACAGGAGGAGTTGCAGGATACAGTTAAATCATATTCAGAATGACACATGACATATACCATGGACTTTTATTGGTTATAGGATGAGGTTTTGTCTGACATACAATAAGGTTTTGCATTATGAGGCTTTTTAAAATATTTGATGAGGTTTTGTCTGACCCATAATGATGTTGTACATAAGCTGAAATTTAGATAACAATAAATAAGACTTTTTAGAATGAAGGGTGAGGTTTTGCCAGGTTGAATTATTAGAGTGTTTTTGGATGTAGGATGGATAATATTCTGAATAGATGATGTATCTTATGGGATGTATTTGTCAGGAAGGGCATGCCAGTAGACAAGATGGCTCCTCTGGGTGGACTTCTGTGCATCTTCACAGGCTAATCTATGCTCATTCTCATAGATGTAGGAATTGGTCACATGCTAATGCACATTAGTGCACACAATGGTGCTTGTAGCTGTGCGCACAACAATGCTTGTGCACATACATGTTCAAATCAGGGTGCTCACGCGCACTCGTGACAGATGCTGGTGCCAAATGGAGTATTTAAACTTTGCCAGTGCTCAGGATCAGTGCTGCTTCTTCAGCAGCCACATGTGTATCCTGAGACCCTGTGTTCCATTTTCTTCTGTCCCGCTGATCAGCTCCTGACCTGGCTTGTACCCTGACCATGCTCTTGCCTGTGCCTCTGTACCTGATCCATCCTGCCAGTTTATTACCCAGCCTGCCTGACTCTGCTATTCTTCCTGTGTCCACCTTTACCTGCCTGCCATCCTGCTGATCTACAGTCTGCTACCAGTATATGCCTCACCTGCCCATTTTTGCAAGTACCAGACTGTTTCAGTCTCCTGCCTAAGGGCTGTCTACAAGCCCGCCTGCTTCACCAATGACTACTGATGGCAGGCATTGACACCTGCTCTGTTTCTAGCAAGAATTACAGGCACTCATGCCACTCTGCATTCTGGGCCTTCTGTTCACACTACCAGGGGCCCCAAGTCAGAGGTGTTAAAGAAAGGCCTTCCTCATCATTTTAGGCTCTGCTACCAGGTACGTGATAGTTATGATATTGCTGTATGGGTGGTTAGGAATCTTTGTGTACTCCATTTTTGTGATTAGTTATAAAGTCATCTTATTATTACCTTGCATTATCCTTTACCTGCACTTGGCCTGTAGCAGACTTCATCATTTCAACTCTTCCTTGATTAAATGCTTTGAGATTTGGTTCCTTGTCACTGAATATGACCCTTAAAAGTATTTGTTCTGTTTAACACCGGATCCCTGCTCCCCTATGTGTTGGACATATGCCAATTTGCTGTAGTTATACCTACTGTTACTTGTAGCACACTTTCACATTACCTATCAATATTTACAGTATTATCTACAAAACCTGTTGATTGATAAAAGATTGATGTACGACAAATGAAGAAGCAACCTTATTTCCACTAAATTCACTACTTTATCCCTTTCCCGCTGAGCGTATGCACATCTGCGTACTCGGCTTTCGGGGGTTATACCAGGATGATACCCGCATCTGCAGGCATCATCCTAGTACTGTTTAGAGCCGGCTATCGGCTTTCCGAGGATAACAACTGATGCGGCCTTCCGCCGCTCTTCCCGGCCCTCCCATGATGGACAATCCGCCGCTTCCAGCGGCTAGTGAGAGACTGTAATGAACCCGGAAATGGCTTGGTTACAGTCTCCTTGATGTAAACACGGCAGCGACGTCACAACGTCACTTCCGGTTTACTCGACTGCCAATGGTGCCGGTTTTTAAAAAATATGCGGTATACACCATTTTTGGTGATCTGAATACTTTGAAGTGCAAAGGAGAATTTTTTTTTTTTTTTCAAACCGCCCCGTCACCATGAGCTCGCGCAGCAAAGGAAACACATACGGAAGTTGCGACCACATATGTAAACGCTATTCAAATCACACATGTGAGGTATCACCGTGATCGTCAGAGCAAGAGCAATAATTCTAGCATTAGACCTCCTCTGTAACTCTAACCTAGTAACCATAAAAAAATTAAAGCGTTGCATATGGAGATTTTTAGGTACCAAAGTTTTATGCCATGCCACGAGTGCGTGCAATTATAAAGCATGACAAGTTTGGTATCTATTTACTCGGTGTAACATCTATCACATTATAGAAAAAAATTGGGATAACTATACTGTTTTGTTTTTAAGAAAAATTCACGAAAGTGTCCCTTTTCCCAAAAAATTGCGTTTAAAACACCACTGCACAAATACCATGTGACATAAAATATTGCAACCAATGCCATTTTATTCTCTAGATTCTCTTCTAAAAAAATATTTATAATGTTTGGGGGGTCCAAGTAATTTTCTGGCAAAAAATAGGGATTTTAACTTGTAAACACCAAATGTCAGAAATAGGCTTAGTCATGAAAGGGTTATACATGAAATCTGAGCTGCCCATCTATTATTATCATTTTGGCAGGTTAAACTGGTACTACAAATGTTTTATGTAAAAATAACAAGTAAATATTTAATCCAGTTAGCCAACCAGGAATAACACAACTGTGCCTGATGCACAGTTTTCATAAATCTACATATTAAAAATACCTCAATAGTTCAGTGCTCCAAAAATGGAAAGATCACTTACCAAGAAATAAATACTTAGGTCTTAAATATTTGTCAAGAAATTACAGAAAATAGCCCCAAACAAAACAGATATACAGTATGTGTGTATATATATATATATATATATATATATATATATATATATATATATATATATATACACACAGTTTATCCCAAAAGTGAATAGACCCCTCACATTTTTGTAAATATTTTATTATATCTTTTCATATGACAACACTGAAATTACTTTGCTACAATGTAAAGTAGTGAGAGTACAGCTTGTATAACAGTGTGAATGTACTCTCCCCTCAAATTGACTCAACACACAGCCATTAGTGTTTAAACCGCTGGCAACAAAAGTTAGTACACCCCCTAAGTGAAAATGTCCAAATTGGGCCCAAAGTGTCAATATTTTGTGTGGCCACCATTTTCCAGCACTACCTTAACCCTCTTGGGCATGGAGTTCACCAGAGCTTCACAGGTTGCAACTCCTCCATGACAACATCACAGAGCTGGTTGATGTTAGAGACCTTACACTCCTCCACCTTCCGTTTCAGGATGCTCAATAGGGTTTAGGTCTGGAGACATGCTTGGCTAGTCCATCACCTTTGCCCTCAGCTTCTTTATCAATGCAGTGGTCGTCTTGGAGGTGTGTTTGGGCTTGTTATGTTGGAATACTGCCCTGTGACCCAGTCTCTGAAGGGAGGGGACCATGCTCTGCTTCAGTATGTCACAATACAGGTTGGCATTCATGGCTCCCTCAATTAACTGTAGCTCCCGAGTGCCTGCAGCACTCATGCAGCCCCAGACCATGACACTCCCACCACAATGCTTGACTGTAGGCAAGACACACTTGTCTTTGTACTCCTCACCTGGTTGCCGCCACACACACCTGACACCATCTGAACCAAATAAGTTTATCTTGGTCTCAACAGACCACAGGACATGGTTCCAGTAATCCATGTCCTTAGTCGGCTTGTCTTCAGCAAACTGTTTGCAGGTTTTCTTGTACATCACCTTTAGAATAGGCTTCCTTCTGGGACAACAGCCATGCAGACCAATTTGATGCAGTGGTCTGAGCATTGACAGGCTGACCCCCACCCCTTCCACCGTGCTGCAGCTGAATTTCAGGGTCTTGGCAATCTTCTTATAGCCTAGGCCATCTTTATGTATAGCAACAATAATTTTTTTCAGATTCTCAGAGTTCTTTGCCATGAGATGCCATGTTGAACTTCCAGTATGAGTGACACCAAATTAACACATCTGGTCCCCATTCACACCTGAGACCTTTTAACACTAACGAGTCACATGACACCGGAGAGGGAAAATGGCTAATTGGGCCCAATTTGGACATTTTCACTTAAGGGTGTACGCATGTTTGTTGCCAGCGGTTCAGACATTAATGGCTGTGTGTTGAGTTATTTTGAGGGGACAGCAAATTTACACAGTTATACAAGCTGCACACTCACTACTTTACATTGTAGTAAAATGTAATTTCTTTAGTGTTGTCACGTCAAAAGATATAATAAAATATTTACAAAAATGTGAGGGGTGTACTCACTTTTGTGAGATTCTGTATATATATTCAAGCTGACATGTATTAGTCTGGTGACCATCTGCAAAAACTCTGAGTTTAACATGGTACTTTTCTATAAAGATTAAAGCGGTATATAGCATATGTTGCTTAGAAGCAGTTTAAATATGTTTTCTGCATGTACTAGCTAAATCTGATGCTGGGGGAATTTGAAATTTGTTCTGTACATAAAAAAATTGACAAACACATATGTGTTTAAAGAGTATGTACACAACTATACACATTTTCCTGAATGGACACTTATCACTAGCCACTATAATGAATTCCCAATAAATGTTCCTTTTGGAGTATTTGCAGATGGGCAGCTTTAATAATGTCTATGTCAATATGAATTTGCATTGCATCAATTCCAAGCCTAATAATTTTTAAAGTCTGTGTTGCAGTGGGCGCAAAAATGGTTGTTATCTGAAGGAAAATGACATGATGATTAAACTACTGTTTCTCTCCTCAATGACCCACATTTAATTATGGCTCATCTGGATTACAGCAGCTCTGCCAGAATGAAGGGCATGTTCAGCAAGCTGTTTCTAGGCAATGCTCATATGGGGTAGATTAGGGAACTTCATCAGTTTGATCTGATGATGTATTGCCTATATTCCTGATACCACCTGGGCTAGCTTTCACTTTGCTCATTAGCACATTTCTGTCCTGTTCTGCTTATCAGTGCCAAGTATTTTTAACATCAACATTCAGATTATAATGTACTGTTTTGTATATGAATGCCTAAATTACAGTCTTGCTCCCACAATGTCTGGCAGAAAAAGGTGAGCATGTTATATATAAAAAAACACAGCAGTGTTTTTTTTTGTGAAAAACAAAATTCAACATATTCTAATGTTACACTTTTGTTACCTAACAGGAGCACATATTTAAAAACACACTTTAAGTAGAAAGTCGCAGTAAGGGTTGATTTAATTATTAATGTATACTATTAGCCCAGTGAATCCCTGCCCCAGGTTGTTTCTCCATTACCCAAGATTTTTAGTTTTTACAGAAACCTAACTTCTTTCATACACATTCTACAGTTGCTCACTTGCCAAAGATAAGCAAATCAAAAAGCAAGGTAGAAACTGGTTTTGACTAAATATATATTTTTTGTCTGTCCAGTATGTTGATAAGCTTACAATTCTTGTAGCTCAAGGGGCCAGGCCAGCTAAAACTATATTTTGTGGATGCTGAATAGTTGTTTACCTGACAATAGGGATGGGCCAAACACCCCCTGTTCAGTTCCCAGCAGAACTCCCAAACAGGGGAAATGTTCTAACCCTAACGGCGAACCCCATTAGAGTCTATGGGAGCTGAACAGGAAAAATCAAAAGTGCCCATTTTGAAGGCTTATATGCAAGTAATTGGCCATAAAAGGGGTATGGGGGCCTGGGAACTGCCCTGGGGGATATGTATCAATAAGAAAGAAAATAATATATAAATATTTTTTTTTAACCATTTCAGCCCCGGAAGGATTTACACCAAAACCGGCCACGGATCGCACAGCAACGATGTCTGTCCCTGTTCTCCATTTATGGGCAGAATCTTTGCCTGAATTCGGCCCTGAAGTGGAGACAAAGACACACGTTTCTGTGCAGTGCACTCCATAAAGAGACGGTCACATTCTCCTGCTATGCAAATTGGGTGCTGGGAAACCCGCATCCAATTTGTATAGGTGTGAACCCAGCCTTAATGACCAGGTAATTTTTTGTGATATGGCACTGCAATAAAATTGATGTCCTTTCTTTTCCCAAAAATAGAGCTTTCTTTTGATGGTATTTGATCACCTCTGCAGTTTTTATTTTTTTTCTGCTATAAAACATACCCAATAAAAAAATGAAAAAAAAAAATCGAATTTCTTCATCAATTTAGGCCAATATGTATTCTGCTGCATATTTTTGGTTAAAAAAAATACAAATAAGCGTATATTGATTGGTTTGCGCAAAAGTTATAGCATCTACAAAATAGGGGATAGATTTATGACATGTTTATTATTATTTTTTTTTACTAGTAATGGCGGTGATCAGTGATTTTTAGCAGGAGTGCAACATTGCGGCAGACAGATCGGACACCTAACTGACTTATTTTTTTACACTTTTTTTGAAAAGCTCTGGCATAACTGAGACTCTAAAGTTATTTAAAGTCTGCAATTTAAAGTGTAAAACTCCATGGCTGCATTGAGGCTTATAACATTTCATCTCTTAACTGTGTATGAATCACAGATTTCCTAAGTGTAACACCATGTGCTATAATTTAAAGCTCTAATATATGTGAAATGCATGACAACATTTTAAAAAAATTCATAATGTAGTATACTTTCACATGCATACAGCATGGAGAAATACTCAGACAAGAGATTTTCCCATATTTCCAATTTCCCTTTAAATGTACCGTATATACTCGAGTATAAGCTGACTTTTTGAGCACATTTTTTGAGGCTCTTGAGTGAGGGTGCATCTGCAGCCTCACTGTGCCCATCTGCAGCTGTACCTTTGATAACTAAAACAGTGGGCATCTCCCACTGTGTCATGCAGTCTGTTCGGTGGCCGTCCATTGTAACAAAGCCCCACCTCCTGCTTGTCTGTGATAGACGGAACACTGATACAATGCCGATACAATCCCGATCACTAAAACACCACCCGTTTCCCTTTACATGAATGGTTTTATGCATATCACGTGGCAAACCTCGAGTCCTTCCGCTCATCCCCTAAATAGGATGTTGTGTTTGTGGTTCCTCAAATATAATGGAAATTTACTTTACGATATGTATATCCTAAATTACATAAAAAATAGTTAGCACTGGACATTATTACCCAATACCAGCCTATAATCATGACTATTGCAGTGAGGTGTGAGTTTTAGGAGGCATGCCTGAAAGTTTATGCTGATAAAATTGGCATAAAAAATGCCTTTAACCAGCTTGGAATAAATAAAAAAGTGTGTATTAATTCGAAAAAACTAAAAAACCTCTGTTAAAGGTGATACAATTTCAACATGAATGGATCACTTATTAGTCCCACCCATCTATATAATATGTGATATTATGCTGCATGTACTATAATCAGTCCATAATGGGTAGGCCTAAAAAACTAAACATGAGCCCACTGCCCCCAAAGCACCCCTCCATGTTGAGGGCTTGTGGCCTGGTATGGTTCAGGAGGGGGGCACTCGCTCGCCCCCCCCATCTTTCCTGGTCTGCCAGGCTGCATGCCCAGATAAGGGTCTGGTATGCATTTTGGGGAGACCACATGCCATTTTTTTTATTTTGGCATGGGGTTCCCCTTAAAATCTATACCAGACCCGAAGAGCTGGTATGGATTGGGGGGACCCAAACGCCATTTTTTTTTTACATTTTTACATTGCCGGCAATGGCTTGCAGCTGGGAAAATACATTTTTCTTTATATGTGCCAGTTTTACTGCAGCAGATTCTATACACGGTACAGATGCACCATGTTACAGCTAGACTAAGGGGGCCACCATGCACTATATTTAAATGCATTTTTCATTTATTTATTGTTTCACTTTAAGCATCATTATAATCACTGCTCATCTTTTTTAACCACTTCAGCTCCAGAAGGTTTTACCCCCTTCCTGACCAGGCCATTTTTTTGCGATACGGCTCTGCATTGCTTTAACTGACAATTGTGCGGTCATGCGAAGCTGTACCCAAACATAATTTATGTCCTTTTTTTCCCCACTAATAGGGCTTCCTTTTGGTGGTATTTGATCACTCTGGTCTGCTATAAAACACATGAAATAAAAATGTTTTACAAATCGAATTTCTTCATCAATGTAGGCCAATATTTATTCTGCTGCATGTTTTTGGTAAAAACATTTCAATATCCCGTATATTGATTGTAGACGCTAAAACTTTTGTGCAAACAAAACTATGGGATAGATTTATGGAATTGTTACTTTTTTATTGTTTTTACTAGTAATGGCGGCAATCAGCAATTTTTAGCCGGACTGCAACTTGCGGTGGACAAATCTTTACAACTTTTTGTTAATATTATATAATTTTATTTTTGTATATTAGCAAGTTTATTAAATGTTTATTTTATGTATTATTTTATGTATATAGTCGTTCAACTCAAGATGATACTTTGTTAAGCGTGCTAGTATTTCTCATCTTAAACCACAGCATTGCCTGATTACTTGTTGATTGTCTCCATCAAAATAAAAAACCCTTAGTGGTATTAACCCTTTCATGGCTAAGCCTTTTTCTGACATTTGGTGTTTACAAGTTAAAATTCATATTTTTTGCTAGAAAATTTTTCGGCTTCCTTCCAGTCTGTCTCTAGGCACCGGCAGTGGTGCGACGCAGATCGGAACTCCAGGTGGGTGGAGGCCCGCTAAGAGCGGCGAGAGGGGGGATGTCCACTCTAACTCCTCTGGTATAACAGCCGAACGACTTTTAGCCACATCAGTTGTTATACCTGGAAAGCCGATCGCCGGATTTAAAAAACAGTACTGGGATGATGCCTGCAGCTGCAGGCATCTTCCCGGTATAACCCCTGAAAGCAGAGTACAAACATCTGCGTACGCTCGGCGGGAAGGGGTTAAGGGCTGGTTCACAACAGATGTTTTCCAGTGCATTTCTAAACTATGTCCAGAATGCATGCACACTATTTGTCATGTATTAAAATTGCTCTAGTTTTCAGAGTGGTCAGTTTCAGTGCTTTCAGGAAAAGTACAACTTGCTGCATTTTTTTTGATAATGTAACAGTGCAATTGTAGGGGAAGATCCCTCTCTGGTTGAAAGACAGACCCAGAAGGGTTTCAAGTATGTCATTTGTTTTCTGAATTAATGTTAGAGTTATGCTATTTTTAACATATATGGCAGCTCCACCTCCCCTCTTCCCTACTCTGTCATTCCTGCATAGTGTATACCCTGGTATAGTTATTTCCCAGTCACTTTAATTCTTGAACCATATCTCTGTAGTTGCAACAAGGTCCAAGTTGTCACTAGACAGAAGAGCGGTCAGTTCACAAAGCTTGTTGCCTAAATCATGAGCATTAGTGCACATAACATGACAAACACTGCTATCTGCCATTTTATTTTTACCACCAGAAACTTTAACTGACCACCCCATCAGCCCAGTCCTTAGCAACAAAAACCCTCACATTTGTTTCAACCTGCTGGGGACAGAAATGCTCATCAATTACATCTCTGCCCCCATTTCTTAGTTTAAATGCATGTTCAAAAAACTCCTAAATTCTATACTAAGAAGTTCAGTGTCCTTGTGTAATGGATGCAGACCATCTCTTTTGTACAGCTCAAAATCAGACCACCTGATAGCATCATGACTAACAAAACCAAAACCTTCAGCTTTGTACCAATCCTTTAACCAAACGTTCAAACTCTGCTTTACAAAGTACTTTCTCTTGTTGCCCATTATGCACAAGTAAGACCTCTGAAAATGTAACAGTGCACCCTAACTGTTGAAGATCCTGGCCCAAATTCTAAAAATCCTTCTGTACAGAACGCACATCATTCTGGAACAAATCATTTGTGCCAAGGTGCACAACATTAACATTGCACTCGTCCTTTCGCTAGCTTTTTTGACAATATTTAAAATGCTCCTTTTATCTCTCCTAACAGTAGCACCAGGCAAACGCCTAACTTCCTTTGACACTTCCAGATATTTTCCTATAGAAACACCACTTACAATTGAATCACCAACAAGAAGATGACTTGTCCTTTTAGGAGCCTTATCCACAATACTTGTCTGGTTTGCAACCTCAGACAAAATAGGTTACTTTTGGCATTGCAATTTCTTTTCAGGGTCCTAATTCCTATGCAGAGAAGGGTTGCCATTTACAGAGCAGCTATGTGTGCAGCGTCTAGGACAGAAAGAATACTATAGGGGTTATGCAGTGTCACACCAAAAGCTACATGTTTATGGTCCACAGACCTCACTCTTCCCAATACAACAGTTGTCCCACACTGCCCTTTTCCTGCACAGTCTTTGAGGAAGAGGTGGATTCTTGCAGGGCAGCTCAATGGAGCATATTGGCTTAGACAGCATCCTGGTCTTAACCTGCAGGGCACAAACCCAGGAATTTAGACAAGACATGTTATTATGTAGACTAAAAATCTGGATACAACTGGGACAGCTTCCAAAAAAGTACCATGAAAAATAAATGACAAACAAACATTGCACTGAGCTAAACCAGACATTTAAAAAAAGTTCAAGTGCATGTACTAAACAAAGATAGTTGGCTGTCCCCAAACTCCTGCTGATTTCAAACTACTAGTTTCATATCAGGTCCGTTCTCCTTGTGATTGATAGCAGGCAGTCTGCAGATCCATAGACAATAAACAGCCTGCTATTGGCTACAGAACCCACTCACTACCTAATGTCAATCACAAGGAGAAAGCGGACCTGATGGGAAACTAGTGTTTCAAGTTCCCCATTAGGTTCTGCCCACTCTCCTTCTTTGTGTACCCCCATCAAGCTCCATCCACTTGAATGAATACTTCAGTCTCAGTGTGCCTCTACACATGATTTGTACAGATTTGTATACCCATTAGCAATAGGTACATGAATCTGCACCAACATTTGTTGTATGGAGGCACATCTGTATTCTGAAGAGTGTCTAAATCAGTTTGAGACAATGCAGAAATCACTTTTAATTTCTAGACTCAGCTATCATTGCTAAGTAATCACACTTTGAAATATAGCAGTTATGTGCCATTTAACCCACCATTACTTCTACAGAAAGCTACACAGATGTTGTTTGAAGCTGAAGCTCTCAATACTGTCCTGCATTGAAAACAGAATATAACTATACAGCATAGTTGAGCCCAAAGCAAATTTTGTATCACATTACATCTGGACACTGACAGTCATGGGGGAAAGATGCTACTATAATTAATGAATTGCTACATGCCTAAGAACTTTTTGTCTTGGTAGCAGATTACCTTTAAGGCAATAGCTGGAAACGAAAAATATAAAATTAAAAAACAGGTTGCATGTATTTCCACCATAAAACTGTCTAAATGAGCCCATAGAAAAAAAAAAGTCTCTTAATTCATCAAATGTGAAAATGACAGCTACTCAAATCAATATAGAACTAGCAGGCAAAAGGTAAAATTAAGTGGGACAGTTCACTTAACATTGCAAGAAAAATGCCAACACTTAATTTTGCAAGCTAGAACAGAGATTTATACTAAAACAGTTTCCAACATTTACAAGTCTTTGTTGTATACATTTGCAAATATATGTAAAGCCATACTGTCATGGCAAGACCCCTTAAGCCAGGTGTGATCCCAAATTCTAAACTTTGTTTATGTACTAAAATATTAAAGCTGTATGTATAGCTAAAACAATTCATTTAAGTGTTTATTAGGGTAAGAAAAGATTAGAACACCCTTTAAAGTGGAACTAAACCCACCAATTTAACTGTTGTCCAAAAGACACGCAGTGAATGACAACTGTCACAGCTGATTATGCTCTCAACGGAACTGTCAAGCCACCATGGCAACTGCAGATCAAACAGAGGCTAAGATGGCAGCTTTCATTGCTATAAAGGTGAGAAGGGTTTAGTTCTACTTTAGCCATTTCAATACAGGACACTTTCACCCCCTTCTTTCCCAGTTTTCAGGACTGTCCCACTTTAGATGACAATTGAGCAACACTGTACCCTATGAAATTTGCATAGTGTTTTCACACAAATAAAGATTTGTTTTGGTGGTATTCAATTACCACTAGTTTTTTTTTTGCTAAATAAAAAAAAGACTGAACATTTTGAAAAAAAACACCTTTTTTGTTTGTTTCTGTTATATTTTGCAAATAAATACTTTCTTCATAAATTTAGGTCAAACTGTAGACACTTCATTGGTGAAAATAACCCAAATCAGTGTTTATTATTTAGTCAGTAGGAAAGTTCTAGTCCACAAACTATGGTATATATACTGTATAATATCTCATTTCTCAAGGCCCGAAAACACCAGGACAGTACAAATATCCCCCAAATTATCCCTCTTTGGTAATTTGTACTCACTTTTGCTGCCAGTGGTTTAGACATAATAGCTGTGTGTTGAGTTATTTTGAGGGGACAGCAAATTTACACTGTTATACAAGCTGTACACGCACTACATTACATTGTAACAAAGTGTAAATCTTTTCAAAGTGTTGTCACATGAAAAGATATAATAAAATATTTTCAAAAACGTGAGGGATGTATTCACTTTTGTGAGATACTGTAATTATATATACACATACATGCACACACACTGTATGTGTGTATAGATAGATAGATAGATATCTCTATATATACATACATTTATTTTTATTTTTCAACACACAGTGACAAGCGCAATACAGTATTACCATAATAACACTATACTATGCTGGGGAAGGGATCAGGATTTTTCTACATATTATTATTGCTTATACTAGTGAATTTAACTGGTATAAGCAACCATTTTTACTGAAAGAAACTGATTCATTCAGTGTGCATTCTTTTGATTAACTGTGATATAGTCAATTGCATGGTTCAGATGGGCTGTGATTGGCTCTGTCTGTACCATGTGATCATGGTGACCAATCACAGCTAGACACATAATCAAAGCCATTCATTGTTTGTTGTTTGCAATTCAGCAGGCCGGTACACTGATCAGTCATTGGCTGTGTCTGGTGGACACATTTAATCTGTAGGAAAGTTATAGAGCCCCAAAACCATGGTATATACCATCTTTTGGTGGACATAGCTGGTGACAGATCATGCCACAGTGCGGCCACAAGGCAGCATGCAAGGCACATTCTGGGAGGACTTCATATGATGTCCACCCAGAATGATGAATATCCTGCACAACTGTCATTTGAAAATAGGCTGGGTGGGAAATGATTAAAATCTCATTGGTGTGTCCCTCTGGGTAGATTTACCCTCTCCATGTGTCCCAATTACATTGTCTCTAGGACAAAAATTTAAGGGACATCACCTGATTGCCAGTTGTCACAAAAAGGAGTGTAAATTGTCCAATGGGGCATCTGTTCCAGTGACCGATTGAAAGAGGAATCTGTTCCAGTGAAAGAGGAATCCCTCTCATATTTCCTTTCCATTCAATTTCCTTTCAACCCCCCCCCCCCCCCCCCATACACACACACACACACAATGGGACAGAGAAAGCAAAAAAATTATAAATATAAATTAAATATATAATATATAATATATATATATAATATAATATAAAATATAATTGGTATTAACCCTTTTTGTTCTTTATAAAACACTAAAATAAATAAATACAATGATCATATATACACTTCAACTAATGTATTTATTAAAACAGTTGCATAGCAATTTACCCAGTGAAAGTGAATATACATTTGTTCTGTACAAATGGGACAAAAAAGCTACTGAGTTATTTCCTGTGTTTGTTGAATATCTCTCATTTGCACTAGATCAGTGGTTCTCAAATCCTGTCCTAAGAACCCACTAACAGGCCAGATTTTATGTATTGTGAAAAAATATATATACTATATATATATATATATATATATATATATATAAAAACTTGCACTGATGATGAATTCATTAAAAAAGCTTTGCATTCGCTGTGCAGAAAAGTGCAAAAAGTGTTTCAGAAATTCTCAGGCATATCAAGACACCCCCACATGTGTCCCTACTCACTGGATCACAACGACACCCAGCTTTTCAGTCTGGGAGTCAATTCAGACTTATACCGATATCCAAAGATGGCAGATTCAATGAGAAGGCTTGATGATAGATACTCCTTTAGGATGGTCACAGAAATCTTCAAGATGAATTTCTCAGCCATACAAACAGGTACCCAAAATGAGAAAGATAGACTAATATTTTATATTAAGCATTAAAAAATGCATACTTACAAATGTAAGTTAAAAACAGGCATAAAAATAGAGATGAATGCAGCAAACGCTGTTCTTGGTGTTCTTTCCACGAGACCGGAAGTGGCGTCGGTCGTGCCGGAAGTTGCTGCATTCATCTCCATTTGTATGCCCGTTTTTAATGCATTTTTTTATGCATAATAAAACCTATTCCTAGCTTACTTCACTATTAGTCCATCTTTCTCATTTTGGATACCTGTTTGTATGGCTGATAAATTAATCTTGAAGATTTCTGTGACCATCTTAAAGGAGTATCTATCATAAAGCCTTATCATTGAATCTGCCATCTTTGTATATCCGTATAAGTCTGAATTGACTCCCAGACTGAAAAGCTGGGTGTCGTCGTGATCCAGTGAGTGGGGACACATGTGGGGGTCTTGATACGCCTGAGATTTTATGTATTACCTTGGGGAGATGCAGACTCTTATCTTGCAAACCTGGCCTGTTAGTGGATCCCGAAGACAGGAGTTCAGAACCACTGCACTAGATGGTACTATGTACTATAGTAAAGTTCTTATGATACATAGCCCCTTCTAGTGACAAAACACAGTATTTTCTAGCAATAAAAAAACATTCAACCGACACAGGGAATATCCTATTAAAATTCATTTTTGTGTATCACTTGCATGGAACAACATGTACTTTCACTTGGCAAATTGTTATGAAAATGTTTTTTTAATACACCACTTAGTGTTTAGGACCACAATTGGCAGATTTGTTTTGTTTTGTGTTACCATGTGTTTTTACAAATATTTTTAAACATATCAGCCTTTTGCAATCCCATATACAGCAAAGCTCAAGATGTGAGAGGGAGAAGCAGCACAAGAAGCCAAATGCAAAGAGCATGCAGATAGATTGAGAGAGCAGAGTGACAGAGATAAGCGCCTCAGTATGATTTTCTTTCCTTCACTGACAATTCACATGCTATTTGAGGGACAAGATCTGTAATGTGGTGTACACATGATCGGACTTTTCGGCCGGATTGTCCAGCGGACTAAGTCCACCGGACTTTCCAGCGGAGGTCCGCCAGACTTTCCGAACATGTGGACTTGCCCACACACGCCCAGACTTTTCCGGCGGACAATCTGCCAGAGTTTTGACAGAAGTCCGCGGGACATTTGAAATGAACGGACTTGCCCTACTCACGGAGTAAAGTCCGTTCATTTATAATGTGACTCCAGGTAGACGGGACTAGCGAAGGAAGTCAATGCCGCCCCCTCGATCAGCGACATTGACACTTCGCTAGCCCCATCACCTGGTATGGATTTTAAGCCGTACCAGGCCACGTGCCCTCAACATGGGGGGAGCCCTGGGGAAAGGGGGGCCCTGCGGCCCCCCCCCCACCCCAAAGCACCTTGTCCCCATGTTGATGAGGACAAGGGCTTCTTCCCGACAACCCTGGCCGTTGGTTGTCGGGGTCTTTAATAAGGGGGCCCCCAGATACCGGCCCCCCACCCTATGTGAATGAGTATGGGGTAAGATGTACCCCTACCCATTCACCTAAGGAAAAAAGTGTAACTAAAAAAACAACACAATTTTTTAAAATACTTTATTGCACAACTCGGACTCCGCTATCTTCTGCTCTTTTACTAGCTCTTTCACTAGCGGAGGAGCCCGGCTTTCTTCTTCATCGCCGCCGCCGTCTGGGGGTCTTGTTCCAACTTCGGGGGTCTTCAGGGGTCTCTTCAGTTCTTCTTGCCGGGCCCCCGCTTTCTTCTTCCAGCTCTTTTACTAGCAGTGGCCCGGGCTTCTGTCTCCGTTGCTGTCGCCTTCTGCTTCTTCTTTCTTCTTCCGATGTTGACTCGTCGCTGTCTCCCCTTCTAATGGCTCTGACGTGTTACGTTGCCAGTTATATAGGGACCAGGGGCGGGGCCACCGACTCATGTCACATTGTGACCCCTCCCCATATGATGTCACAGTCCCAGCATCCTCCGGGACTGTGACATCTCGACTCCCGAGTCCAGCAGACAATTTTAAGTCAAAACTTAAAACTAAATCCGCCAGACTTTTGCGAACAAAAAGTCCGCAGGAGCCCCACACACGGTCGGATTGTCCGGCGGACTCTAGTCTGGTGGACAATCCCACCGGAAAGTCCGATCGTGTGTACGCAGCATAAGTGTTACCTAACTGCATCAGTACAAAAATCAGGTCTCCTCCCCTGCCAAAGGCTGCTGTGTGGTAGAGCTCTGTAAATCGCAGAACTGGAGGAACAGAAAAACAAAGCATTTGGCAGCTAAATTAATATCATAAATGTATTTGCTCTGTGTATTTAGCTTGCCTGGAGTTCAATTTAAATGTTGTAAAATGTAATGAAAGGCATTATCCTTCATTAGTTATAACATAAAAAAAAATATATGCTTGACTCAAAATATGTCATACACATAAAATAAATGCACATAAGCAAGAAGGTAAAACACTATCATGCAAAATAGATTTTTTTCTGCACTGTCTTTTTACACCAGGGGGTTAAAATAAGTTAATCATCATTTGATCAACTTTACATAGATCAACTTGACATTACATTATAATCTGATCTAGTTACAATTCAGACTTTACGTGCACAAATCAGCAGTACATCACAGTTGGTGTAATATTTCATATTGATTCATCAATTTGCAGGTCTGGTAAAGCTCAGGGTTTTATAATAGAGTAATTTTTCACCAAAATCAAAGCTGGCTGATTAGGACACTCTTTACGCATTGCTGAAACAGGTCACTTTTTGATCACAAATTAGACTGAATGTTTTTAATGCTCAAAGAAATTAAACTGATTAACATACTGAATATATTTCTAACTACATAGCTAATGACATTATTGTAAGCATAAAAAGCCAATCAGTCTTCCTTGACTCATAGCCTAGTGTCTCTTAGGGGATGTGATGATTGTGTAAAGTCTTATTACCATTTTTCTCACTAAATTATAGTTGTTTAAATTCATTTTTTCTCCTCTTTTAGACTTTTGCAGAAAAGGTTCACACAATTAGACATGATAAAATCATCTACGGAAAATTATTCGGGGCAAAAAAAAAAATGAAACAAATTAAAATGACAGTTCTTTTGCACCTCTGTAGTGCCTATTTATATGCATACCTTACTAATGACAACAAAATAAAACATTTTTTAGTTTCTAAATGAGAATAAAATAACATCAAATGTAATCAACACTTTCTGCACCTAATCCATTTTGGGACAGCTACCTTGTCCAGAATACCTACTAATACATATCATTATCCAACAATTTTCTTCATGTTGGTTTTATCAATAGTAAGAATTGTTGAAAACATTATTGTAGAGTCATACCTGCTTTTACAAGGATGTATGCTTTTAGGTTACTTTTTGAGTATTTAGTGAAGCCTATACTGCAATCATAGGTCCCATTGTCATGGGTAAAAGAAACTGTTGTTAAAAGTGGTGAACCAACCCAAGTGAGCAGAAAATTACTTCTCTACCTTTTCTGAAAATGTTATTGAATACAATTTAATGGGTAGCTCCACTTTTGCTGGAAAAAAAAAATAAATAAAAAAAAAAAATGTGCACATAATTAAAAAAAAAAAAATATATATATATATACATATATATATAATATATAATATAATATATATATATATATATATATATATATATATATATATATATATATATATATAGTATACACTAGCCACATATTGTTCATATTAAATGTGTAGCGCCAACACTTTTCTAAAGTGTGCGCTATTCTGTAAAATTAGTTTCCAGAACTGTAACCGAGTTCTGGGGGTTAATTGTTTTAGTTTTTTTTACTTTGGCATCAGTTTGGCTGGGCTGTACTGGAGTTCTGCCCGGTCATAGGGGAAGTGAGCACCTATGACAGGCTGAGAGCGCAGCCTGGTTGGACGTGTTAGGTACCAATCTTTCTCGGAGCCAATCAGTGGACGTGTCTGGCCCGCTGTGTATTCCGGGAAGGGGTATTTAAGATGCTGAAGTCACCTGTTCAGGGTTCGGCTTGCTCTTTGATTCCTGGTTCCGGTCCGGACCAACCCTGTGAGGGGTCCCGGACCCAGTAGTGTCTGCTGCCCCTGTAAGCCTGGTCACCCTGACCAGCCCCAGAGGCCCTGGGGTGGGGATCCGTCCATTCCCGAGCCTCGGAACTGGCTAGTTCGAGGCCCAGTAACTAAAGGAGGATTCTGAAGTGTCCCGGTGTCCTCTCAGGATTGGAGAGGCACAGAAACTCGTACAAGCGACCAGGGTAGGACTCTTCAGAGGAGGGCCAAGAAGCTGGCTGCTCGATAAGAGCCTGGGAGCTGAGATTGTATGGACACTAGTGAATCCGCATTTCCTACGGTATCGTCAAAACGGCTGGAAGATTTAGGTACCATATGGGAAGTTCCTAACCCATCCTTTCACATTGTTCATTTGAAGTTTCACAACCTAGTCTGTGGCAGAGACTTTGCTAATATTTTTGAATCACTTGTTGGCTGCTAAATCTACAGACAAGGGTTTATCCAACAGTGAAGAGTCCAGTTGCGAGTGGCTACTCTCTGGGCTATCTGAGGAGACAGTTATTTGATGTCAGCAGTTCTGAAGTGCCTGAGCTTCATCACCCATGCCCTCTATTCCCAACTAAGAGACTGTGTTGAACGTTTATTTTGCGAATAAAAAATCCTTAAAAGGACTTTTGAGTACCGGCCTCTGAAATTTCTGGGTACTAACCCTGCAAACCCCTAGACAACGTATGAGGAGCTACAAGGAGGAGGTAATCGGTAAGCCCAGAAAACACATAGCTGCCCCGCAGGGGTTATGGCGCTACAAATGTTTTTGAAAATTACCTTTCCTTTTCAATCTACAGCTCTGTAATTTTCCGTAAAATTCAATGCAATATGGCTACCTGGAGGCATGCTCTACACAGATGGTGTACAGAATACCCTCCAGAAATATAATTTCTTGCTTGAGTGATTGACTTACTGATTTCCCCAGAAGAACTGATTTTCCCAGAAGCAAGTCAGATTCTGAGCATCCTTTGCAACAAAAATGTACTCCCAAAAGGAAATCATGTCTAAAGGGATGCAGACCATGCCTCTTTCCTCATTAGAGCCCTGCAGGTGCAGCAACTGATTGATAATTACAAAACTACTCCCATACAGATTCACTTTGACACAGACAAACAGCTATTTATGTACAGTAGAATAACAAAAAGTAGGAATCTGCAACAAAGTTTGTTAAAATCCTTGCAATGTATATAGATCACCCAGAGGAAATGTTTTTTTTTCCATGTACGCATTACATTTTAGGGCAATGGGCAGCATATGTACCACCACATGCCAAATATTTTACACCCTCTACCCTTATAATCTTTAGTGGCAAATCCTTTTAAAAGAATTTGTGTTTGATACACTTTGTTGTCTTTTTTACTAGCATAGATAGAAAAAAAAAAGGATGAGGACCTATTTTTTAAAGTAAATGATGTTTTGGTAAAAGTATATGTGATTCAGGTAAATGTGATTTAATAAAAAAAAATTGATTGATGCGTCATTCAAAATGTGTTCATTATAGCCTATAGAGCAATGCAATGCAAGTTGTTAAAATTGTGCCTTATGTAAATTTTTTGCACAATAAGTAGCTGTATCACAATTTGTTTAATGTATAGCTTTAGCTATACCTACCAGCACTGTAGTTTGAAAGAGTTTAAAGATTGACTTTTACAGCAACTGCTGGCAACAGAGGACTTCAGATTGAATTTTTTATGACTGACATCTATCCTATATCAAGATCAATATTTATAGAGGTAGATTGTTCTATTGATTCCATAACTTCATTTCTGATAATTTAAACTGCTGCTGAGTACAGAGGAGTGAATTGATTTAAAATGTACTGCAAATCCGGTGAAGCGGATGTTCACCAGGCTACTCTCAATTTACCAATTCTCTTTAATATTTATACCTGATTAGTCTAGTCTATGGTTCATAAATTGCATGCCATGTCTCAAATTGGGGGATTCTGTGCACATTCAAGAAGTTAATTCAGACAGAAAGTGAAGCATCTCCCCAAACTGCTTTAAACTGCCCAGTACATTGCAAATCACAACAGATTTACTCATCTGTGTTTGTGAGCAAGAAGATGGATCCTAGGGGGATCCAGGACCTTGAAATTGCATCACTGGGCTTGTAATTGAGAACACTTAGGGCTCTTTCTGACCAGCAGCCATGTTTTACTGTAGCCTCTGGTGTGTGCTGTGAAGGCAGCAGTGTTGATGCATCAAAAGTAAAGAATCACACTGTTTACTTTTTCTTTTTGTCATCTTTATTGAAACGTCACAAAGGGACTTTTAATTAGTCTTTACTCACTGCAGCAGATTGTGATGTACTGCATCACAGCATGCTGCACTGAATAAAGCTCATACCACTGCAGCACAATCATGTCAATGAACCCATATGGCTCAAGGCAAACTGCTTTATGTATGTGTTGTGACCAGGGCAGCATCTAGCCCATCTGAAGTTGTGGTGCAGTAAAAAATTTCAGAGGGTCAGAGAATGAGAGATCATCAGGGCAGTGTATAGGAGTCAAATTCTCCCTTCTATCACAAATTCCCCCATCCTCCCTCCCAGCACAAATCCCCCCAAAATCTCTCCTCCTAACACAACCCCCTCCAAATTTTTCTTTCCATCACAAATCCTCCCTCCCCACACAAATCCCCCCCCCTAGCACAAATTCCCAAATAATCCCACCCTCAAAACCCCATTATTTTTTCATGGCAGGGTTTTGTTTTTTCTAATCTGTATTCAAGGGATTAACCTTATTTGAGGGTCCTTTTAATTTAGGTCCCTTCCTCCCAATTTTCAATTGTTATTTGAATTCAGCAAATATAGCCCCCTACCTCTCAACCCAAGCACAAATGATAGTTAGCCCCTAATTGTGTTCCTAGTACAATTCCCTCTAAATCCCCTCCCCAAACTTACAGGCAGAAAATAACTAGAGAGCAGGGAAGAGGTGCGGGCTGTGCTATGCTCTTCCCCATATGTGATAACAGTGCTCCTCTATACAGCTGATGACTCAGGATAGATACAGACTGTGCATAGTTTGATTACCAACCCCCTATCTCCTCCAAGGACTATTCGTGCCCTGGCAGCAGGCGATGTGGTAGGGGGAAAGTTATCAAACCATGCACAGTCCAATCTAGCGATCATGTGTGATCTGCTGTATGGAGGAGTGATATTATCACAGGAAGGGGAGAGCACAGCACAGCCTGCACCTTCTCTCTCTAATTTCTGTTGGTCCTAAACTGCTCACTTTAGGAATTCACTGCACCAGGCTGTCTGCGGCCCTGAGTGCAGAGATGGGAAAGTGTGCCAGGCACAAAGTCCATGGGGAGTGGCTTGGAGGCACAACTGAAATCTGCCCACCCCAGCAGCCCCCTAGATCTGGCCATAGTTGTGATCGATGGACAAGGCTGCCTGGTGTGGCACCATATATATGAAACTACATCAAATGGCACCTTAAAGCGGAACCTTATTCAAGAGGAAGTTCCACTTTTCTTCCTCTTTCCCCCCACCTCAGCCATATTTGGAACATATTACATTTTTTGGCCGAGTGGGTACCTAGTTTTGAAAGGTATTCAACTTTTTCACTTTGACTGCCTATGCGATCTGAGAGGAAGTTCCCTTACTCCCTGCAACCTCCTTCCGGGACAAGTCACAGGTTCCAGAAGGCTGCAGGTCCATTTGAATGCACAGTGGGGAGCTGGCTGTGAAGCCACAAGAAGTCCCAGCCGACTTCCCACTGTTAACATGTTGGTGCCAGGAACTCGAAGACTGGTAAAGAACTGGCTTGGGTGAGGACAGTGCTGGATCCCTGCACAGGTGAGTACTGTATCTGGTTATTAAAAGGCTAAGTTCACTTTTTTTTCTAAATCCCATTTCCTCTATGTGCCAATATAGCATTAATGTACTTATTTTGCAGAAATAAAAAAAGCTTTCTATTTACTCTACACAGACTTCTCCATTACTTTCTGGATGGCCCTTAGAATGTGAAAATTATTAAGACACAGGAAGAAGTTCACCAGCTGCCCTTAATAACACACACCCTATATCGTCCCTCCTACTCCAGGAGATTACTACCACCCACCTCTGCAGGTGCACATTTTTTAAAGCAATCAGTTATCACAGTTATCACTAAATACACAGGCATCAATTTTTTTTCTACCTTACTTTCAACTTGCATAGATTGTTCATTTGTCAGTGTATGCAGGAGCTTAGCAATCTTATAACAGCCTATGTGAATTGAGCTGTAGTATTAAAAAAAGGAGAAGTATGCCCTGAGTTCTGTAAAGCTCACCATATACTATACAATCTGATTGTACAATCTCCTTTAGATCTACCATCAACCATGTAGTGCAAAGGTCTGCCTGATTGTATACAGAATGATTGGATAGATGGTGTGTCCTCCTATTATATAGTTTTGGTAAATCTAAAGGAGATCATACAATCATACATTATACAATGCTTCCGAGTCCAATTCTTCTAATAATTGCTTTAATTCAAGTTTACTACACTAGGAGAGGTTGCTCTATGTTTGAGTATATTGGCAGTGAAGGAGACCTGAAGAGCACACACCAGCTTATTCTTTAAAGGGAGTAGATCAATCTGAGAGGAGTATCAGGAAGAAGGTGGGTGCCATACTTACCAGCATACCCCATTTGGAGGGAAAACATATGTTTTAGGTCCAATTTCTGAGGTAAGTGCATAGTAGGAAAGGTGGTGGGAACCACTTGCATGTTGGTGTGGATTTGAAATACAACTAAGCATGGTGTGAAGGAAAACACATTTTTTGATATGCGGACACTTGTGTGAACACAACTTAGGGGACTTTAGTCATCTGAAATATTTAGGACATTGGATGTCACATTTATATTACTGTTTTTATATATATATATATATTTAATTATGTGCACATTTATTTGACACATGGTATACTTACATATATTCTGATAGGGGAGCATCACATGATATAATATTGATAATTCACTAGTAGATGCGGGAACGCATATTAATGGGAGCAGCACCCTGTGTGTTTTTTTTTTCAATATAGCTGAGTATTGTTTGTATGGAGATTTATTTCACTATGTGAAATAAAAATATATTTATTTATGTTTAATTAGTTATTTTTGGTCTATTCTTTTGGTCTAATCTTTTTACTAAAATGCTATTTTAGTTTTAGTCATATGTTAGTCAACTAAAATCTCCAGTATCTACCCAAATGCCCGCTTTCCTTGGAAACTCTGCCTATCTGTTAAAGGCCCAGCCCCCTGACTATCGGCAAGCTGCACTGGCCTCTGTCTTCTGCTGCCTGGGATTTCTGGAACAACTGAGCAGATCTGGAACTCCTCCATTGGATTTGTGTCTGTCTGGATGTGATGTGGACAGTGTTTCCCCTCCCAGCAGGGTACCAGTGCTTAGGACTGTGTAAAATAACAGCCTCCATAGACTGTCCATTTCTCTGCCCTGTGCACTCCCTCACTCCTATTTACTTCCCCATCCACACTTTCAGGTCATCTCCCCATCGCCAAAGTATAATGTACCCTGCCCTGTGCACTCCCTCACTCCCATTTACTTCCTCATCCCCACTTGCAGCATGGAATTACAGACAAAACTGTTTACAGTTTTTTTTTTAATATTTTAAAGTTGCCCTTCTGTTTGTCAAAAAGCAATATTTTTGTTTATGAGATTGGGTTTATTTATACAGACATTATATTTCAGCTAAATCTTTGTCTGTAGTGCATGTTCAAATCTTAATATCATAAATAATAATTTTATTAGATTTTTTGCTCCAGGAGTATATAATGAGTTTGGAAATTCTAGAGAAAAGTTTAAATAATGCATTACAATTTAACCAAACCCATTCAATTTTAGTCAACTAAAATGTGCTTTAGTCGACTAAATGAAAATTGGAATTGATTTTCGTCATAGTTTTCGTCAACTGGATTACTGTAATTCTAATTTTATTTTCACTTTGTTTTTGTCACTGAAAACATGCAGCTGACCAAAACTATGAAAAAAATATTTTTGTTGGCGACATCGACAATGGTTTACGAAAAGAACAATGAGGCTTCATTCACATCTGTGCATTTCCAAATGCATTGAAAACTGCACAGAAAATGCATGCTTTGCCTTTCAAAAACTTGTTGCAAACACACAAAAATGCACAGTAATAGACACCTCACAATCCACTATAAAAAAAATAGTTCTGGAGCTTTTTTGGGATGATTGTGGAGTGTAGAGCAGTCCATTCAAATGAATGGGCTGCCCTATGCATTGGAAAAGAAAACACTCCAAAATGCCAGAAAAAAAACGCAATGTGAATTCCCACAATGCCAAGATGTAAATGGGGCTTGATAACCGAGTGTCTCCATCCTGGAGTAAGAGGGCAGATGATGAAGGGTGTGTGTTAATGAGGTCAGCTGGAAAACTACTTCCTATGTCTTAACAGTTTTCATGTCAAGGGCCATCCAGGAATTAATGGAGAAGTTTTTTGTATACAACAAGCTAAATACTGAGGTAAGAGTTATGTAGGATTCTGCAAAATAAATACATTAATGCTATATTGTTACATAGGGGAAATTGAATTTAGATAAAAAAGGTGAACTTAGACTTTAAAAGTCAGGAGCTACAGTTTTTGTAGCTGATGACTTAATTTTTGGAACCCTGGCTGAAGCTCCTCTTTAATGTTAAAATAAAATAGTTATAATCGGTAATTCTTATATCTTAGCTATGTATGCTATAAATGTTTAGGATATTATATGTCACAGAGAAACTACATCACCACATAAAAGTGCAAAGCTGCCGCTAAATTTATTTTTGTCATAAATAAACACAAGACTCAGATATAATCTTTAATGCCAGCATTTTAGTAGAAAACTATTTCTTGAAGTATTTAAAGGGGATCTTTTTTTTGGGGTACCTTTGAAACTGTCATCACATAGCGGAATTACCTTCATTCAACAAACTTCCATTTATACATCTCAAAAGACTAAAGTTGGACCATTATCCAGTCCCAGTAAAGCTAAGTTGTCCACTATGTTTATTATATTGTTTCCCATATGATTCAAGTAAAGGTTGTGCAAATTGTTTTCCCTTTTAGTTTAGTTGTCCTTTAAAGATTTCCCTCCCCTCTTCTTGTAATACATATAGAAATGAACTTACCTTCAACAATGCTCAGGAGATCAGCCTTGCACTGCACTGCATAACCTTTGCACAAAAATGGCCCAGTTGTGTTCTCTGTGTACCAGGCATGCATGCCCCAGTCTCGTTCATTCCTAAGGCTGGGTCCAGTCCATACTTCTAATAACCCAGGTCATTATTAGTATGAACCAACCAGGAAAGGCCACACAGCGAAGATTTCTGAAGCAGGGCTGAAGCTAAGTATATTACTTTATGGGTTACATTGAGGGAGGTGAGATGGAGCTTTAAAGGAAAACTTTGAAAAGTTAGATTGAGTTTTAATCAGCAATACACATGTAGCGGCGACACTTTTGCAAGGTGTCCGCTATGTACAAATTATTTTTTTTTTCCTCAGAACAGTAAAGGGGTTCTGAGGGTTAATTGTGTAGGTTTAACTTTGGCATTAGTTTGGCTGGGCTGTGTTAGGGTTCTGCCTGGTCATGTGCACAGTTAAGTGCACATGACAGGCCCAGAACCAGGCCTGGTTGGACGTTTTGAGTATCAGCATTCCCCGGACCCACTCAGTGGGTGCGTTTGGCCCCACTAAGGAGTCTGGGGAAGGGTACTTAAGAGGCTGGAGTCACGTGTTCGGGGTTCGTAAGGTCGGAGATGCCTGTTCCTGAATCTGGACTGGGGTAGCCCCGCGAGGGGTCCCGGTCATAGGAGCGTGTGCCGCCCCACAACATGGTCCACTTGACTAACCCCTTAGACCCGCTTGGTCTGGGGCAAGGATACATCTGTTCCCGAGTCTCGGAACTGGCTGGTCCGAGGCGCAGTAACTGAGGGAGGATTCAAGGCGTCTGGGTGTGCTCTCAACTTGGAAGGGCACCGCAGCTTGTGTAAGCGACTGGGGGAGGACTCTTAAGAGGAAGGCCAACAAGCTGGCATCCCAAGAAGTGCTTGGTTGCTGGGTCGTCAAGGACATTAAAGAATACACATTTTGCCAGTACTGCCAAGGAGACAGAGAACATTCCAGGTACTGAGGAAAGGTTCCTGTTCACTTTGGATTGCAACTTTATTCAAGGTCAGAGACTTTGCAAGTTCCGGATCAAAGTGCTGACCGCCATAATCTCTGGCTAGAGATTTGTTCAGCTTTGAAGCGCCCAGCTGCGAGTGGCTACTCTCTGGGTTGGCATTAGAGACTTTCTAAAAATTAGCAGTTTAAGGTGCCCGAGTTTCTTCACCCTTGCCCTCTGTTCCCTAAAGAGACTGTGTTTGTTGGATGTTAGGCATGGGAGCCGTCAAAAAATTTATTTTGTTTCGTTCCGTTTCGTATAAAAAAAATCGTAATTCGTAAACGAAATTTTATTCGGATTCGTATGAAATATGAATTTCATACGAATCTTTATGAATCGTTAATTTGGATAATGAATAACGACACTCTACGAATAATAACGAATTATCCGAAAATGTATTAACGTTACATAACATAAATCTATTGTCTATTGTTCACCAATCACTCAGAGGAAGTACGAAATTCGAAATTTCGTTTACGAATACGAAATTTCGTATTTCGTACTTCCTCTGAGTGATTGGTGAACAATAGACTTGTGTTATGTAACGTTAATAAGTTTTCGGATAATTCGTTATTATTCGTAGAGTGTCGATATTTGTTATACTGAATCTCGAATTCATTTGAATCATTCGTTATATACACTATAATTTCTTTCATATAAGTTGAAATTAGTTATTTGGTCATTTGTATTTGGATAATTTGGATCCAAAATTCATAAACAAAATTTCGTATTTCGTACAGAATTCGTATTCGTAAAAATTTGTAATTCGGATTCGTACGAATGTACGAATTTCGAAAAATTCGTACGAATTTCCGATTCGTACGAAACTAATCGCACATTTCTATTGGATGTTACCCCTGCAAATAAAAACCTTTCTAAAGGACTTTTATGGTGTCGGCGTCCAAAGTCGTTGGGTACTAACCCTGGGAACCCCTAGATCTGGAAGAACAAGCCAAGCAGAGGTAAGCCCAAAAGTCAAGGCCGCCCCATCGAGGGTTATGGCCGCTACACACAGTAATTAACAATATACGTAAATTTGGAAGTAAAAGCATTTGTTATTACTGATTTGTTATTATTTATTTGTTATTATCACTAATAGTATTATTTGTTATTATTCCTTCTTTTATCATGTCAAAACAAATCATACTCTTGCACTGTAGAGATTAAACACTGGATATTTTGTCATTGCCTCTCTTAAATCCAAACACTTCTATATACTCTAGTTTAATTTCCCTTATTATATCTGAACAAACATTTGTTTACATAAATATCATTTGATTTTCATTGCTGTAAGACTGTCTTCATATTTACTGATGTAATTATTGGACAAAATAACTAATTAGATTGGGATTAACATATTTTCAAAATGTCTATATCATTAATAAACAGCCTTACACTTTTTGGTTGGGCTCGTACAACTTGCTTCAGTAAGTAATCCTAGAACTATGCCTTGTCTTGTTAGCATCATATTATTGTTTACAAATACAGCAGCACATTTACTTTGAAACTTTCAATCTAGACCCTAAAGCATAGTAGTAAAGAACAGTCAAGAAGACTTATTATCAGACACCTAAGCATGTTAAAAATTTTGCGTTTTGCGTTTCGGAATATGTACAGACGATCGGAACTTTTTCCGACCGAAAAATTGAGAACATGCTCTCAATGTTTTGCTGGCCGAAATTCCGCCAGGAAAAGTCCGATGGAGCATACACACGATCGCATTTTCCGACCAAAAGTTCTCATCAGACTTTTGCTGGCGGAATTTCCGATCGTGTGTACAGGGCATTAGAAAAGAAAACAGCCACCACACCTAAGGACAGATAAGCTGCAATATATTTTTGTTTTTGTGTTTAGATACAATTAGCATGAGGACAGTGTTTTAACAGAGTTGATAATTCAGGTAGGGATATTTTACTCACATAGTGGGAATGTGTGTTGGTTACAGGACATTACAGGTTTTGGTGGGCTGGGGTGCCATTCATTTTATTTAACACCCTAAACCACTCAGGCAACACAGCTACACTGCAACAAGCTACGATAACAATGCACTGTCATGCATTCATTCCTGAGAAAGGGTGGTTTTTGGCCACGGTGCTGTGGGTTGGCAAAAAAGCTCAGGTAACAAGATAAAATCTTACAATGTATTTAGAGATGAAACAGTGGCACCTGCGGAGAGTGCATGGCAACACTTCTTCCCAAGCATACACAGTAACAAACAACAAAATGCCAGCACTTTTGATGTTTCCACAATGCAAGTTTATTTTTTCATAGTGAATACAGGATAAATCTCATGAAGACGATAACGCATTTCAGCCACCCTTGGCCTTAGGCATACAAAAGATAGATGGAATCCCCAATCCTTATGTACCCACCAATCTTTTTACATTCCAAAATTACTGTATCTGGACACCTTTTCTCCATAACAGGGGACTCCAAAGTGCTAAGGTCCTGTTTAAGCCTCTCATTCAGATGATCATAGAGCCTCAAGATTACTGTCACAAGTTGCCCTAGTGTATCAATCTTGGAATGCAAAGCTAATAACAAGGATTCCTCATCGCTCATAATCACTTTTATTAGTTGACAAAGTTTTATTCCATCCATCGGAAAAATTCTCATAATACGATATACTAGGCAATCATTTTATTCTCAGGCCCCTGGCATATGTATGTTTTTTAGCCTAAACTCTCTATGAGGAAATAAACTTTAAAAATGCTGGAGTTTTGTGGCTTCTTGGAAGCTTTAATGAAATCCAGGTTAACATGTGATATAAATCAAGTCAAGTGTCAAGCTGGCCAAACTGTTGGCAACTTAGTTCAGCAATTGAAATGATGGGGAGTTTAGCTATTAAAAGGTAATTAATGCCAGTCAACATTACTAATAATAAATCTAAGTTGTTGCCTGATTTCTGCCATCTTCATTTTCAACATACATAACTCATGAATTCTGTATAGTAACAGTTCTATATTCTGGATGACATTGTCGTCCTTGTGAGTGTCTCTATTAAACTGTGGCATTTTGATTTTGTTTTCTTCTTTATGGCTAGGTTTTGTGCAGTGAAACAAAGACACCAGACCTAGTAAAGAAATGGATGTTAACAATTTATCAAGTCTATATTTTGAAGTAAAGCTATAATAAACCTTGCAGTATAAATCTAAAAATCTTGCCTTTTGGCAAGTTACTGTCTTCCAATGTTCTTTGACTGTGACAAATTCATCAAAGCAGAATTCAGCTTCAGGGATCCTTAATAATAACAACATAGCACAATGTTATATGCCTGGTAAGATAGAAGGTTTATAACCAGTTTTGTCTAAATTAATTAAATGAGGATGGACAGCATATATATAAAAGCATGTATTTAACAGTGCTGTACATGGTATGTTTGTCCAGGTGAAGTTATCAAATGTAAAAAGGCAGCTTATGTGTTTATTTGTAATTAATATTTTGATATAAGTATTGCTTTGATTTAACAAAATAAGTAAATTCCTTTTTTAATACTGTATATTTAGGAGACTATTCATAGCAGAGAGCAGATACCGCTATCCACACTCCACTGGACAAGTCAATTATAAAATGCAAGCTTTGTTGTGCAGCCTGCAGTGTCTTATGCAGTGTTATATAATGATGTAGACACACTGCGACTAGTGGAAACAGTAGTCACATGGTTTAGGTCATGTGCTGAGGCTCTCCTCTTCATCCCTTTTTTTCCCCCATGAATTGACGGGCAGAACTTGGAAACAAGCAAAGTGTTAAATCCATTTGTAAAGCACATTGCTGTGCTTTATACGTGTGCATTGTTTAAATCAGTGCTTTATAACTAGGCCTTTTAAATAAACTAACACCATCAAACATTGAAAATACAGTAGATTGAAGTGTCCTAAGACCAATGGTATTTAGCTTCTTCTTCCATGGCTGCCACTGCAAAATAGTCAGTGTTTCCCATTATAAGGTAGCATGTAATGTCTGTATATTATGCAGAGAGCAGGCCCAAAGACCAAACGCTAGGGCTGATAATCTTCACAAGACAGAAGGGATGTTTCAACTCTCTCCTAAGCTCCGACACCAGTTCAGTATTTGCCGTGAGAGCCACAAAAACAGGAGTGATTGGAGAGCTCTGTAAGTGGTTGGTGGAGTAGGCCTTAAATAGACCCTGTCTATGTTCCCAGAATGGACAAGGTGATGTGGTCTATTTATAGTAAATGCAAGTAAAAGTGGCAATGTGGTAAAAGAAAATCCATGAAAGGGGTATTGTTAATATTAAAGTAAGCCCAAAGCACAAAATTAATGCCTTCCTGATCATTAAAAAAAATAAAAAAATAAAAAAACTCTTTCCGACCCTCATTTCTCAAATTATAATTTAAAGCATTCTGTTCTGTAAAATAATCAATTATGGTGTGCCCTATCCTGTGATAGTGGGAGAACATCTGGAGTTTACAGCTTCTTTAAGCATATTGGTACCAGCTGTTTTTCTAAATATTATAGAAAACTCTATACATCTGAAAAAGTAATTTCATATATATTTTTTAATTTCCTTTGCCCTCTTATACTATTTTTGACAAGTCGGTCTTGCAATAAATTCCACAACTTTCAACAACTTTGAAAGAGTGAGATATATGATAAAGGTAGGCATTTTTACCAATATGACAGTGTAGTAAAATATTTATTTTTCAGATCTTATATGCAAGATTTCACAGATGTTATCACACTTCATTAAAAGAACACCGATGAGAGATCTCACATGCAATATTAGCACCCTAAAAATAGAGTACATTTGGCAAATCAGACTGTTCTTTATTCTGAAACACAATCGATTTTGTGTCTATGATACTTCTAATTTGATTAACTAATCTTCTCCATTTTTACCTAACCTTCTGATTCTATTTCTACCTGCAAATCAACAAAGAACACTGAAAAATTGGCAACATTGCTTATAGCACAAATTGCCTGGACACTGAATCACTGTAAGTGACCCTCCATTTCTAGTAATAATTCAATGAACATGGTTACACTATTTCCCTGTATGTGACTTCTTAAAATATTTAATGGGGGTTCTGTTGTTCATTTTGTGGTTTCCCGAAAGTTAAGAAGAGTTCACCAATAAAAAAGGAGAGCTAAGGTGAAGCAATGTGATACCAGCAAGGCCATTCTGTATTACTGAAGTAATACATGTCAATGTATTTTTTATTGGTGCAGTGCGTATTAAGATGCTATTGAGCACAGAGAATGTTCTCAACATATATTTGTTTTTCACTTATATACGGCAATAGGCTTATCACAATGCAGAGAACCATTTTACTGTGAAGCTCTGAAAGTTGATTTCACATGTGCTATGGTTTTCAAATGTATTGCTGTATATCACCTATTTCTTTTACTCAGCATGGGACTGGAGCTGTATGAAGCTTGTGTTTTAGTGTCATTTCCTCAAAGACACTGGGGATATTCATTACTCTCAGATATAGTTTTATTATTCTAAAAGCATCCTAATATTTGAGGACATATCTTGTTTTCCAGTGTGTTGGGCTTACTAAAGTTATGTAACTCAAATTCCTGCTGCTTGCTCATTTTCAGCACAAAACAATATAATTCCAGTTGATATACACCAGTGACAAAAACAATAAAACAACAGATGATAAGCATGTATTCCTTCTCTAGTCTGTTATTACCATTACAGCATTCTTAAAAAAGACACAGCAATAGGTACAAAATTCTAGGCAATTATACTGACACAAAGAGCAATACATTGGAGAAAATAAGGAATAAATCAAGCTATATTCTACATGTGCTGCAGGGTTCTCTGGAATAAATTATATTAAATGTAGCACCATGTTCATTTGTATGATTAAATAGAGAAATCAAAGCACATTAATAGTCTCAACTGTGTGGCATTTATCTAACTTTCAGATAACGTTAGAATTACTAATAACAGTCATGAAAAATTGTAAGCCTTAAGACACGTACAGTATAAACCCCTTACTTATAACATTTTTACCATGGAGGGACCCTTGGAAAAAAGTTTCAGGAAACCTGTGCTAAAAAGTTATTATATCCACAGCTCACAATGCATGGACATGATTAGTAAGTTGTATATAAAATAGATATTTTAAAAAATTATGCCACATACCTATTGTTTTTGACAGCCAGAGTGGATTTCTTTTTTTTTTATTATTTTTTTTTTTACATCCATTGCAGCATATGACAAAATTTTCAGTGGTATTCATGAAATTGATATCATTAATGGTTAGAAAAGAAGTTCACAAAGAGACAAATGCTATGTCTGTTGGTGATCAGTGGACAAATGCCCTAGCATAATGATGGTTATTGTAAAAGTAACCCCTTGTTTTAGTGGTTACTGGAGAAGTGTCTCCTTGCATTGGTGGTTGCTGAAGAAGTACCCCCTTACATTTTTGGTTATTGGAGAAGTTCATTCTTGTACTGATCCTCAATGTAAGAGGTGTCCATGTACAGGTTGAGAGTCAATGGGAAATATTTTCCCATTACATTGGGAAACATTGGGAAAATGCCTAATTTTAAGACAGCTAAAAAGGATCATTATTACCCGTAAATACTTACCTGAAATACAAGAGGAGTGGCTTCATTGGCCCTATGCTTTTAGTTTTTCCAACGGTATTGTCAGAACTATGCAGGCATAAACAGGTAGGTTATCAGTTTGCCATTGCTCACAGCTTACAGAACCCATAGCAACCTCTGGAGAACATCTAAGGTTTCATGAAACTCTGGCTCTGAAAAGCTGCCTTACCTAAATTACAGTTGATATAAGACAATCATATATATATGTGTGTGTGTGTGTGTGTGTGAAATAATTGTCAAGGCTTTGTTTTTTATGAAATGCAGCTTTCACCATCTTTCATTCTTTTGCAGTGACTGTCTGTATGCATGCGCTCAGCAATTGTAATATATAATTTCTCAAGGCAGGTTTCCCAATAGTGATAAAAGTGGAACATGCTGTGTATATACCTCCCAACCATCCCAGATTCCGTGGGACTGTCCCAGACTATCAAATAAATCCTGCGGTCCCATGAATCTGAGCTGAAGTCCTGGAGCCCACTGCCAGAACAAGTTCCAGTAGTGGGCTCCACTCAGTGGGATATCCTCAATGAATTCAATGTGTGCCCTCACACACTGCACCCAGTAAGGATTCCTGAATGCCTGCCCTCTCTGATTTTCCCCCTCCATTTCAATCTTTTTCTCAGTCATTGGTTGTGCTAGTTTCAGGACCTTCCAGCTCTGCTGACAGACTCTGGCTCTCGTTTACTGCCTCCCAGAATCTCCCACATGGTAAGGGGACTACCAGTACTAATAGACAGCACCAGGGGCAGAGTGACTATTCAGGCAGTTGGGCACTGCTGGGGGACCCATGAGAGGTGCTGTCACTGCACCTCTACTTTTTGCAGAGTACCTGCAGAGTGGTCTCTATACATGCTCCCTGCACACATATCCCTTTTCCTGAGGACAGGACAGAGACAGTGGAGAGCATTAAGAGCAGAGAGCCCAGTATCTGGCCACAGAACAGGGAACACCCCTCCAGGAGACCTGTGCATGGAAAGCCCCGCTCCTCCTCTGCAGCTCCGATCTCCCATTCATGCTGTTGTGGCCCCAGCTGGGACACATATTTTAACCTGTTGATATGGCAAGAAAGTATTTTTATTTGTAACTTTCTTTAACCACTTCAGCCCCGTAGGATTTGCCCCCTTCCTGACCAGACCATTTTTTTGCGATACGGAACTGCGTCGCTTTAACTGACAATTGTGCAGGGGAGGTGTATAGGCTCTGTTGTCACGCCGCGGGCATAGTGCCCACATCGCTGCTCAGTGCCAATAAATTTTAATAGAAACAAAGAATTTTTTTTTTTACCAAATTTTTTTTTTGGGCTATTTCGCTTTTTTTTTTTTTGGGGGGGGGGGGGGGGTTGTAGGTTGCCCTATAATAAACACCAAGGCCAATTAAAGACATTATATTTATTTCCCTCTCTGCCTTTTTCCTTACATATCTTAATAACTTTGATATATGCTCTATTTAAAATTATGCAAGGATTAGTCCAAAACATGTATGCTTACATCGCACAAGACATTATACAAACAGATTCAGAGACAAGGATCTCCAGACACCTTCTATTTTTCTTAAGTGCTCTGGGACTATCAACACCTGGAGCACCCCAATATGCACATATTGGAGTTTATTTACTAAAGTCAAATGGACTGTTCACTTTGCAAGGGAAGTTGCATTTTACAAGGGAATTTTCCCCAGAAATTTGAACAAATTCACCATGCAGGAAAATTCCCTTGTAAAGTGCAACTTTCCTTGCAAAAGTGAACAGTCTATTTGCCTTTTGTAAATCACCCCATTGACTTGCAAAGAAAATCTAAGGGCGGGCCTGCCCCTTTCTGCTTCTGGTGCCTACCTCTTGGTTATTAAAGAGTCCCTGTCACCAACTTTAAAAACCTGCAAGTAAAGCCACTGAAAAAGCAAGCTTTTTAAATGTTTTTATGAATATCTACATAGCTGCAATGGGGAATGCTTTAAAGTGTAATTTGAGTGACAACTCTGAATCTGCTGGGACTGCTGACACCACATTCAAGATGGCAGCAGTGGTCCCAGGCCTTTTGGATATCTACAGAGAAGCTTTTATAGGTCAATAACATGCCTAAATGCTTTAGTCACCGCTAAAACCTTTAACTGACACGGCTAACCCCCATTCCTTCAACTGCTATGTCTCCACTGTCACTAAAGCTTTGACATTCATTTTAGAATGCTTAATTTGAAGAGACATTGGAAAGTATGTTTGTGCATTTGAGAGTACCTGCATAGTATTGCTATTGCTATCATTTTTTAAATGGAAAGGTCCACTTTAACTCTTTATAATTCTATGCAATTGCAGCAGTCTACCATTTGTTAGAAATATCATTTCTGCATTTTGCATAGTGTTAGCAAAAAGGTATATTTTACAGTTCATTTGGAAAGATGTAGCAGAGTCTGATTTAAATCAGATTTGAGTGTCATATTTTAATTTGAGCAATTGACACACAATTACAATACCAATGTTGTTTTCTGTTCGCGTGTGTGAGGTTTGATTTGACTTCAATAGATAATTATGTGCGCAGGGATAGTAAAGAGTATTTGCTAAATCTGTTTTCATTGAACACTTCAAACACTGAATCAACATTTAACTGCAGCAGTAAGGTGTGAAGCAATTATGTTGTCATAAGATGCCAGTGTATAGTGTATCTCAAACACACAGGCTTAAGAGAAAATACTGATTGCTAATCACAATAATTGTGAAGGGGAATTAACTTTGGAAAATATTCAAATTAAGTCATAGGGGGTTAATTATCCATACTAACGTAATGCAGGCAAAAGTTTTATTGGTAATGTTGATGTGCAATTTCCGCACTGTTTTTCTGATTATTATAACTATTTACAAAATTGCAACATATTTTGTTGTAATTTTTTATGAATAGGCTCATTAAAATAATTGGGCAATTTAATTATAAAGTAGGTTCCTGCTTTTGTAGCAACAGAGGGGTCATGTTTTCCCCTCATGCCACGTACACACGATCAGACTTTGAAGGACTAGGTCCGATAGTCTTTCTGACGGACTTTGCAGCGGAGGTCCGCTGGACTTTCAAACGAACGGACTTGCCCACACACAATCACTCCAAAAGTCAGACGGATTTGAACGTGATGACGTACGACCGTACTAGAATAAGGAAGTTCATAGCCAGTAACCAATAGCTGCCCTAGCGTCGTTTTTAGTCCGGACTAGCACACAGACCGTTTTATTTGACAGGACTCGAGTCTGTCTGACAGATTCAAAACATGTTTGATTTCTAGGTCCGTTAGACTTTTGGGAAAGAAAAGTCTACTGGAGCCCACACATGATCGAATTGTCTGATGGATTCCGGTCCGCCGGACCAAGTCTGCCGGAAAGTCCGATTGTGTGTACGCGGCATCAGTCTCTGTTTTAATGCACATGGACACAATTGCAGGCATGCAGTGCCTCTGTAGCTAAGAAATGGTATTGCAGTTTGTTTATTCAGACTTAATAGAACTCCATAGAATTATGGAGCTGCCCTATGTGCATTTGTCACCCAAAAGAAGCTCCTGCTGCTTTTTAGGCAACAAGCTTAGAGCAATTTTTTAATTCCCGTTTTGCCATGATTGCTGTGTGATTCTGCCATGCAACAATCGTGGCAGAAACACACTGCATTTGTGGTGCCATTAAGAATAATAGCACCTAAATGTGTATCATGCATGTTGTCATGATTTGGAATTTTGGGCAGAATCACAGCTATTCTGCCTGAAATTCCAAATCTCCTAATGTGAACAGGGCCTAGGAGCAATATATAATGTGCAATAAACCATGTTGAGCATAGTGTGTTTTGATTTCAATAAGTTCTGATTGGTTTGATCCTTGCGCTACCTTTCTAAATAAGCCAATATGAGGGATATGATATCTGAAAGTAAAGTATATGAGGAATGAGGAGGGATGAGATTCCTTAATGTTTTTGAGGGGCTAGAAGTGGATATCTGCTCCTGAACTTTTATTGACCTTAATGATTTAGATTGTCTAAGATTTGTAGGTAAACTCTTATGAAGAATTTGTAAATGTCAAGTAATTTTAATGAAAACATTTTTCATGTTGGAGAATCTATTAGTTTTGGAATAAGAGATCAAAATCTATTACATCAGAGAACTTCGGCCTCTTTTACACAGACAATCCGTACAGGTCCGCCTGTCAGTTTTTTAGGTGGATCTGAACGGACACTCCATAGACCTCTATGGAGGGACGGATGTCAGCGGTGACATGTCCGCTGACATCTGACCTGCTGCGAAAAATTGTGACGGAGGAAAAACCTACTTTTCCATCCGTCTGCGGATCGGATTGGGTGGCGACAGACTCTACGGTCCGTCTTCATCCGATCCCCCATAGGGGAGAGCGGCGCTCTGACAGGTCCGTCCACTGAGCAGAGCGGGCTCCGTACACGTCCGTGTGAAAGAGCCCTTAGTCCAAACAGTAGCTGATCAGTCAAAGCCTCCACAAAAAAAATCCACCAGTTGGTATTACATGGGTGTGGGCACTCACATCTGAAACAGTTTTAATGCAACAGTGTCCTGTTGGGAGACATAATGTAGGAAATCAATGTAAAACCTATAAGTATGCAATCTATTCATTGTAGCAGATTGGTTGAGCATATCATTAATCTCTGTTATTGCTCTTCATTGTTTTTTATGAAAAAAGCTCAATTGCATTGACAAGGCATGGCTCTATTGTTCAATGGTTGTTCATTAATCATAGAACTTTTTAGATGGCAAATGGGTCAATGCCAATAACAATACAATAACTCTATATAAGGTGCAGATTTAATGAAACTCATATCTGTAAAATTTAAAAACCACATTAAGGTAAATATAACAAAAATCAGCTTCAGGTACGAGAAACAGTGAAGATCATGTCAGATCTCAAATCAAAAAAACAAACATGCATTTAGAGAAAAATCTTTACAACAGTACTATACAGCCACTGACTTGGAACAAATAGCCATTTTTCTGAATTTTCTGATCTTGTAACAGGTCAGTATCTCAAAATACCAATATCAACAGCCAACCATCTAGCACACCCAGAAAAAATGGATTCATTTAAAAAGAAAGTGCAAACAGAAAATGTGAAAAGAACAGAAATCCATGACAATAGGATACTTAGCTGAGTACTGTAAAATTAACCCCTTTATGACCACATAAAACATTGATGCAGGGTCCAGGAAGTGAGCTTTATTCCTGGGCACTACATATACAGTATGTGCTCTTGTGTTTGTGCTGTAATCGTGCTTGCTCGCACCCCAAGCACTGAGAACAAGTTTTCAGTGACAGCTCCAGTGACAGCTCTAGGTCTCATACTAATGATTGGGAGCTGGGTGAAATGGAATCGGATTATGCAATTACTATGAACACTTTGATTAGCCAATCACAGTTATTACTGCTGTAATTTACAGTGAGATGATTTGCACCAGTGTTCCTCCTCTGTTAATAGGAAACAATATATTTAATCTTTTCCTCCACAGAGGAGAAGTCTGTATAAATGAAAGATCAACTAGATCAGTACTTGATCCAGTTTAGTGAATGTCAGCGTTGGTGTCAGTTAGTGTAGGTATCATAGTGTCAGTTTTGGTGTCAGAGGCAGTGTCAGTCAGTGACAGTGTTAGTATCATTTTGTGGCAATGTTAGAGTTAGTGTGTTTAGGTAAGAAAAACATTTTTTTTAACCACTTCCCATCCCACCCATTATCATATGATGTCCGCATGAGGGATCTCCCATCCTGGGCGGGCATCTAATGACATCCTGGGCTTCCTGGCCGCCGTGTCACTCAGGAGCCAATGCGCATGCCCGGTGGCCGCAGTGTTGCCGGGCACCCGCAATTGCCCATTAACAGAGCAGGACCGTGGATCTGTGTGTGTAAACACACAGATCCACGTCCTGTTAGGTGAGAGGAGACCGATCATGTGTTCCCAGTACAGAGGAACACCGATCAGTCTCTTCCCCTTGTGAGTCCCCTCCCCTAAAGTTAGAATCACTCCCTAGGTAACACAATTAACCCCTTGATCACCCCCTAGTTTTAACTCCTTCCCTGCCAGTGACATTTATACAGTAATCAAAGCATTTGTATAGGACTGAGTGCTGTACAAATATGAATAGTCCCAAAATGGTGTCAAAAGTGTCCAATATGTCAGTCGCAATGTCGAAATCATGATAAAAATAGCAGATCGCCGCCATTACTAAAAAACATGCCATCTGTCCCCTATTTTGTAGGCACTACAACTTTTGTGCAAACCAATCAATATACGCTTATTGCAATTTTTTTACCAAAAATATGTAGAAGAATACATATCGGCATAAACTGAGGAAAACATTTCTTTTTAAAAAAAAAATTGGGATTTTTATTATAGCAAAAATTTATAAAAAAAAAAATGGGATATTTATTATAGCAAAAAGTAAAAAAAAAATCATGTGTTTTTTTAAACTTTTGTTTATAGCGTAAAAAAAAAAATACAAATACCACCAAAAGAAAGCTCTATTTGTGGGGAAAAATAAAAATTTCATTTGGGTACAGTGTTGCATGACCGCACAATTGTCATTCAAATTGCGACAGCGCTGAAAATTGGCTTGGGCAGGAAGGGGGTGAAAATTCCCTGTATTATAGTGGTTAATTAGTGGCAGTGTGAGTATTAGTGTCAATGTGTTTCGGTAGGACAAAAAAAGGAAAAATACTAAACAAAATGGCAACTATTGTTTGCTCTAATATAAGTACAAATAACGTATTCATACATAGTATTGACATGTTTGTCAGGAATAGGAAGATCTATTTTGCAGTTTTTTTTGTAGATGGGTCATAGTAATGGCATAAAAATATACTACTACATTAAAAAATATATATATTTTTTACAATTTTAAGCAAGTTTCCCTTTTTATTACAAAACAAGGTGTGGGGATATCCATTACAATTTACTGCCAAATTATAGCTCAATCTATCCTAAAAAAAACAAGGTATAATCTATCTGGATACACTAAGTAGTTACGATAACATGTACTTCATAAACACATTTCATAATTGGGTTTGGGTGGTAAGATTTGCATTGACCTTGGTCACGAAAGAGTTAAATGTGAATGGTTTCTAGAGGTAAATGCAGTGCACATATTCCTGTTTTCATCATCTTGAAAAAAAATTATTGTCAGTTAAAGTAACACTGTGCCGTATCACAAAAAATGGCCTGATCATGAAGGGGGTAAATCTTCCGGAAGGTCAAGTGTTTATTATAGCAATACAGCCAGATGAAATTTCAGTTCTTTGCACTGCTGATCCTACAGAAATCCTTAGGCCCCTTCCACATGGGCAGGACCCGGTTTTGGTCAGCAGGGGATCTGTCTGCTGATCCCTGCTGAGCTGAGCGGAGCTGACGGATGACATGTCCGTGTCCGCTCCGCTTATGCAAAGTGGACACGAACACAGACCACTCTGCTCTATGGAAAGCTGAATGTAAACAGACCGGCTGTTCATTTACATCACATTTCCCTCCAATCTCATCCATCCAGACGGAATGGAATGGGTCCCCTTTCCATTTGTTTTTAAGTACTAGTATCCAGTGCTAATTCACAATCCATTACAGCTGGTACTATACAAAATAAAAAACATGGAAATTCCCCCAAACACACACATTTTTGATATTAGTATTCAAAATACAAGCTCACATCCTACAAGTGTGCTTTGACTATGAGCCTGATTGTTTTATTTATTCTAAGAAATTGGAGGAAAGTTTATGATAACAAAAAAGTGTTTTCACAAATGTGCAAATGGGTCATATTGATTACTAGTACCTAATTTTATTTCATTTTAGGTAAGAAATAATTTATTGTAAGAGCATACAATGTAAAAGTCATTCATTTTGTTTCTACAACCTTTTAATAAGCTTTGTACTCCCATTATGGCATTTTTTTAAGTCCTTGTTATAATCCTGCATAGCGGCCATTTTCTGTTTACCTGTGACCAATCTCCAGTAACGGAATTCTTATTGTATTGGGCTGCTGCTCTAAAAGTGGCAGTGCATTAGTACAGTGGCAGTGCATATCTTTTAGCACTGATCACTGTTTTACTGTTTAATATCCCATAGTTTGTAGACGCTATTACTTTTGCACAAATCAATCAACATATGCTTATTAGAATTGTTTTTAATCAAAAATATGTTGCAGAATATGTATTGGATTAAATGTATTAAGACATTAGATTTTTTTCAATTTTTTTATTGGATATGTTTTATAGCAGAAAGTAAAAAATATTGTTTTTTTTTTTCAAAATTGGCAGTATTTTTTTGTTTATAGAGCATAAAATTAAAAATGGCAAAGGTGATCAAATACCCCCAAAAGAAAGCTCTGTTTGTGGGGAAAAAAGGACATCATTTTTATTTGGGTACAGTGTTGTATGACCGCGCAATTTTCAGTTAAGGTAGCGCAGTGGCGCATCGCAAAAAATGACCGGTCATGAAGGGGGAAATCTTCCAGAGGTCAAGTGGTTAAAGCCTGCCACTAACATTTCAATAAATTAGAAGGTCTCTCTTAAATGCATTTACAAATACAGTATATGTGGAACCTAAATACCATGTGAATGAGTGTCTCTGAGGTGTAGTAACTAATCTATTGGTACAAAAAAAAACAAACATTCTGTATATTCCATTGCTAAGAAAACTGAAATGAAACTGGAAGTACAACAGCACATGTAAGATACAGAACTGTATAGAGCATCTGAAGACCTCTTGTGAACAGTGTGCATGAAATACTACATTTACAAATGTATCACTAGGCAAGGAAGTATGTGCGTGATACACAACATTCTCTGCCACTCAACTCAGTTCACAAAGTTAGAATGTACTTAGAAATAATTTATAAGATTTTAATAAAAGTGTGCCATGGTATGCAAGTTTGAAATTAATTTGCAAATACATGCGACTGAGACCTCTGTATTCATTAAGTTGTTAAACACAGGTTTATTTAGGTTTCTCATGCTGACTAGAAGAGCTAAATGTTGGGGTAATGTGTAGTAAGTGCTTGCCTGAGTATTGAATCGACTTTCCATATGATGTTTATGAACTGATTGAGGTACTTGCGATTTTCTCTGTATAAAGATTAGTACTTTCTGTATTGAATAAGTATAAACCTGTCACAAACCTAAGCATTTCAAACAGTAGATGACAAAATGTATGTGCAGAGATTACCTTCAGTGAAAGTCACATGTCAAAATTATTAGTAGATCTAGCCATATACCCAGATAGAAAGCAAGTGAGCTGCAAATTTGAAAATGAGTTGCTAGCTATTGCTAGACTTGCCAGGCTTCACAAGTTTGTTGCACAATTGCAGCAAGTCCACATTGCATGACTCCAGGTTAACTTTCTTTGCAAACATTCTGCAAGTCTGCAGCAGGTTCTGGTTCAGTTATGTTGTGCAATAGTCATCCCACCACAGGGGTCACTGTGGCTGAATTTTTATGCTGTACACTTGCATAGCTCTTGCTGTAGACTCACCACTGCAACTTTACTCTTGCTAGAGACTTGCCACGCAAATTTGCTACAAATTGAAAAAGTGTTAACTAGAACTTGTGCTTCAAGTGCTCTGCAAGTGTACAACTTGCCAGTGAAAATGTGCAGCAAGTTAACAAGACTTACAATTCAACACTGCCACACATTTGTGGCAAGTTCCCTTGCTACCTTGGTAGGCAGCTTTCACAGTAAATGTCAAGCTTGTTCCTCTCTTAACCATAAACTCAGTTCTTTGGCAAATCTCTTTGACTAAAAATTCGACCATACATGGATCAAAATTCAGCCAGTTCATTCGATCCATGTATAGGCGGGCTGTTTGTACCCAAATCAATCCATTTATTGACTTGGGTACAACCAGCCTGTGGGATTTTTTACATTTGATTACTGCTGGTGGCTATAGCTACTAGCAGTAATCATTATCTTCTGCTGGCCGTAAACGCTCCCTGCTCCCCATGCTGCCAGAACACAATAGCGATGGAAACAACAAAAAGCAAGAATACCATAAAATCCCACCTATCTATATATCTTATTCATTAATAATTGTATAATGTGTCTTTCTCCGAATATAACCTATGCATATGTATTTTTTCAACATATGCTTAGTATGAGTTGGACAGTTTTATTATAGATCTTGCACTCTTCCTCTGATACCTCTTAGCTTTCATAAGCATTATAATTTTCTATCCACTATAGTAAATAACAGAATAGTCATGTTTCTATGGAATACCAATTTTCCCGTTGAACTGCCCATACTGACAACACAAGCTGCTAACGGTGGAATTGCTATCATCAGATGCTGGACCAGATTACAAAATTGTTTATTCAAATAAAGACATGATTCTGGAACAAGATTTCTTTTTTACTGTTTATAATGTTTTTCTACAGTATATGGCCTGTCACTTATTATCTAAAAAGAAGCGTGTTAAATATGTAATATTTATACTTAAGTGATAAAATTTGTAGCACACTAAATAAATGGTATTGACATCTATGGATTATTTTCTTAATGTATTCTATTCAGTAATGTAAGGTCTGACACGCATCTAAATATCCCTTTCCTCTGATCTGAACCCCGATTTGCATTTGGAACGCACTTCAGAGGCTACTGACAGGAGGTGATGCGATGCCTCCTTACTGCCTGTTTTCAACAATTGTTTGCTGACAAATGTGCAGCAACTGCGTGCATTGCATGCATTTGTAGGGCATTTGTGGTGCTTCTCCATTTGCTTGAGTGTGTAGTGTTCAGTGGGCTTGCTGCCCTGAGATCGCTACACATTGGGTAAACTTTGCCATTGGCTCAAAGCAAAGCATGTAAACACCCATCTCTACTGTCTATTGCAGCTTAAGGGGGAAAGTTAGCAGCCGATTAAAAACGTGACTCAACCACACATTTTTGCCAAACCCCAACTGCACGTATAAATGAAGCCTAAAGCCCCATACACACGCTCGGATTATCCGAGGACCAGGTCCGTCGGATCATGTCCGTCGTACTTTGTCCGATGTTGGTTTTGCGTACACACGGTCGGACAAAGTTGTCGGAAAATCCGATCATTCTGAACGTGGTGACGTTTGTTGCCTACGACGGGACTACGTAGAGGCTAGTAGCCAATAGCTTTGGTCTTGTAATGTGATCTGAGAATGCGTAGCACTTTGTCCGTCGGAATTCGCTACACACGATCGGATTTGGTGTGATCGGACTTTGTTGTCAAAAAATCTATCCAGCAGGAGATAGGACTTTGTCCGTCGGACAATCCGATGGAAACTGTCCGATGGTGCCTACACACGGTCGGAATTTCCGACAACATTGTCTGATAGGACAGAATCCATCGGAAAATCCGACCGTGTGTATGGGGCTTTAGGGAGGTCCATTAAATGTAAAATCACATGAAGTGGTCAATTTCTTACATTTAATAAAACTCATCACTGGAACAAACTAAAAAATAGCCTGACTGAGGTAATATTTATATAAAGTTATTAAGGTTTATTCCAGTTATTAATATCAAAAACTGTGCATTCCGTTACCATTTCACAATATTTACATGAAAATTATAAAGGTAAAGATAAAATCAGTGACTGGTATCATAATTTAAGAAAAAACATTATTTATAATTAAGAAAATAGAAATCCTAGATTACATCCCTGGTTCAATTACATTCTACAGAAGAAGTACCATTGTGGACCATTCTGCAATGTCCACCTAGTCTCCCTTTATTACTTTATTTGAATTCTTCCTCCACTACACCCCACAGATTTTATCTCGCTCCACTTTTTATTTCTATATATTTTTAATTGCCCTCTGTTCCCAGCCAGCATGGATGATCTCAATATTTCCACTGGTGGAGCAACAATGGTTTAACCATGGTTTTCTCTTTGCTGACCATACAAAAGGGTTTGGTAATGGGTTTAATCCTTTTCACAACTTAATTAATCTCATTATGCCCCCCAATGGGCAATTGTTCATTATCTACTATTACGGCACTTATTCTAGTTCCTAAAGAATTGTGAATCACCTTTATGGCATTTAAATCTATCTGCATAACTAACCCTACAATGAAAGGAGCTATATCTTTAATATATTATACTATATTGAAAAATTCCTCTCACCAAGCACCCTCCTATTGCCTCTGATTTGAATCCAAGTTTAACAAAAGCCTCTCTGAAGCACTGGAGTGAGAACCGGCTTGTTAAATGCTCTTGTACTGACCAAGCACTGTTGAACTCCTATGAAATTATATCTCATTGGTACTTTATTCCAGCAAGAGGTTCTACTTCATAAACCTATTAACATCCCTCGTCATCCCTTGTACACTTATTACATTCATGTTTAAAGCCAAACAAACTATTTCCCATTTATGGAAATCTTCATCACTTAGTTTCCCAGTAGTCAAAAGTCACATACAGGGTACATTCAAATAAAGTGGTTCTAAAGTCAAGACATTTTTTACCTTAATGTACTGCCTGCATTAAGGTAAAAAATGTCCCAGTAACAGTATTGTTCCCTCAACTCCCCAATTACTCCTTACTGAATCCAGCACTGTGCCCTTTATGGGCTCTCTCGTCTCTCCTTGCAATCACAGGACACAGAGGCAGCAGTGGGAGATATTGGCTCCTGTCAATCAAATCCTGTGAGCAGAGAATGGGGGTGGGGGCCAAACCATGCTGTGTGTGTCTATGGTTGCACACAGCCCGGCTCAGTTGCACAGAGCAGACAAGTATAACATGTTTGTTATTTTAATAAAGAAAAAAAAGCATTTGCAACCAAAGAAACTAACAGCCTATTAACCACTTTCCGACTGTCTGCCATACAGATACTGTGGCAATGCGGCTCTATTGCGCAAAATCACGGACCTGTATGTGATTTTGTCAATAGCCACTGGGGGGTGCATGTGTACCACCAGAGCCACGATCGCACACCGATTGGCCACAGGGGGAGACATTGAGCAAGCCCAGCAGACGCAATGTCCACCGGCCACCCGCAATCACTCCCCACAGAGAAAGAACTGCGATCTGCCGAGGTAAACAAGCTGACCCCTGTGCTGTCAGGCATGGACATTGATCTAGTGTTTCTGATAATCAGGAACATGGATAACAGTGTCCATGCAGTAAGCCCATCCCCCCACAGTAAGAAAGCACAATTAGAGAATACACTTGACCCTTTGATTGTCTCCGATGTTAACCCCTTCCCTGACAGTGCCACTCACTGTAATAATGTCACTGGTTCCCAAAATAGTATCAAAAGTGTCAGCTAGGTGTCCGCCGCAATGTCCCAGTCCTGCTAAAAATTACTAATTACCGCCATTTCAAGTAAAAAATAAAAATAAATAATAAAAATGCCATAAATATATTCCCTATTTTGTATAACTATACGCCTATTGGGATTTTTTTTTACCAAAAATATGTAGCAGAATACATATTGTCCTAAATTAATAAAGACATTCTTTTTTTATTTTTTATTGGATATGCTTTATAGCAAAAAGTAAAAAATAATTGTATTTTTTTCAAAATTGTCATTCTTTTTTTATTTATAGTGCAAAAAATAAAAACGGAAGAGGTGATCAAATACCACCAAAAGAAATCTCTATTTGTTGAAAAAAAGGGACATCAATTTTATTTGGGTACAGTGTCGCACACGACACGTGCAATTGTCAGTTAAAGTAACGCAGTGCCGTTTCACAAAAAATGGCCTGATCATTAAGGGGGCAAAACCTTCCAGGGCTGAAATGGTTAAATGATACTCATGACAAACTTCTATTAATCTGGCAACCATGGCTTAATTGCTCCCTCCTTCACGGCAGACCACTTAGGTACTTGAGCTTCAAAGCCTCGAAGCATGCCCTGCAACCCCATCATCTTTCTAACCTTATTTTCACTTTCTGAACGGCAAACCTCTTCTCTTTCTCCCGGTTCTGTCACAAGCTCACAGGCTCTTTGTTTTGGAAACATGTGATTAAGGCCTCCCTCTCTACTTTTAAATTATTTCTCAGCATCCATCAAATGTCATACCCCTTTTGAATGTGCCTTACGATTAACAAAATATACCCATTCTTTTATTAGTATTGTCATTTTTTTTTCATCTTTGTGCTTTCTGGTGGTGTGACCATGCATTGTGTATCTTTTGTTATAATATTTGATCTTTTGATGTTTACATGCATATTGAGCTTTCAAGCTCACATAATAGCTCAATGTTTTCAATAAAATCTTTTGGTAAAAAATAAATAGTAATCCTTTAATAACCTATTTTTTTAAGCCTCAACTTTAACTTCAATAATTGGTTACTTTTCCCAACAATAGTTTGTGCGAAGAGCAATACTGCCTGTAGCCTCCTTACTCCTGAGTACATCCTGCTGAAGGAATTGTTCCCAAAAGTGTAGGCTTCTTGTCTCTAAATAGCTCCTTTAGTGGGACCAGGAATTCAGGTACAATATACTTTCCTCACTCTTCCCTTTCCCCCATTCCCATTATTTGTTCTTTTTAAATGGACCCTAGCTGATATCATTTCCATGCACAGACAAGAAATCATATGCACAGATTTTTCCAGCTTGACAACCAGAATTCATTTGTAGCAAAGGGGAATGAGAGCTTCTGGGGATACGTTCAGGCATCTCTAGTTGCCTGAGCTTTATACATGTTAGCAACTCTCTTTTTTAAAGTGATTTCTTTCACGGGGTGAGAAGAAAGCAGTGAACAATGCCAGGCAGATCTCTACAGCTCTACAAAGGCACAATTCTGAAATTGCTGTTATACACATCAAGCTTGGGTTGTTATCCTGAGTTTATTGGAGAACTGACAGATAGCTTAACAAACAGTTTTGGTATGGTGGATTGCATATACAGGTGCTTTTTTTTTTGACAAATCTGCATATTCGCTGATCTACTCCTATATTTTTGGTAACCCAGCCCATGAAACATTACATAAAAATAAAATATCTCTTTAAGTAGAGTGACCTTTTTAAAGTTTCAATCTAACTTACATAAAAAAATAAAGAGACAAATGAGCAAGGAATAAAATAATATATTACGGTAACTGTGTTCTAAACAAACTGTGTAAAAAAATACAATACAAATAATTTTCCACTTATAATCAGTTTTTATTACCAAACCACAATGTTTATCAATAGGTGGTACAAAAATGAAAGCATCTATATGCTGCTAGGGTGTTTTCATTATGACTAATGTAGCTGTATTACATTTTCAATGAGAAATTGTATTGTTTTGGAGTAATCTGTTAGTCTAACTGTAAATAAAATTTAGCAACAGTCTTCAAGCATCTAATATAGCTCATTCAGGCTTAATGTGACTGCGCAATACATGTTTTGCACAATGTGAGCAAAATAAAACAAAAAACTTGTCTGCAGTGTCTAATTTGCAGAGCTATTAGGATCTCTAAATAGAACCCATTAATTTTTGCTCAGGTGAAGCGCAGAAGGGATGCTAATATGCAAATCAGATGATATCTAGATTAGACACCAATAATTATTTTAATGCCTACCCTGCTTTAACCACTTCAGCCCTGGAAGAGTTTACCCCCTTCCTGACCGAAGCACTTTTTACAATTTGGCACTGCGTCGCTTTAACTGACAAATGCGTGGTCGTGCAACGCTGTACCCAAACAAAATTTTGCATAGGTGTGAACCCAGCCTTAATGACCAGGCCATTTTTTTACGATACAGCACTGCAATAAAATTTATGTCCTTTTTTCCCCACAAATAGATCTTTCTTTTGTTGGTATTTAATCACCTCTGCAATTTTTCTTTTTTGGGCTATAAACAAAAAAAGAACAACAATTTTGAAGAAAAAAATATATTTTTTACTTTTTTCTATAATAAATATCCCCCAATTTAAAAAAACAAAAAACTATTTCTTCATCAGTTTAGGCCAATATATATTCTTCTACATATTTTTGGTAAAAAAAAATCACAATAAGTATTTATTGGTTTGCACAAAAGTTATAGTGTCTACAAACTATAGTAAAGATTTATGGCATTTTTATAATTTATTTTGCTAGTAATGGTGGTGATTTGCGATTTTTAGCGGCACTGCAACATTGCAACGGATAGAACCGAGACTTTTGACACTTTTTTGGGACCATTGGCATTTATACAGTGATCAGTGCTATAAAAATGCACTGATTACTGTGGCACTGGTAGGGAAGGGGTTAACACTAGGGGCAATCAAGGGGTTAATTGTATGTTCCCTCGGTGTGTTATAACTGTGGGGGGAGAAGGGGGGACATTTGGGACTTTGTGTGAAACACAGCACTAGGGCATAATGGAGTCATACATATAAAATTCGTTTTAGACAGTATAAATGTTTATTGATAGCCCATGGGAACATAGTGCAATCAATGATACAGACATTGTGGTCGATAATAACAGTACAAGGTAAGTCAGATAAAACAGTTCATCACGATATATATAACGTAATTCATCACATTGTCAAATGATAATAGCATCATATACACTAAAAGCATGTAGTCAAGTAATAATAGTATTGACACTACATCCAGCAGGCATCAAATTACAATAAGGATAAAATAATTAGGATGACTCAATTATTAAATACTCGTGATCGATACATGATTGCTGTGACATGACATCAAGTATATATGCTCAACGCGTTTCGTGGAAGTTTGTCCACTCATCAGGAGCAGCTAATTTGGAATGACCTATAGAGTAATATAGAATGGTAATTAATGAAATTTAATTCTCGCAGAGGGAAAAAGGAACAGAGTGGTCTGGCCTTATCACTCTTACCTGAGGGTATAGAATATAAAAGGTATTGAGGCGTATGTGGTAATCTTCATGATAGTGGGAGGCACTGGGGGATGGATATAGCATCCACCCGGGAGCTAAGGAGGTAACCATGTGGCAAGGCGGGGCAGACCACAAGCCACGTGGGAAGATAGATAGCGAGGTTTGTAGTCTTCAGGGACTGTGGTAAAATTCGAGGAGTGACTGTAATAGGTAATAAATAAACGATAATGAATGTTTGAAATATGGTGCAAAGTCAAACCACAGTATGAGTATAGTGGGGTAAAAGTAGGTGAAAGAAAGTAAGGAGAAGGTGTGTGGAGGAGCCCTCACTCCTCTGTCTGTATGAACAAAATAGTGCAGGAAATAGGGAACAATAAGGTGAACACAAAAGAGGGGGATAAAAGAAGGAAAAAATCCAACCACAATAAACAGCAAAGAAGCGCCTAAAGTATGTGAAGTGAAAAACCAAAGAGCAGTGTGCAGACGAGTTAAATCCGTGAGTAAAGGGAAATGGCATGTTACCAGGCCGCAGGCCAGCAAGGTCCCGCCAACGACACGCTGGGTCGTGCTATGAGAGAGGAAACCGGAAGCAGCCGAATAAGGGCGAATGACGCCTATATATGGGCGGCCCCGCCTCTGTCAGATTGCACGCCAGTTAGACAACAAACTACGTCAGCACACGGCGTCAATAAGACGTCGAACGTGCCGGCGTGTGGGGCGTGGCGTCGACGCGCAGGTGATCATGCCCCCCCGAGCCCGTGGGGGGGATGGGATTGACTAGGAGAGGAGATTGTTCCTACTAAGTAGGAAAAACTAACTATATGGCTCCTTTTCCCTGACAGCACAGGGATTTGTGTGTTTACACACACAAATGCCCATGCTGGCGCTCGTGCATGCAATCGTGCATGGCCCGCCGACCATGCCCATCAGGTCCCCAGCTGTGCAGCAGGCACACGCTCTCTGGTGGCTGCTAAAGGAATCGATGTACCCATATGGGATTTCACTCAGGGGAGCGATTCTGACACAGTATATCTGCGTGAGCCGGTCGGGAACTGGTTAAATATACCTTCTTGTATATGGAGGCTGCCATTGTGGATCATTCCTGAAAATGTTGGTTGCTGGGTGATGATGCTAATCCAATGATTTCAATACTTTGACCCACTTACAGTTTTCTCCCTAGCTTTACCCATTGAGCTTGCCAGTGAAATCAACTTAAGATATCTTCCTGTGATGGGGTGGCAACAATACTGCACTGCTCCTGAATTCAGAGTAGAGTTGCCACTCTCATGTAGGCTGTGCTTGTTTGCAGGGGGTGTGGTCTTCAGCATAGTCACTGTTGATCAGCACCTGACCACACCTAATCCTGCATGCTGCTTTGAGGCTGTACTTTAACCACTTCAGCCCCGGACCAATTGGCAGCCAAAGGACCAGGCCCCTTGCGATTCGGCACTGGGTCGCTTTAACTGACAATTGCGCGGTCGTGCGACGTGGCTCCAAAACAAAATTGGCGTCCTTTTTTTCCCCACAAATAGAGCTTTCTTTTGGTGGTATTTGATCGCCCCTGCGTTTTTTATTTTTTGCGCTATAAACAAAAATAGAGCGACAATTTTGAAAACAATGCAATATTTTTTGCTTTTTGCTATAATAAATATCCCCCAAAAATATATAAAAAAACATTTTTTTTCCTCAGTTTAGGCCGATACGTATTCTTCTACATATTTTTGGTAAAAAAAAAAATCGCAATTAGCGATTATTGATTGGTTTGCGCAAAAGTTATAGCGTTTACAAAATAGGGGATAGTTTTATAGCATTTTTATTAATATTTTTTTTTTTTACTAGTAATGGTGGCGATCAGAGATTTTTATTGTGACTGCGACATTATGGTGGACACATCGGACATTTTTGGGACCATTGTCATTTATACAGCAATCAATGCTATTTAAATGCATTGATTCCTGTATAAATGACAGTTGTAGTGAAAGAGTTAACCACTAGGGGGAGGGGTTATGGGCTGTGACGTGTGTTGTGTTTTTTACGTTAGGTGGCGGGGCTGACATCTGACGTCATTGATCGGCTTTCCCGATGACCGGGAACAGCCAATCAATGACAGGCAGAGTAGGAAGCGCGGGGAGAGGTTTGTTTACACATGCCTCTCCCCGTTCTTCAGCTCCATGACCCGATCGCGGGACACCAGCAGCGATCGGGTCCGCTGGTCCCGCGGCCGTGGTCACGGAGCTCCCGAATGGGTCACGAGCGCACCGCTGGCTACAGGTACGGGATTTTGCCTGACCGTGCCATTCTGCTGACGTATATATGCAGTGGGCGGTCGGGAAGCGGTTAATACTTTCAAAATTGTTATAAATATTACAAAAAGGAATTATAATGAGTATATATGACACGTTCCAGCATATGTTCTTTGGTGTTGCTTGATGAAATGAGCTTGTTCACTAAAGTGTATACATTTCCAGGAAAAGCAAATATTATAACTTATTGACGTCAGTCTCTAATACACCTAAATGTTGTCAAAAATGACAGGTCCTTTTTAGTGACAGCTAGAGTCACTGAAACATTTATATTACGCTTTAAAGTCAGAAATGTGTTAGTGGCAAATTAAAGTACCCTTGCATGATGCTATAATGACAGGTTCTCTCAATGTGCAGGGTTAATCATTGCTACAATTACATGAAACATAGGGGTAGATTAACTAAAACTGATGCACTCAGAATCTGGTGCAGCTGAATATGATAGCCAATCAGCTTCTATCTTCATCTATTTCTTTCAATTGGGATTTGGCAATACAACCTGGAAGCTGATTGGTTTCTGTGCAGAGCAGCACCAGATTTTGCAGTTTCCAGTTTTGGTAAATAAACCCCATAATGTCAGGGCCTCTTTACTTGCAGAGTCAAATGGCAAAAAAAAAAAAATGTCACCCATTCATGTCATGATATTTTATAATTATTTTAGGTTGCATTAAATTTCCATCTGAAATTGCCCTGTGCAGCCAACATAAGGGTAAGCTCATTGGACAGGGGATGGCAATAGATGGAGCTCAGTGATGATGTCTGGGAAAGTCATATCACTGACAAAAAATGTGTTTGTTTCATTTAGTTTTTTGCTTTTTTCGGAAATTCGACAATTCAGAAATTGGAAAATTCTGAATTCGGAAATTCAAATTTCCAAATTTTTGAATTTCCGAATTTTGAATTTCCGAATTTTGAATCCAAAAATTAGAAATTCTGAAAAAAGAAAGAAAGAATCAGTAATATTCAAAATACCTAATAACTATTAAATTATAGGTATTGGAATTTCTTTTAAATTTGTCTGTTTGTGAATGTAACAAATACAAATTTATCTGAAGTTATGAATTATCCAAAATAACGAATGCGGCATCTAAACAAATGGAACATAATAAATAATAATACAAAGGTTTTATTATTATTGTTATTTATTATTATTAGATCGTTACATTTCATTCATTTAGATACGGCAGTCATTATTTCGGATAATTCGTAACTTCGGATAAATTCGTACTCGTTACGTTCACTAACAGCCAAATTTGAAAGGAAATTCCTATACCTATAATTTAATAGTTTTTAGTTATTATTTCAGATTTTTGGTTTTTCCAATTTTACTGATTTTCATTCTTATTTTCGGATTTCCGAAATTTTCCAATTTCCGAAATTTTCCAATTTTTGGAATTTCTGAAATTCAGAATCTCAGCGAGCTTGCGCAGAACAGATCTTCTGCCTATCCAAATCTTTGTGGATGATGGTGTCCTTGCTAATGCCCAATTCCTCCCCATCAATTGTAGAGTCAGTTGCTGATCTCGTGCCAGTATTTGTTGCACTCACTCAATCATTTCTGGGGTTCTGCTTGTTGACGACTGACCTTAACATTGCTCATCCTCAGTCATCTCTTTCCCATCGTGAAAGCGTTAATCACAATTTCTGTACGGTTTCCGTCCCGTACACTTGCACCATCAGTTCATGTGTCCCTATTGCCGTTTTCCCCAATTTGTAACAGAACATTATGTTCACTCATTGCTTCATGTGACCCTACCTCTCACACGTTCGACTGCCCACAGCAGGTTTATCCTGACGGTCATATATGTCTGGATAGCCATGGGCATGCACGTGCATCCATGTTGCTTTTGAGATATCAGACCATTCACCAAGCTTTTTAGACACATCTTGTATATAATGGGAAAAGAAAGATCAAATGGTGCATTAACTTTATCAAAGGTACAAAGTACTTGTCAAATCCATTAAACAAGCAATTCTAAAATACATTTTACTTATTTTCTTGGGTAGATCATTGTAGACTACAGGCAATGCGTTTCAATCCAACAGCAATGATGCTGAAAATCTTTTGCTTGTTAAGGCTTTGTAGCATCAAAAGTTTAAAACATACATGCATGAAAGAGATGCCATTGTGCAGCACCCACGCACAGGGAAACATTTGAAATGTTGTCTAAGATGGTGCATTGCTGCTTGCAGAAAAAGCTGTTTTTTTTTGTCTAGAGATTAATTACTACTTGCTGTATGCTACTATACCCAAAAGCGTTCATAAGAAAGCTGTTGACATCCACAAAAATATGTGAAATGTTTCATACCTTGACAGAGATTGATGTATATTATATTCTGCAGTGTATTAACATTTCCTATGTAGCTAAGTTCAAACCATTGTATTCATCTTTGAAACATTTCAGGCTGAGTAGAGAGGCTGATTAAAGTGATCTGATGTGATTAGGGCACTGTGAACAGGATGTCACCACTGTATTTCTAAATAAGATGATCATAGCCCTTTTTCTATGTGCTAGCTTATGCATTGTGGTTAGTATTAAACTACTAAAGGCTCCTGTATGACAGTCTAAGTATCAAATAGAGTTACTATGTAATGCACAGGGCTCAAAGTAAAAAAAAAAAAAACTTTGCTTCACCTTTTTTTACCGAGCCAGATCTTTCTTCATTTCATTCTTACACACTTCCCCTTCTCAGACACTTCTGCTCACAGTGGTGGATTTAAAGAGGAAGTAAAGGGCCTTTTTTTCTGACCTGCAAAAGTAAAGGCATAATGTGCTAGTATGCATCGCATACTAGCACATTATGTTAAACTTACCTGCAAACGAAGCCCTCATCTTCACCCATCTTCCTTCCCAGTCCGCGGACTCCGGCTGTGTGACTGGCCGGAGCCGTGAGATGTCACACTTCTGCCAGTGCGAGCTGCCGGTCATTGCACAGGCTTCTGAAGAAATGGCACAGGTGGCCGTTCCTTCAGAGCGCATGTGTCGATGAGGTAATCAGCTGAATATACAGTAAATATCTCCTAAACAGTGCATATTTAGGAGACATTTACAGTGCCCATTGGTAAGCCTTATTATAGGCTTACCTATAGGTACAAATAATACATGGAAGTTTACTTCCTCTTTAAGCAATAGAGGCAGTGCTGTCAATCTAAAATACAGTGGGCAAGACCAGGTGCTGACTGACAAGCTACAGCAATGGTCATCAACCCTGTCCTCAGGGCCCACTAACAGGCCAGGTTTGCAAGATAACTGAAATACATCACAGGTGATATCATTTTCTGCTCAGTGATTATAGTATTCTAGTCTGAATCTCCCCAAGGTAATACACAAAACCTGGCCTATTAGTGGGCCCTGAGGACAGGGTTGATGACCACTGAGCTACAGGCTTGCCAAACAGTAGTGACAATGCTGATAGCCACACATCCCACAAAATCTTTTTATCCCACTGTAGTGCATGCAAGCACAGTCTATATGAACGAGACAATGCTGTTTTGAACTCAGGAGCAGGGCAATATTGCTGCCACACCATCACAAAAAGCTGCATTATGTGGGCTTCATTGGCATGTGTCACGTGTATCTTTGGGACCTTACAGGGGGAGTAGGGGAAAACTAATAAGTGCAGATGCACATGTAAATTTGTGCTGCAGCCATTTTTTGTAACAGAAGCACATAGTTCTTCTTCATTGTTAAGTTACATGTGGTGATAGGCCAGTGTTGCTTAAACAGATTGTTAAAACATCACTGAAATTAATTTTGCCTTAAGGCCTCATTCACATGAGCAATGATGCCTGTATAGCGTGAATAGGCCATTTTTTTCTTGCAGCGTCTATAACATTCAGGTGCTGCATACAGGCACCCAATTCATGTCTAATATGATGCAGTAGAAGCATGGACAAAGCCCCTGTTCCATGAAGAGGATGCAGGCGAGCAGCCCTGAATGCACACTACACAAGTATCAAGAAGCAGAGATTACTAAAGTCTCACACCATTTTTTATGACTGTACTCTACTGCTATCAATTTTAACATGAGTAAAACCCAAACTCGGAATCACAAGTGTTCTCGCGCTCAATAGTGCCGAGAGAGTGAGCATGCCTGGCCAAGACTGTATAATTACAATATGCACTGGGCAATGTGGTTACATTCTGGTACCTCTTGGACTGCACAGTCATATCTAGAGAACCTATTACTGCAATGTGAAGATTGGGGTATCAAAATAGAGGATCTGAGCACAACATCTGCATGACTGAATATCTACAGCATTTCTGTGACTTCAATTAGTCTTTTATCTCAAATGATAATACAGTAGGTTACTGCTCTATGTGATTGATCACTACTACAGTTTACCACATGCTACTTGTGTAGCTTACACCATAGGGAGCCATTTGTTCCATCTGTTTAGTACGCGATTGCTACTGAAAACTGAGTGCACTAAACCTATACAGCATCTCAGTAAAATTAAAAGCATTCATAAATATGTGTATTTTCCTATACACAATATTTACATTATATTATATATATACGGTATATATATATATATATATATATATATATATATATATATATATATATATAAAAATACACAAAAGGGTGCAGCGCTAAGTAATGAAGGTGTTTAAAAAGTTCATATAGAAAATTCATAATGAGAGGAATCCAGATGATATGATATCCAAGTGGTGAATAAGAAATCTTGTGAGGGATCCTCCACCAAGAGGTACACACACACACACACACTACCTCTTACCGTGCGATGTGGACCACCTAATATAGCGGTTACTTGCGCTTTTTACCCATCGGATCGATCAGATTCCAAACATCAAGTGCTCCTTCCACATCAGATGGACTCCTTACAACAAGGACTCCGCCAGATATAAAATGCCAATAAAACAAATAGAAATCATATGGTGAAGTAGGTTCAAAAAAAGGGGGTTTAATAAAACTGATTCCAAAAAACACACTCACCATACGAGAGAAAAACTTGCATGTAAATACACTAAAAACAAGTATGTTTCCAACCAACAAGATTGCCGACCTCAGTGCATGGATTCATCACGTGATCCTAGCTCCACTTACTGCCCACTTTATTAGGTACACCTGTTCAATTGCTTGATATCACCAATTGCTAATCAGCCAATTACATGGCAGCAACTCAGTGCATTTAGGCATCTACAAATGGTGAAGACAACTTGCTGAAGTTCAAATTGAACATCAGAATAGGGAAGAAAGGAGATTTAAGTGACTTTGAACGTGGCATTGGTTGTTGGTGCCAGACGGACTGGTCTGAGTATTTCAAAAACTGCTGATCTACTGGGACTTTCACTCACAACCATCTCTAGGGTTTACAGAGAATGGTCTGAAAAAGAGAAAATGTTCAGTGAGCGGTAGTTGTGTGGGCGAAAATGCCTTTTTGATGTCAGAGGAGAATGGGCAGACTGGTTTAAGATGATGAAAGGCAACAGTAACTCACATAACCACACTTTTCAACCAAGGTATGCAGAATACCATCTCTAAATACACAACACATTGAATCTGGACCAGATGGATACATAGATAGATACAGCAGCAGAAGACAACACCGGGTGCCACTCCTGTCAGCTAAGAACAGGAAACTGAGGCTACAATTTTGCACAGACTCACCAAAATGGGACATTAGAAGATTGTAAAAACCTTGCCTGGTCTGATGGGTCTCGATTTTAGCTGCGACATTCAGATAGTAGGGTCAGAATTTGGCATAAACAAAATGAAAGCATGGATCCATCCTGTCTTGTGTCAATGCTTCAGGCTTATGGTGGTAGTGTAATGGTGCAGGGGATATTTTCTTAGCACACTTAGGCCCCAACTGAGCATTGTTTAAATGTCACTGCCTACGTGAGTATTGTTGCTGACCATATCCATACCTTTATGACTACAGTGCACTTTCTTCTGATGGCTACTTCAGGATAATACACCACGTCACAAAGCTCAAATCATCTCAAACTGGTTTCTTGAACATGACAATGAGTTCACTGTACTCTTTTGGCCTCCACAGTCACCAGGTATCAATCCAATAGAGCACCTTTGGGATGTGGGGGACTGGGAGATTTGCATCATGGATGTGCAACCGACAAATCTGCAACAACTTCATGATGCTATCATGTCAATATGGACCAAAATATCTGAGAAATGTTTCCAACACCTTGTTGAATCTATGCCACCAAGAATTAAGGCAGTTCTGATGGGAAAGGGGGTCCTACCTGGTACTAGCAAGGTGTACCTAATAAGGTGGCTGGTGAGTGTATATATTAATTCTCTTCCTTGAATAGACTTTTCTGTTCTTTTAAATATAAGCAGTTTTGGTTCAACTTTATTATTCTTCATTGCATTTTCTAATTTATGGTTATTTGTTCGATTTGTGAGTTTTGGAGGTTTGTAGCAACAACATTATTAAAAATAAAAGTAGCACACAATATAAATTATTTATTGGAGGGAGCTACAGATACTGGACATTAGGCCTTTTCATATACAATCGGCATGAGCTTTGTAAGGTTTATTTTTGCATTACAGACTCTCATTAAATCACATTGTGGTTGTGATGCTAGAGCAACATCTGCAGCAATTTAATTGGAGTATTCAAGTTTTTATGTGTTAGCAAGATCTAGATACAAACATTTTAGGAAGTAAAATATTTGCTCTACTCTAGATTAGCAAGCCAAGTTTTGTCTTTGTTATTACAGATAATACATATTTATTTGGATGCGATTTGTGAATTGAAGTTGACATGGTAGATAATCTACATAGTGAGTCAACAGGCAGTTTGATTAACAACACAACTATTTACATTGTGAAACAGCAGATGTTCCATTGTGTCATTACCAGATGTTGTAAAACTATGATAAATCTAAGCTAGAGTAGGCTGTCAGAGAATCACTTTATTTTATCAGAAAAGCAGTAACAAGTCAACTTTTGCTACTGTATGTAAAGAGTAATTCCATACTAAAGCAGTACATATAAATTACAGATGTTGTTGATGGGCTCAATCACCTGATAGAGTCCTGTGTGATCTGGGGCCTTAACTATATTTCCTTGTTATAGTAATATGGTCTATAGTCAAAGAGGAATTGATAAATCCTTTATATATCATTATGGAAAATTCTGGTTGGGGATTTAAAATGTCAATGTACTAGGTTTTATGTGGGTAAAACCAAATTAGAATTTTCTAAAAGGGCATGCATATAGACATATTCTTAGTATGCAAACCGCAAACCCAGAGGTATCTCTGGGTAGACATGTCGGAGATCATCATCAGGGTCTCTTTTGCCATGTCCAGTTTCTCATCCTGGACTGGGTGCTTCCCCCACTCCAAGGGTGGACTGGAACAAGCTCCTCCTGCAGTGTGAGGCACGCTGGATTTCAGAACTAGGGGCGACCTCTCCCCCAGGCCTAAATAGTCAGTTAAGTTTTAGTCCGTTTTTGGAAGGACTCTCTTCAGGAGCATGTGAAAAAGAGTAATCTGGGGTCCCCACCTGTTGAAAATTACTAGGTATAGTTTGGGGTGTCTGATGGGCTTTTATCCTCATCGTTCCCCTTTTTGCTAATATGTGGAAAATCTACGTTGTATTGTGTTTATATGCATTCATCTGTTCACGTCTTGTAAAGAGATTGTTAACTGTTTTGATCTGCCACTCTCTCTTTAATCATATTGGGGAGGATTGAATGCACCCCTATATGGTTGTACCCTGGTGTTATCAGCACATTGATCTAGTGAATTTTCTATCATTTTGTATGTTAGCTTTAACATACTTTTTTCTCTCCTATGCCAAGGGCTTTGAGTCTGCCGTGCTCTTGGGACCTCAGTATGCTCCCACCCAGTGCAGACGGGCGGCTTGGTATGCCGCCCACAGAAGGCATTTCTAATGTTCGGAGTCAACCAATCTCCCGGGCTTCCCTTATTTCCTCCCTTGGGGCCGCCTCCTTTGTGTGTCCGTGGACTGCATTTGGATGACGCCCTCCCATATCTTATGGATGGGCGCCATGCACTCGCGCTCCTAGGGATTTTTCCTTGACCCCACTGTGCATGTGCTGCCTGTGGACATTTGTGTTGTGGGCTAGGTGCTTCTCTTCTGGCCACAGCTCCTATACGGCATGTCGCGGGACACATGCATGGCCTTGCTGTGCATGTGCCAACCTCTGGCACTCAGGCTTTGACTGAGAGCTTCGTGCTCGGCTGCGGCCCGCATGTGTGATGATTCCATGACGCATGTATGGCTATGTTGTGTGTACTGCGCATGTGCTGGCATCTTTAGATGCATATAGGATAATACACTGCCACCCCACTCTTATGGACAGTGATGTTGTTGGATCTCAGACTATTAAGGTATACAGTCTAGGCTTACTTTTGCAGTTAGTGGTTATTTGTATGTAAGGCTTTTTGCCTGGGTGGACCTGTATGCCGCATCTTTTGTGTAGGGGGTCTATGGCAATGTTCCTAGGGGCCCCAACTATGTTTGTTGTATTTACCCCTATATGTCCTTTGGGAACCGTTGGGGTTTGAATTTTACAACTATGCATAACATATGGGGCTTGGCTTTACAGATTAGTTATGGGTTTTTACCTATAATGAATATTGGAGAGCATTCTTCTGTTCTATCTCTGCTGGGGATTTATGTGATAACTTTATCCATTTACACTCTTGTCCCATCTTCTTTCCTCTGCTAATCTTGCTTTCATCATGTGTTATTTCTTGTTACAGACCCCCTATTCATTATTGTCCCCTCCACCACTGACACTAATTTGGAAATCGTTCAATATTAGGTTTGGGGGTCATACCTTGGATCCTTGTGTGGAGCATCTGAGGCCTCAATATCCCCTTTGGGGTGAGCGTGGGAGACTCTTTCAACCTTGGCAGACTATTCATTTATGTTTACATACACTATGACCTCTGGGCTGATGGCTCCTTAGGTATGCAATCACATTTATGTTCCATCTCTTGTATCATGAGTACAATATATCCCTGTATCTATGTCTAATTATGCTATGTTCTGTTATAGAATGCTTTGATCGTATGATCTTCTCTCTGAAAATGACCCTGAAGAAGGGGTCACAGTTTTTTTCCTGAAACTCGTTGGACATGAGAGAAAATCTTCAACATAGCATTCCATTTTCTATAAGTATTTACTCTACTATGTTATGTCATGTTTTAACATGGTGATGTATACACCAATTTTTTTATCTATGTATTTAATATAATTATGCATTTTATAAAAAATGTGGTCTATGTGTTGCCCGCTAAAGTCCCATTTTACTGGGGGGGGGTACTTACTTGTAAATTTACATATTTCAAGAGATATTGACAACATATGGTTGTTTTGGTGGTTAAAAATGTTTAAAGGGGGGACAAAGTAAAAAAAAAATTACATATTTGCTGCAGTAGCATTAACACAGCAGTATTGGTTATTCTGAGTCTCCCCAGAACATAATTTTTATTACTCGTTGATCCTGTGACAACACTGTGTTCATTCCATAGTGAAATTGAACAGAAGTGTAGGCATGTAAACAGAGACAAACAAATTAAAGCATAACTAAAACTAATTTATTTTAGTCAATTACAGCAACAGTTTTTTCCCCTTTGGAAAGCTTTAAACCGTATGAATAAAAGCTGATCATTATAAGTACCTCTGTTAGTGTTAAAAGGTTTGTTCCTATGATTAAGATTTTTACTGGAAAATTTAACCTGTTAATGGAAGTTGAAAAATCAACTGGCACGATTAAAGGGTAAGAAAAGGGGGCACTCACAAAAACAAAAACAGCATCATATTGTATATGCAATCTTGTGTTACACTTTAATAACACTGCTCTACATACAAAAAGGGTGGGGGTGATGTGCATGCTTTATATATTTTGTATGATACAGGAAAACTTTTGTAATTATTCCCATGCATTGATTTTTGTCTAACAGTATAAAAAAGCAATCCAGAGAAGTGACAGCCAGGTGACATCAAACCTGTATATAAAGTAATTTATCAAAAACACATGTACTATCATGCATTACATATCTTGGGGATTCTTTGTTTATCTTTGCAAAGCATCTGAACAAGGAAGAGACTGATTGCAACATGCACAAACCTGACACCTGCATAGAAGACAACACATAATTAGATTTAAAGTGTAAGCTGTCAGCCTTGACAATGGTGCACTCTTTGCAGTTATGATATATGAAATCATTCTGCATCTTTCAACAAAAAAGTGCCACAACAGACAGTCATTTCATGTTTTAAGAATATTTATTGATATATAATACCATTTTTTTTATTGTATTACCTAGTTTAATTGTGATTGCATCCAGACAATAACTAAATTACAGTTAGTCTTAAAGCATGTGTATGCTTTATTTCTCTCTCATTAAGGAAGTGTTTCCTGGTTTACTAGGCTATTTTTTATCCTTTGAGGGAATTCCTCAGTGCACAATAAATGAATCACTCAGTGCATGAATATTCATCAATGCTAATGATATTGCTACATCCTGCATGGTTTCCTGTTTTTGGATTATGCAATCAATATGTGGGGAAGCTACAGCTTGTATGGCATTTTATAATAACTGCACTTGGCCCTTAAACTTTAAATCTGACACCTGCAGAACATAAATGAGCGTAGCCAATGCTCTTGTTGGAATGAGGAATAGAGCAGTCCTTTTTTCAGTGTAAATTGGTTTATCATTGTCTAGTTTTCCATGAGCTGAAACATCTGATAAATGATTAATTTGTAAATGCTCAATTAGTAAAGTTAGTGTACTTATTTGTCAAAGGACCATACATGTTTTCGAATATGAATTTGATAAGATCTTAAATACAGAATCAGATGTACTTTTCAGATGTAGCTTTAGAGGGAGACCTCCTATTTCTAGGTAAGAGAGAAAAAAAAAGGTGGAATCTCGCTAGTAGGTACACAGACAGCAATAAAAAAAAACTGGTGACTTGACTTTAAATATGCCTTAAGTTTAAACCAGACGAACAACAAAGAATACAGATAAAATACTAAAAAAGTACATGTATTGCAAGTGTTTAACTGCTAAAAAAAATATATATTCTGTCCTTTCAGCTCTGCTATTTACATACTATCCATAATGCCGCATACACACGATCGGAAATTCGGCCAGCAAAAGACAGATGAGAGCTTTTGGTCGGAAAATGCGACCATGTGTATGCTCCATTGGACTTTTGCTGGCCGAATTCCAGCCAGCAAAAGATTGAGAGCATTTTTTCAATTTTTCAGTCGGAAAAAGTTCCGTTTGGAAATTCCGATTGTAGCAATTCCAAAAGCGCAAAATTCCTACGCATGCTTGGAAACAATTTGATGCATGCTCGGAAGCATTGAACTTCATTTTCTCGGCTTGTCGTAGTTTTGTACGTCACCGCGTTGTTGACGGTCAAAAGTTCAGCAAACTTGTGTGACCGTGTGTATGCAAGCCAAGCTTGAGCGGAATTCCGTCGGAAAAACCATCCAAGATTTTTCTGATGGAAAATCCACCTGTGTGTACGCGGCATTTGACAGTGCAGACACATTACTGACCTGCATTTTCTCTGCTGTAACTAAGCAATGCAGTTTGGTCACCATACAAGTAAAGACTGCTCTTTGCTCTTGTCAGCAAGTTCAATGCCAGCACATTGGTCTATGTAGTTGCACCTTCCTCTGCTGGTCTGAATGCCAGTGTACAAGAGATTTCAGAAGTTTGATATCAAGTTAAATTTATGTACTTTATAGCTGCATTTCAAATTGCATTTAACATGTATCTATGCTCAAAACAAACAAAATGTACTATGTTACCAGTCCTTAGATGTGATGGCTGCATTAATTGTGATTTTTCAGGCTAAGAACATTCTCAGAAAATACGGGTCTTGTCAAAAATGCCATGTCTTTTCTTTCTTTTGTAAAATACTAATCCCATGTAAGGCACAGGTGGAAATATAGGGAAGAAGTCTGAAAAAAGAAAACTACATACAATTTTTGCTTTGGGGTATAAATACACTTTACTGTTTTAAAAAAAAAAAAAAAATAACTTATATTGTTTATATTTTTTATCTGCCCAGAGTGCAGCTTTGATAATCTGACTTGCATAGCTACATGTGTATGTTTTTTATATATAAAAGGCCTATAAAATAAGCATGATTAAAAGTATTCAAGAGGTAGAGTACTGTTAAAACTATAAACACTGATTATTTTTTCAAAAAAATAGTACCTTTGACTGAGTATTTGGTCAAATCTTCTAACATTGGTTAACTTATTTGGTATTTTCCTGAACTATTTCATACCCACTAACAGCCAACAGTGTACATGACATATGTTAATACACAGCAGAATATTACCATAACATAAGGAATTATTAATTTTAATTTGTACCTCTCCCATATGCTGTTACCACATATTGGGGTTATTTACGAAAGGCAAATCCACTTTGCACTGAAAGTGCACTTGGAAGTGCAGTCGCTCTAAATCTGAGGGGTAGATCTGAAATGAGTGGAAGCTCTGCTGATTTTATCATCCAATCATGTACAAGCTAAAATGCTGTTTATTTTCCTTGCATGTCCCCCTCGGATCTACAACGACTTTACTTTAAAGTGCACTTGCAGTGCAAAGTGGATTTTCCTTTAGTAAATAACCCCCATTGCCATGGTAATATTTTATTATCTACTCTTTCCTTAACGTTCACTAAAATTTAAGTTGATCTCAAGAGGAACACTAATATTTTCAGTGAACACAGGTTGTTATTGTTAGCTTTACCTTAAGGCTGAACTCCAGGCTGTGTATTGCTCTAAAAGTACTATATGTATTTTTGCACACAGGTAACACAGGTACCTAAATCTTTCTTGCAATTAACTATCTTTTTTTTTTTTGCACAGCATTTATCTTTCAGGAAAAGGGAGGAGCAGTATTAGGAGCAATCAGACTATGCTGTAATGTGCATGCGGTGACAGGAAACATGCTGACAGAAGGAAAGAACAGAGTGAGCAGAGTTGATGACTTATCAGTCTGCTGCTGGTCCTTTATTGTCCAATCAGAAAGGTGGAGGCAGATATGTGATACTACTGTATTTCTTAATTCTGACATAAAATATTGTTGCTTTACTGGTTTGCTGTCTGGCAAAGTTGTATGAATCACAAACGTGACAGTGGCTGTTGACAGATAAGCCAGTCCACATATGTGTATTTTAAAACTGTAGTTAGGTATTTGCCTGCTGTTAAAGCTAAAGGAAATGTTTCCTTTCATTGCAGAGATCTGGCCTACCCAATCAAGGGTTTAATGTCAGTGATGTGAACTATAGGGAATAAATATTAGGAGTAACCTTTTAGAGGGGTCTGCTCTCCGGGGCTTTTGAACAAGGGATCTAAGCTGGCCTGCGCTAAGATCTTAGAAAGCTTGTGGAAAGCATCTCTTAATGGAACACAAAGGTGCCACCCAGAAGGAATATCTTCAGAGAAACTAGAACAGGAAGATGGCCATCCAGAGGGATAATATTTACAAAAGTCTGCCAAGCTGAAGCGTTGAAGCGAGCTGCTGCTGGATGAATATATATATATATACACACACACACATTTTTTACATATTGTTGCCAGTCAGAATCCATGTTCACTACCACACGAGTCATATGGTTACACTGTACTACTCTGATGACAGTATGTAAAAAAAACAGTATTGTAGAAAAAAAATGACAAAAAAATGGCAACTTCAATAAACTCACCATGCCTGTTACTAAATACCTTAGGGTGTCTACTTTCCAAGAGAGGGTTATTTTGGGGGTATTTGTACTGTCCTGTCATTTTAGGTTCTCATTAAATAAGATAGGCCATCAGTACGTCAGTTAAGATCAATTTTCAAATATTATATATATATATATAAATAAATATATATAAACAATACACATACATACATACATATACACCCTATATATATATATATATATATATATATATATATATATATATATATATATATATATATATATATATATATATATATGTATGTATATGTATATATATATATATATATATATATATATATATATATATATATATATATATATATATATATGTATGTATGTATGTATGTATGTATATATATATATATATATATATATATATATATATATATATATATATATATATATATATATATATATATATATATATATATATATATATATATATATATATATATATATATATATATATATATATACATACATACATACATACATACATACATACACACACACATATACATACCTGATCATAATAATACACACAGATTTGGGTTATTTGCAAATATATGCAAATTATTGTAACAGAAACTAAGAAAATATGTTTGCATTTCAACATTTTCAATATTTTTACGTTTACTATAGCAAAAAAATAACCCAGTGGTGATTAAATACCACCAAAAAGTAAGCTCTAACTGTCTCAAAAAACTGATAAATATTTAATTTGGGTACAGTGTTGTATGACTGTGTAATTGTCAAAGTGTGACAACACTGAAATTTGAAAATCTGAAAAAGGGATGAAAGCAGTATTGAAATGGTTAAAAATATAATCCAGCAGATTGCATACCCAATGCATTGAATGGAGACTGTGGTACACATACGACAGTAAAGATCAGGGAATTTCTAAAGATTTTATGGGTTGTATGGCACTGAGGCCCACGATGCAGATATTTGGACAGCAGTGTCAATTATTAAAAAAGTAGCCCATAGCAACCAAGCAGATTTTACTCTGCTGGAGACCGATGCAAAAGTAATTGTGAATTGAGGTTATGGGTTAATGCATTTAACTAGTATTTGACAAGAGGAACCTTCTATGGAATAAAGTTCTTGGATTATTTTGAATGATTTTCTAGATTGATTAATTAATTGATCACTTTTACATATACTGTACACCAAGTATAAATAGATGATCATTTCTACCACAAATAAGCCTGTTTTAAGAAGTTATCAAATGTCATCCACCTTCTTGGTACGTTTTTGAAAACCTGGCCCTGAATATGTATTTCAGTAAGAAGGAACTAAGTCAAACCATTTTTTTTAAACTTATATTTAACAGACTTAGATTGAATACATTGCACAGATAGTATTTTTCCAAAGTGCGTAATTCCTGAAATAATAATTAGAAAATGTCCTAGAATGACATATTTGTTTAATAGAAAATGATAAAATGTAATAACAGACAGAAATGTATCACTGTAAAAAGCAGAGTGCAATCTAGAATGTACCACAGCAAAAAACAGATAAGAAAACTTCTACAATTATAATGCTATTTGGAAGAATAATGGAAACTTGTCATCTGCCAAAATGAAATGTGTTTAGTTTTTAATACAGTAACTAAATTGTGACATACTGGGGGTCATTTACTATAGGGCCGTGGCGCTAATTAGCGCTAATTACCACAAAATAAACTCAAATTAGCGCTAAAACAGTATTCACTATAGCGCTGGTGAAAAAATACTCCCAAAATCGAATTTACTAAAGCTCCCTGAAAACAAATAGCACCCAAACCCTTACTCTGCTAAAACCTGGAGTAGTGCACATGGAAATAATGTTTAGAGCATGATATCATTGGCTAAATGGTACTGAAATATGCAGTATATTGTTTAAAGATAATCTGCTTTTAAACTGTGAAAAAATGATCTCTACACTGAAATATCTTTAAAAGTCTGAGAAGAGATAAATTTCCCAGCTCTTTTTTTTTCAAAACTCTTTATTCCAAATTTTTCATTACATAATAATTTACATTATACATTTTTATATACTTTTACATTTCTTTATATAATACAGATCATAATTACATTTGCTCCTTCCTTTCATTCCTTCCTCTCTCACCCTCTGTGGTCACTTAATGCTATATTTTCAGATATTCCTCTATCCGTTGTTAGCCATGTTCTATTCCATTTTGCCCATATTTTTTCATACCTTCGCCCGTTTCCCCTTTGTTCATACATTATTTTTTCATAGGGTAGGACCTGATTTACTGCTCTCACCCATTGGGTTACTGTCGGGGGATATGGCTGAATCCATTTTTCTATTATTTGTTTTCTTGCCAGGAACAATACCTCCCTTAAGAAGGTATTATTATCTCTATTATCTCTCTCTTCCCTCAATATCCCCAACAAACATAATTCCATCGTAGCTATAAAAGGTTTATTCAGGACTCTTCCTATTTTCCTAGCTACTTGTTGCCAGTATTTTCCTATTTTACCACAGTACCACATTACATGAAGGAAGTCTGCTCCCCCCTGCCCACATCTAGTACATCTTGGTTCAGTCATCCTCCCCATTTTATACAATCTATTTGGAGCCAAGTATGTCTGATGTATTATATTCATCTGTATTATCCTGTTATTCATTGCAGGGGATACCTTCCAGTGGGAATTACAGGCTTCATCCCATTCATGATCACTCATGTCTGGGATAGCCTCCTGCCATTTATCCCTTATTTTCAGTGGTTCGCCTTCTATTTTCTTCTGTAACAGGTGTGTGTAAATCTTTGCTATCAGTCCCTTAGGTCCCTGTGATCTCAGGATCCCTATAAGGGGATATTTGGATATTTTTATTTCCTCTCTTCTAAACTGTGTCTGTAGCACCTGCCTCAACTGAAGGTATCTGTAAAACTGTTTACTCAGTAAATTATATTGTTTACACAGGTTTTCGTAGGTTAGTATTACATTTTTGTCATATAGCTGACCAAAAGTTGTTATCTTATTCTGCTTCCAGAATTTACTATCCTCAAAGGCTTCCAGTTGTTCAAATTTTGGGTTGTTCCAAAGCGCAGTTTCTGTTGGGATTCCAACAAATCCCGTCAGTTTCTTAGCCTCTCTCCATACTGTCCTTGCCAGTTTCAAGAGGGGAATTTTTACTCCCACTCTCCTCAAGTCTTTTAATTCTAATCCCGTCATTAAATCATCTATTTGCATTTTGCTAAGGAGATATTCCTCTATCCTTGTTATTTTTTCCTGTCCTACCCATGATCTTAGATGTTTCAATTGCCCTGCCAAGTAGTATAAATATAAATCCGGGAGGGCCAGTCCAGCTTCTGTCTTTGGTCTTTGTAGTTTATTAAATTTTAATTTACATCTTCCATATGCCCAAATGAACCGAGTCATCTGCGAGTTTAATTTTTTAAATATCTGTTTTGGTATTTTTACTGGGGAGTGTGCAAATACATATAAACACTTGGGTAATATAATAGATTTTATCAGGTGAATTCTGCCTGCCATTGATATTGGTAGCTTTATCCATATTTCCAATTTTCTCTTTACATATTCTACTAGTGGGAGTATATTAGCTTCCATCTCATCTTCATGTTTCAACGTTATATTTACTCCTAAATATTTAAAGATTTCCACTATTTTTAATGGGGTCTGAGCTCTCCTTTCATTACCTGTTCCCAGAGGCATTAGTGCGGATTTTTGCCAATTTATTTTTAACCCTGAGAACCTCCCGTATGTTTCTATTATTCTCATTGCTTCTATCAGAGATGCTTGCGCATCTCCCATAATATAATATCGTCCGCATATAAGCCTATGTGTTCGGTTTTTTCTCCTACTTTAATCCCTTTGTATTTATCTGATTGTCTGAATCTGTTTGCCAGTGCCTCAATTGCCAGAGCGAATAATTGCGGTGACATTGGGCAGCCCTGTCTTGTTCCTCTATATAGTTTTATTGTAGGGGATAATATACCGTTTATTAGCAAATTGGAGCATGGTTGTTTATAGATTATTCTCACCCATTTTCTAAATTTTTCCCCAAATCCATTCCTTTCCAGGACTGTCTGCAGAAATTCCCATTCTATGGAATCAAATGCCTTGGCTGTATCCAGCGATGCCAAGGCACTTGTTTCCGGGATAAACTCTCTCATTTGTGTCATATATTGCGTCCTTCTAATATTAATTGATGTGGATTTCCCTGGCATAAAGCCAGTTTGATCCTCCGCTATTATAGACAAGATTACCTGGTTAAGCCTATTGGCAAGCACTTTTGCCAGTACTTTATAATCTATATTTAATAACGATATTGGCCTATACGACCCACACTCAGTTCTGTCTTTCTCTGGTTTTGGTATCAATATGACTGTAGCATCATACATGGAAACAGGCATTTCTCCCCTTTGGAACGCCTCTCCATACATTTTGGTCATAACTGGTACCATAATTTCTGCATATCGCTGGTACATTTCCAGTGGTATGCCATCTGGTCCTGGGGACTTACCCTTTCCCAGAGAAAAGATAGCTTCTCGTACTTCCTCTTCCTCTATATCCCTCTCTAACTCCTCTTTTTGTTCCTCTGTTAATTTAAGGAAGTTCAAGTCCTTCAGGTATTCCTCTATCTCTTCTCGTGTACAGGTCAATGTTGATGTATACATATTAATATAGTATTTTTGGAATGTCTCAAGTATCTCATCTAATGTGTTTACCGTCTCTCTTTTTTCATTTTTCACCTCTGATATTGCTAGTGATGGGGTTTGTCGTTTTATCATAAAATTCAGCATCTTATTAGATTGTTGTCCTTGTTCAAAGTTTTTTTGTGCATATTGGAGTTTCTTACGCTTTGCGTTAATTATTAGTTGGTTCTTATATTGCCGTGATGAGGCTGCCCATCTTATTTGGTTTATATTTGAGGGGTCCCCTATAAACCTATTTTCTGCCTGTGCACAGAGTTGTTCCAATTCCTCCTCTTCCTGTCTATTAGTGCGTTTAATGTATGATATTGTTGATCTTGTTATCCCCCTCAAATATGCCTTAAATGTATCCCAGAGTACTCCATCTATTTTCCTGTTGCCATGTGCTTCCAGGAACATTCCCATTTGCTCTGGAATTCTATCATTTAATCCTATCTGGGTTAACCATTGAGCCTGTATCCTATAGCCCGGTTTTATTCTTTTTGGGCCTATTTTTAGCTCAAAGGTTAATCCAGAGTGGTCAGACACCCCTCTTGTCATGTACGCCACAGACCGAACCATTGGCAGGATCTTTTCGTTCCCCATTGCCATATCTATTCTAGACATGCGCCCTCTCCCTGGCGCATGCCATGAGTAAGCCCGGGTCCCAGGGTTTCTGATCCTCCACAGGTCAGCCCATCCTACTTCATTCATAAATTTCTCCAACACCTTCGGCCCTTCCCCTCCTTTATGCTTACTTCTTCCGAACCTGTCTAATTTTGGGTCTAAGCACATATTGAAATCTCCCATACATACGACATGTGCCTCTGGGTATTCTGACATAAATATTACTGCCTCTTTCAGTACTCGCATTGTAGCTGGGGGGGGTTATAAATCCCCATGATTACAACAGGCATTGCATGCACCAGTGCAAAGACAAAGACATATCTTCCATCGGGATCTCTTTTTTCTCTAATACACTCCCATGTTACCCCTCGATGGACCAAAAGAGAGACCCCTCTTGAATATGTAGTATGACATGAGTGGCTTGACCATTGTATCCAAGGTTTTTCTAGGTACTTCAATCTCTCTTTAGTCATATGTGTTTCTTGGATACAAATGATCTTTGCCTGCACCTTGTTAATTTCTGAAAAAACCTGTGTTCGTTTTAATTGCGTTCCCATACCTCTCACATTCCATGACAAAAATGTGTGTTGATTACTCATATCTAATATATTTTATTTTAGCCATTATTCCCCCGAGAAACAAAAGGAGAGGAAAAATAAATCGTATGTCTCTTTTTCCTTTCCGTGACCATTCTCTTTTCTACCACTCTCCTCTTATTCATCCCTTCCATTCCATTCATCCATACCATTTTTTTTAGGGCATTACCAACATATTGCATTTTTGCTGTTATATAGGTAATTAATTTCGATTTCAGCCTGTCTGCACCTACCCTTTTCCCGCTTAATCATAAATATAAGGGGCGAGGGGGGAGCCGCCAAGGAGGGGGGAGGAGAAGGCATCCCCTCCTTTCACCCTCTCCCTCCCCTTCACATTTAAGAGAAAAAAAAAAAAAAACTACAAAAAACCGAAACACCACACAGCAACAACGAGAAAAAAAAAAAAAAAAAAAAAGTATATATTTTTCCTGTTCTCTCCCTTCCCCCACCTCCCTCCCTCCACCTCCCTTCCTCCTTCCTTGTGCACAACTCTATATTTTTATCTGTTCACTCCCCATCCCTCCCCCCTTCCCCCGTTTATTTGTGTTTATAGTGTTTATAATGTGACTCTTGACCTTACTCTGGCCTTTCCTTAATATTGTGTCTTGAAAAAAAAAAAAAAAAGAAAAAATAAACAAAAAAAAGGGAAAAGGTGAAGGAGAAAGATTCCTCTCTCTCTTCCCTCTCTTCCCTTTATAACTAGTGCTTATTTCAGTGTGTTTCACTGTGAGTCTAGCTCCATTTTACTATTTATACACACCCCATCACCCTCCATTTGCCCCCCTCCTCCCCATCCCTCCCTTTCCCCTATCAAATGAACACAGAAATAAACATTTACGTTTTACCTTTTCCCATTTCTCCCCTCAATAAAAAAAAAGAAAAAATGAGAAAGGAAGAGAAAAAAAAAAAAAAAAAAAAAAAGAAGCAAACACATCGGGAAAGAAAAAAACCAAATCAATAAATTATTAAAACTTCTTCCCTTAACCTAAGGGAAGAAGAAGAGAGAGAAGAAAAAAAAAAAGAAAAAGGAAAATAAAAAACAAATATAAAGTAGGGAGAGTGTCCCTCTCATCCCCCCTCCTCCGCCCCCTCCCCCAAAGTCCCAGTATTCTTGGTGTCTCATATCCTTTCAGGGCTTCTCTGTTTCTCCTATCGAGGCATAGGCCTAGTTATTCCCAGCCAGTCTTTAGCTTGTTCAGGTGTACTGAAAAACAAAGTCTTTCCCCCTTCCTCCACTCTCAGTCGTGCTGGGTATGCCATAGAATATTCAATTCCTGCCTCTCTCATTTTTCGTTTTATTTCATAAAATGTTGCCCGTTGTTTTTGCAGTTCCAGAGAGAAGTCTGGGAATATTGATATTTTGCTATTTTCATAGCGAATCTCTCCTTTTTGTCTTGCTTTCCGCAGAATTGTGTCTCTGTCTCTGCAATTTAGTAATCGTGCCAACAGGGGTCTAGGGGGAAACCCTGGTTTAGGTGTTGCTGCCGGGACCCTATGCACTCTCTCCACTGCATATGCTGCTGATACCTCCATATCTGGGAATACATTTTTCAGCCATTTTTCTATAAAGTCACCGGGATTAAACCCTTCTGCCTTTTCTGGTAAACTGATTATTCTTAGGTTATTGCGGCGCATACGGTTCTCAAAATCATCAGATTTTTGATGCCACAGAGTAATCTGTTTTTCTATTGAGGCTATCTTTTTGGGCATAGGGCTAACAGTATCTTCCAATAAAGCAGTCCTATTTTCCATTTCCATCATTCTCTCTCTTATGCTCTGCATATCATGCTTGATCAGTCCTATATCATTTATAATCTCATCCATTTTACCTGTTAGGGCTGCATTACTCGAGTGGATGGCCTCCATTATCTGGGAGTTCATCTGTTCCAGGGTCAGTTTGGGATGTTTCTCCTGTTTTTCTGCAGCTTTTCCGGGCTGCGGCATGGGCGTGTTGAGCTTCTGGATATCCAGCGCTGATGGTCCACCACTCCGTGTCTGTGGGGGGCTACGCCCGCCGTCTTGCTTATCCGTTCGAGCAAATTCTTTAAGACGATCGGCCGCCGACTGCTTACTATTACTCATCGCACCAAGCGATCGTTTTCGCGGGTTTCACGGGTTTAAAGTCTCGTTAGCAGAAGTCAATCAGGGTTCCGTAGGAGACTCGGGCACCACTAAGCGATCGTTTTTGCGGGCTTAGGGTCTCGGTAGCAGGGACTATTCAGGATACTGTCGGAGACTCAGGCTGATCTCAAACCTCCCGCTGTTCACATCCGAACGCCGCGTCCGACCGTCACATCCGGTCGCGTCGGCGGAAGCGGAAGTCAGGCCCTCTAAATTTCCATCTCTGTTCAACTAGGTGCCAGCACAACAACTGAGCATGCTCAGACCTGCAAACTACTCTCATTTCAACTCCCATGGCTTTTTTACAGCGCGCTATAGTAAATACCAAAATTAGCGGTGGGCTAAAAAGCATTTTTGAGAGTGAAAATCAGTGCTATATAGTCCAATGCAACTTTCAGCCATTGATTCTAATGTACAATTGTAACTTCCCCAAATAAATACTTTTAATGTTGCTTCTACTTCAACTATTTTGTTTTTAAGAATGCTAGAATGTGTTGGTAAAATATATTCGCAGCAGTTTGAATGAAATTCATGGATAACCTTTGAATTTGGCCCTATTGTCACTTGTGCATCCTGAAAGTGGGGCAAATTCGTTCCTGCACTACCTTGGTTTGACTTTGATGCAATTTGATGACAGGTCCATACACCACAAGATTATACAGGCATTTCTTCAAGTCATGGCAAAGCTGTGCAATTTTAAGGTCGCACAAGTGAAAATGGGGCCTAATTCAAGGGTGCTATCAATTAATCTCATCAGGTTACTTTCACACTTGGGTGACTTTTCATGCAGCTTTGGACCTCAGAGTCGCATGAAAAGTTGCCCCCATGATTTCCATTCATATCTATGCAACTTCACCCATGTTCACATAGCTCTGAATTGACATGTAAAATTGCAGGCCAAATCAGCGCCTATTGACAGCAATGGAACTGCCCAAATTGATGTGATGCCACACCAATTCTCAAAAGTAGTTCCTGCACTACTTTGAGCGACTTCAGGGTGCGATTTCTTGCCTCACAACCTTTTGAGATGGGAATGAGGGACACCTATTAGCAAAAGTATATAGGCATAGGACACACTCCCTAACACGCCTCTTTAAAGGAGAATTATTAAAAAAAACAATGATTAGTTAAACCCCCAAGTGCTTTTTTTTACCGATAATATTGGCTTTGGAAATTTACAAACAAAGCAATTTAGAAATTAGATGAAAGGTTTAGCACTAGGAAAACCTTTTTGAAAGATAAAAAGTGCATTTTATATACAACTATATAGAACAGAACAAGATGGGGGACAAATGAGGAAAGATGGACCGATAGACTTTGTTCCAAATCAGGGACAGTTGGGACCTATGCAATTTCACTAGACATCTGTGCAAGAAAGTGCACTGATGTTTCTGAAATCGCTCACAAAGTAGGGCTGAGACCCTTTTCACAATTGTCATGCGACTCTGATGTCCAAAGTCACAGGAAAAGTCGCACAAGTCCTACCCTATGATTTTCAATGAGTACCATTCATATCTGTGTGACTTCAAGTCACATGACTTTAAAGTAGTCCCTGTACTACTTTGGTCCGAATTTGATGCGAGTTGAGGTCCACAGACAGGCAATTTTACACAGGCATTCCCCGAAAAGAGGCGAACGCCTATTAGCCAATGCCACATCAGCATGAGCATGGTTGTTACTTCAATATTAATTAGAACCAAACATTAGTAATGGTATTTTCTATGTAGGTTTGTGCTCAGCTCTGTAGCATAGTGGTATGCCCTACTACCTTCAAAGGTTCAAGCCATGAGTTTGAATCCCACCAACGATATCACCTCCTGAAAATGTGCATTGTACTCAGCAGCATAATTAGCCAATGCACATCAGTTTGGTTTATTCCCTAATTTTAAAGCTTCAAATGCATGCAATGGTAAGTAATTATTCAATAATATTATGGTGTGGAATTCCAAAAATCAAGAAAAAAAATGTTGTCGGGTCCTTCGGGTCTGGTATGGACTTAAAAGGGAACCCCCCCACTAAAATCCATACCAGACCCTTATCCAAGCATGCATCCTGGAGGTCAGGATAGGGGGGACGAGTTAGCACCCCCCCACCTGAACCATACCAGGCCACATGCCCTTAACATGGGGAGAGTGCTTTGGCCCCCCCCCCAAAGCCCCTTGTCCCCATGTGGATGGGGACAAGGGCCTCTTCCCGAAAATCCTGTGGTTGTCAGGGGCTGTGGGCGAGGGGGCTTATCAGAATCTGGAAGCCCTCTTTAACAAGGGGAACCCCAAATCATGCTCCCCTTATGTGAATGGGTATGGGGTACAACGTACCCTTACCCGTTCACCAAAAAAAGCAGTGAAATGTTAGCACCCCCCCACCTGAACCATACCAGGCCACATGCCCTTAACATGGGGAGAGTGCTTTGGCCCCCCCCCAAAGCCCCTTGTCCCCATGTTGATGGGGACAAGGGCCTCTTCCCGAAAATCCTGTGGTTGTCTGGGGCTGTGGGCGAGGGGGCTTATCAGAATCTGGAAGCCCTCTTTAACAAGGGGAACCCCAAATCATGCTCCCCTTATGTGAATGGGTATGGGGTACAACGTACCCTTACCCATTCACCAAAAAAAGCAGTGAAATGTAAAAAAAAAAAAGACAATAGTCGGTTTTTGAAAAGTCCTTCATTGTAAAAAAGCTCCAAGCCATCTTCTTCCCTGAGCCGTCTTCTCCTGCCACTGTCTCCCCCACCACCATCTTCTCCCGAGCCGTCTCTTCTGTGGCCGCCGTCTTCTCCATCTGCTGTGTTCTTCCGCACTGCTGGTTACCCGCTAATAAAAAAAAAGCTGCTCTTCTTCTGTGGCAGTCTTCATCCGCTGTGTTGTCACCCTCTGTATGGCATCTCTTACACCCTGGGTGATGTCATCGGATGGCCACAGAAGAAGAAAGATTTTTTTTATTAGTGAGTAACAGTAGCGAGAGAAGACGGCGGTGGCGGCAGGAGAGATGGCTCAGGGAGAAGACAGCTCGGGGAGAAGAAACATCAAACAATAGTAAATGTATTTTCTATGGATGATTGTGCTAAGCCCAATAGGCTAGTGGTCAGTGCTTCTACATTGAAAAACTCAGGCCTTGAAGGACTCATGGGTTCAAATCCCACAGAGGGATAATAAAAGATTGCATTGATGAAAAAAAGGAGAATGCCAATTAGCCAAAGCAGCATATGCTGAAAATAGGCAAATGCCAATTGCACTTTAGTTTGGCTGATTCTATTATATTAACTCTTCAAATGCATGCAATGGTATGTATGTATTCAAAAATATTATGGTGTGAAATTCCAAATATAACACACTAGTTAACGGGCAGTTTACATTTATTTGTTTATTTTAATTTGCTTGTGCACTGAAAAAAGAAACACAGTTGGTGGATGGTACGTTGGCTGGGATTTTAACTCATACCTTGAGTGCTGTGGAAACATCTGTGAGCCCATCATTACAAGGTAAGACAAACAAATGACACATGGACTATAACTACGCTAATACCTAGTTAGAACAACAACATTTCAAAGTGTTCTATTCTGAAAGCACAGCCTGTGTATGTCTCACCCCCTCCTCACTGTCCATGCTCCAAGCTCAGAGATTATCGCTCCTCATTAGGCTTCCAGCGCTACATTTTACAATGTTAATTCAGCCACGCCCCCGACATGTTTTGTCACAGACAGACTTATTCATGGGGTTGCTCTCTGAGCTTTGAGCGTGGACAGTGAGGAGGGGGTGAGACATACACAGGCTGTGCTTTGTACACCTCGCGTCCGCCGTGACTACACGTTAAACAAGTGTGGTTTTCAGGAGTAGAACGTGCAGTGCAGTGCTGATTGCAATTTACTTTTGCTGGCTTTTACTTTGAAAAATGTGAGTGAAATGATTGAAGGTTTTTTCTGGTCTGAATAAAGTTTTTTACATTTATTTACACTATTGGAGCACTTTTTTCATTTACATGTGAAGATATCCAACTGCACAATTGTTTGGGAGATGCAATTAACCCCTCTGGTGGGATCCTAAGCGCATTAGCCTGTCACGAGAGTGCAGGTATTAATTAAGAAGATTTGATTACAGGCTGTGTGGAACATTACACAAACTTTTTGTATCATTTCCACTGTTTGTTCTGTGGCAATCAGACTCATAATCAGTTGCTGCAATTTGATTGATATTCATCATCATTTTTTATATAATTTTTTCTTTTCACGCACTATTTATGTGGATTTTATATGTATATTTTTCACTGAGCACTTTGTGGTGAAAGATTTAGTTATATATTCAGTTTATTATTGTTGTTAATTATTTATGCACATATCAATTGGTATAGATATTTTGATACACATTAAGCACCATTATTTACTCTGGGTCTTACATAAGATTTAAGTTTAAATTCATCTCACATATTTCTAATTTAAGTGGCAGCTATAGTTGAGGCAGATAGGTGAACCTGTGCGCAGTGGGAGGCATCTGAATAGGGGCGGTTTATTTAGATTCCTACATTTTTTTGACATACAATATCCAGGGTCTAATGGATAGACAGATCTATATTTAAATGTTTGTGCTTACATTTTGAGAAAAAAAGAATAATAAACAATGCATGCTAATGATCAAACAGCAAGTTACTCTACACTACCTGGGGCTGTACTTAAGCATAAATATCATTATGCTAAATTATGACAGATTCCCTTTAAAGCTATTCAAGGATTAAAGTACAACAAAAGAAGCTGCCAAAAAGTTAAATCAAACTTTTTGGGAAACTGTTGTTTCCGTTTGAAAATAAAATACTTCCAATAGCCCTTTGAGGTTAATTGTACACTGTGCACCAGTGATAAGAAAATAACCATAAATAATAATTAGTAGTTTAAAATGATTTTCTCATGTTTACTTTATAATTTGTGTGGCACATAGTGTTGTTTAGTTAGTGGCTTGATGATTGTGGGGGACAAGGGTCTTTAGATCTTACCTTTATTTAAACAACTAGTGTACCATATGTGTGGTTCTTAACCACTTGCCTACTGTGCACTTAAACACCCTTCCTGCCCAGACCAATTTTCAGCTTTCAGCGCTCGCGCACTTTCAGTGACAATTGCGCGGTCATGCAATGCTGTAACCAAATGAATTTTTTATCATTTTGTTCGCACAAATAGAGCTTTAGTTTGGTGGTATTTATTCGCGACTCCGTTTTTTATTTTTTGCGATATAAGCGAAAACATAGCAGAAATTTTGAAAAAAAAACAATATTTTCTCCTTTCTTTTTTAAAAGAAATCCAATAAAATCAAATTTTGTCATAAATTTAAGCCAAAATGTATTCTGCTACATGTTTTTTGTAAAAAAAATTCCGTTAAGTGTATAATAATTGGTTCGCGTGATCACGGACATATGTACGCAAATGATCATGTAAAAGGGGTGTGCAGGTGATCACGGACATATGTGTGCAGAAAATCATTGGCACATGTGATTTTAGTGGGACATATGTGAGGGACATGTGTTTTTATTATTTAGGGACATGTGTGTTTTGGGGACATGTGTGTTTTGGGGACATGTGTGTTTTACTGTGGGGACATGTGTGTTTTACTGTGGGGACATGTGTGTTTTACTGTGGGGACGTGTGTTTTACTATGGGGGACCCTAGACTGGTGATCAGTGAGTAAAAAAACATCTCATACTCACTGATCACCAGCCGGCTGCAGCGATCCGCTCTCCTCTCCTCACCGACGACTTCCGTGTGAGGAGAGGAGGGCCGATTGCCTAGCAACCGGCTGTTTGTTTACATCACATGACAGCCGTGATTCGTCATGGCCGTCATGTGATCAGGAGGGCCAATCACCGTGCCCTCCTGCCGATTCGAGATGCGCCGTGTCCGGGTGACACGGCCGCATCGGGATCGCGCCGCTGCGCGGGCACGCGCGCGCGCGATCCCTCTACTTCTGAAGGACGTTCCTGAACGTCCTATCAGAAGTAGACGGCTCCCACCCGGCCGTATATCTACATTGGCCGGGTGGGAAGTGGTTAATAGTAAAATTGGTATCAATAGCACACACACACACACAGGTATGTTTTAAGCTGTAATAGTGTCTGCCTGTAAGTGCATATTAACACTTCAATATATATCAATACACTACACAATCCATAATCAGGGGCCACTTACTCAAATACTCAAAGAGAGAATGGAGATTTGGAGAAATGGAGAATGGATGAGAGACAGACAAACAGCAACAGAGAGATTAGGAGAGGTTGGAAAGCAAGGCGATAAACATGGATAGAGAGAAAGGGAGAGAGAGAGCACAAGAGATACATATAATTAGAGGGAATGTTGAAACACAATTTAACTTGGGATTGAAATCCAACATGGATGAAAAATATATGAACACATTAGTGTACTCCATTCTTCCCATGTGACAGCAATGGTGCTTGACAATTGGCTGATCAGGCACTGAGCACTAAAAAATGCATGTGGGGAGAGTGTCAAAATGCAGATGGGGAGAGAGTCCTTCACCCCAGGTTAGCTCTAAGTTGTGCCTTGCAACTTACATGAGGTCTCTTCTCTTTAACTAGTTGCCACCCGCCCACCGTCAAAAGATGGCGGGATGGTGCGGCTCTTGCTCTGGGACGCTGTCATCTTGCATGCCTGCTAGGACACGGCACGACCCTGATCTCTGTAAAGAGCTGCGGCTCTTTAACCATGTGCTCGGCTGTGTCCAATTACAGTCAGACACATATAAACACAGAGATGCCAGTATTTAGTGCTCCTCGCCTCACACTGACGGAGTGCGTGGCCAGGAGAGCCAATCAGCGGCATTTCCTCACAGGAGACATCTACACATGTAATCAGGGCACTGATCATCAGTGCCCTGATTACAAAAGCGAACACCAGTGCCACAAATCAGTGCCACAAATCAGTGCCAGCGATGAGTGCCCACCAGTGCCAGCAATCAATGCTCACCACTGCCCACAAGTGCCAATCAGTGCTCTTTAGTGATGCCAGTCTGTGCTGGCCATCAGTCCTGCCTATCAGTGCTGCTCATTAATACCCATCACTGCTGTCCATCAATGCCCATCAGTGTCGCCCATCAGTGCCACCCATAAATCCCCATCAGTACTGCCTATCCGCACCGCCTATCAGTACCCACCAGTGCCTCCTATCAGTGCCCACCAGTGCCGCCTATCAGTGCCCACCAGTGCCAACCAGTGCCGCCTATCATTGTCCACCAGTGCTGCCTATCATTGTCCACCAGTGCTGCCTATCAGTGCCGCCTCATCAGTGACCTTAAGTGCCACCTCATCAATGCTCACCAGTTCAGCCTATCAGTGCCGCTTCAGCATCACATCAGTGAAGGAGAAAAATTACTTAATTACAAAATTTACTGACAGAAACTAAGTAAAAAAAATAGTTTTTTTTCAAATTTTTTGTAATTTTTTTTAAAACCCAGCAGTGATTAAATTCCACCAGAATAAAGCTCTATTTGTGTGGAGAAAAGTATAAAAATGTCATCTAGGTACAGCGTAGCATGACTGTGCAATTGTCATTCAAAGTGCAGAAGTGCTGAAAGATGAAAAAAGGGCCTGGGCAGGAAGGGGGTGTAATTGCCATGTAGGCAAGTGGTTAAAGAGGAAAAAAGGCAGCAACAGTGAAGGAAAGGTAATTGTGAGTTACTGTGGAATCCAGCACTAAGGTAAGTGTAGTGCTTTCCCTGCATGGACAAAGCACAGGTCCACTTTAATATTGAAAGGGTCATATAAACATGCAGTAGATACGTTGTTTTTGCACTTGAGGAGAACCAGTGGGAGGAGGATCTACAGTTATGCTCCCTAAATGTGGCACAACGCCTATCCCAACTGTACATCGTATTGCGGGTACACTTTACTCCTGCTAAACTGCACAGGATGGGTCTCAGAGTGCAGAGTGCACCAGGTGATCCAGAGATCACGGCGACCTTAAACACCTACTATGGCGCTGCCCAAAGCTACACCTTTACTGGTCCGGGGTGGTTGCTACCATCAATAGAGCATTTAAAGTTGCCATACCGATGGATCCTAAGCCATGCATCCTGGGAATATTAAACAATCTACCAATTGAGCACACTCCCAAACAAGCTATAGCCAGAGCACTGTTCCAAGCACGTAAACTTATCCTTAGACACTGTAAGGGGACTGAGCCTCCCACCCTTAAAGAATGGATAAATCAAAATGGGAGACACCCTGCGGTTGGAGAAGTATATTTTCCAGCATCGGGCCGCCCAGAGAAATTCAGTACCCTATAGTCCCCATGGCTGTACACTTCTGGCCTTAGCCCAGTGGAATTGGTGCTAGACAGACTGCTCATGTGATGTGGAGAGTGGTCTCTACTTCTAATGTATACCAGGTACTTCTGTTCCCTGTGAATCCTACTACGTATTCCTGATGAAGGTGAAGGATAGTTAAAGGGGAATGGGAGCGCAGGGGTGGAAGGGAGCAGTGAACTGTCAAGATTTATTACAATTTCTTTTTGTACTAGTGAAGTGTCACAATGATGTGTTGAACTTTATATGGCAATTGCGTTGGAACCTGACTTGTTGAATTGCATGTTTATTGTTACTTTAATAAAATTCTTTCCGATTTAAAAAAAACATATGTTGTTTTTTGTTTTTTTTCTCCTATTTATTTTTTCTTCTTTCCATGGCCCCCCTTTCCGACACCTTTCATATAAAGATACGGACAGAACAAAACTACACCTCTATTAGTGTCCCTTGCAGCTGTCCATCCAAGTACAACCCTCATACAATCACCCCCAACACATCACCAACAGGTATCTTACATTATTTTGGGCAAACACAGAATACCAGATTGAAAATACCTTAATTTATACTTGGGTGCTTTGTATTTCTTTATGATCTAGTTTACTAGGATTATTAGGTTTAATTTTTCTTTTACTTACTTACCAAATTAATCTTATGCCATGGTTTACATTGGATACGATTGATGTTGTCAAATGTATCTATGCCATGTTCTTTTTTCTAACATATTTGTACTTTGATATATTGCTTACTCGATAAAACTTTATGAAAAAATTGGAAAACCATTCTTAAAATCTAAATTTCCTATTCATGGCAAAAAATGTTTTGGAAAATTATAGTTAAAAACTGTATAGTTGACATGATAAAACAATATATTTTACCTTGGGTATGCTGTTCATGCATCAGGCCATACATTTTACCTTATCCCCCCCCCCCCCCCCCCCAAAAAAAAAATAGAAAGTATAGTTTGAAAATGATCAGTACAATTGATTGGTCAATGTACACAGTAATTTTATGACAGCACAGTGACTCCACCAATGCGAAAACAATTCCTGTGGTCTACAGAGTGACAAAGATAAGATCACACCTTACTGAGCCATGACATTCCTTACTGAATTAACATGCCCTCAATGACATTGTGGTTCAATCTGAAACTCCCAGGAGCCCAGAACCTTGTATCTTGAATAAAACACACACACAAGATTTCATGTATCCAAGCTAAGGATATTAACACAAATGTGGTAGAATTGAAAAATAACTGCGGAAGCAAATAAGTAAAAATAAGTCAATCATGGAAAATCCAATCCACCCTTGATTAAATGAAGCAGATCCTATTATTCACGCTACCAGGTGAATATTTCCTTTGGCCTGTGTAGGACCACTCCCTATGATAAAGCTATTGGGGGTGAAGTGAAACATGTTGGTGGCATGGCCTGGCGTGAGCCCAGGCTGAGGTTGTCTCTGATACCACCATAGGACTCTGTGGATGTGTGGAACCAGGGATCATTCCTCTTTTCCTTCCAGGGACTACAGGAGCTGGGACAAGCTGGCAGTGGTTATAGCATCACCTACACTATTTCCCATAGAAATCGAGCCTGAGCGGCACACTAAACAAACCGTGGGTCATAGGACCACTTACTAGTTCACTATGGAAGAGATGCTCCTTGTGTGATACAACTGTCTTGTATGGAATATACAGTATATTTTTGTTAGAATAGCACCTATTATATACTTCTACTAATTCTTTATTAGATGACAGTAAGGGATTTGGGGATTTGTCACAAACTCCAGCAGATTTAAAAGCAGCATCCTCATGGCATATGCCTGGGTGACAAGTGGTTACCCGTAAATAAAGTAATCCTTCCACTGTAAGCTCAGTCTTGGAGCATACCAGCTGGATTTACTTATACAGTACCTTAAATGCTAAAAATAGACTTATCTTGCCAATTAATCGAAAAGTGGAGTATTAGAATGCATGCAAAGCATGGTTCATTTACTAAACAAGTAGCACATTCCCACTTTGCAAATCAAGCCAATTAGTTTACTAAAGGTAAATGAATACTTTTTTATCAATATGAATAAATAAGAAACATGCTACATTAAAATAAAAAGGGGATTTTTGATTTACCCATAAAATATCTTCCTTGAAGTACAGGACACAGGCATAATTATAGATGGTTGGGCTGTGTACTGTGTGAAACCATTAGAAGATAACAGAGAAAGGGGGGGGGGGTCCTTTGTCCTGTACTGTATTTGCCTTATAACACCAAGGGAATGGTGCACTGAGGAGTGTTTTCCCATTTTATCATATAAAGGTGTTGGTCTTTAGATATTGGGAAGGCTTCATGCAGTAGTAAATATAATTTAATTAGGTATTTAAATGCAGTAGAGAATTCTTGGGTTAGGGAGGGTTGCTTAGAGAAAAAAAAAAATTATGTTTAGGCTGTAAATAAAAGTAGAGCAGTCTAGTGGGTATTTTCTTGAATGAAGTTAAATCGTCAAAATAATAAAGCTTTCAAGTGATTGGATCAATAAAGTACTTACTTTGAAATTATCTAGATCATGCTCATAGTAGCATTTGCACAATGGACAAGCTGTTTGCAATTTCTGGGTTATATAACATGTTCGTTAAGCAAGAAAAAAGGTATATAAAAGCATGTGTCAGTTTACACTTTCCATAACTGTAGAGTGAATGCCATAGAACCGAGGAGATGCCGACAGATTTTCATGTATGCAATAGCAGGTTGCATACCTGGATCAACCAATGCAAGGAAGGTTTGCATCAACCGAGTCTTTAACCACTTAAGGACAGAGCCTCGTTTTGAGATTTGGTGTTTACAAGTTAAAATCAGGTTTGTTTGCTAGAAAATTAATTAGAACCCCCAAACATTGTATCTATCTATCTATCTATCTATCTATCTATCTATCTATATCTATCTATCTATCTATATATATATATATATATATATATATATATATATATATATATGTGTGTTTTCTAACACCCTATAGAAAAAATAGCGTCATTGTAATACTTTCTGTCGCACCGTATTTGCACAGCGGTCTTACAAGCGCACTTTTTTTGAAAAAAATACACTTTTTTAAATTAAAAATATAAGGACAACAGTAAAGTCAGCCCATTTTTTTTATATAATATAAAAGATTATATTACACAGAGTAAATTGATACCCAATATGTCATGCTTAAAAATTGTGCCCGCTCGTGGAATGGCGACAAACTTTTACCCGTAAAAATCTCCATAGGCGATGTTTAAAAAATTCTACAGGTTGCATGTTTTAAGTTACAGAGGTCAAGGGCTAAAATTATTGCTCTTGCTCTAATGATCGCGGTGATACCTCTTATCTGTGGTTTGAACACTGTTTTCATATGCGGGCCTACTCACGTATGCGTTTGCTTCTGCATGCGACCTTGTCGGGATGGGGCCCATTAAAATGTATTTTATTTTTTTCTTATTTATTTTACTTTATTTTTTATTTTTACATTGTCCTTTTAAAAAAAGAGTGTCACTTTTATTGTAAACATCCCTTGTAATAGAAAAAAAAGCATGGCAGGACCTCTTAAATATGAGATCTGGGGTCAAATATTTACACTAAAATGCAAATAAAAAATTTCCCTTTAAGAGCTATGGGCAGAAGTGACGTTTTGACGTCGCTTCAGCCCTGCAATGGTATAGAGCCAAGTAGGGGTCATTTTCCCCTCAGTTAGCTCCAAACCACAGATCGAGAAACATCCGATCACCTCCGCCACTACCGATGGCTACGGTAAGCAGCGGGGGCCCCTTTCCCGCCACCGATAAAAGTGATCTTGTGGCGAATCCACCACAGAGACCACTTTTATCTGAAAGCCGACCGCCCACTGACGAAGAGGATACCGGGGTTATAGCAGCTAGCTGCTGCCATAATAACGATACTCCTCTTCAAACAGCCAATGTATAATGACGATGGGCAGTCAGCAAGTGGTTAAAGACTGGATTGCACTCAACCAAGGCTGTGAGAGACTTGTTGAGCCAGGCAATGGCAGAATTCATTGAAGTAGCCATATCAGAGCCAGAAAACAACCACAGAAATAACATAGAAGGGCATCTTATGTGGCCCTTAAGGCTGAAGCTTTCCCACAGGGCAGTGAGTTGGCCCAAAAACAGCTAAAGAAGAGAAGGATTTCAGTATACACAGGAGACATTGGTAGCTTCACAGGGAGTTAATAAAGAGGCCCATGAAGGAAAGGAGTCAACAGGAGAGATAGTCCCCGCCACTATGAATCTTAGGGTCACCAGAAGATTAATAGTGCCCATCTCCAGACCCTGTGGCTTTTTTGCCGGCAACCCTCTCTGCTTGTTGTCCACCATGCTAGGGTAATAGGGCTTGGGGGCACAAATCATAGCAATTGGTGAGGAGTTAAATGGCCGCTGGGCAAACACTATAATGTAATAGTTCACCTGAGCCACTTACTACTATGGATGTGGCAGTCATGACTAAAAGGGCAAAATGGCACCCCTCCCATGATCACTGGACATGTGTGGTACCTCTGAAGGGTCCCAGGAGTGCCAGGTGCAGGCTGCCCCATTATCTACAATAAGGGACACATCAGTAAAAGGATGCAACTGAAAATTGTGCCCACAACAAAAGGCACATGTTAGGAACTGCTATGCACTAAATGCATTGGTCCCTCCCCTCCAGGAACCTGGAAAGGTAAGCCGTATGTGAGGGAAGCTCTGCTGTTGTCCAAAGTGGGACTTTTTAGGCACACGAGAAATTGAATATTCCTCATGAAAAAGTAAATTTTTTTTTGACATTTTGAAAATTAACAACATTTATTATACATTTATTAAAATTTTCACCTAAAAAAAAACATTGTGGCCGACATAAAATGTTGCATCCCTCATCCTGCAAAACGAAACCACTCAATAAATCACATGGCGCAGAAGTAGTAACAAGTCTTGCCAAGGACTCAATGTACCCCTGTAGATGGACCCATTGCAATTTAATGCAAAATCTTCCTTAGTTAAAAAAAACACTGCTCCCTCATGCAACTTAAAACTTAGGCAAGGATCGAATTGTCTCCTTTTACCAGGGCCATTGTCTGTGTTTCACATCATTACAGACAAGTAAACTGGTGAGATAAGAGGATCATCAATGCACAACCTTAATGCAGCACCAATAACAAGAATGAAGAGCTTGCATATACTGTATAATGACCAAATATGTCTATACTTATATACATATACACATGACACACATAGGGTAGGATTGTTTATATTAAAGCCAAACTCCAGGCAGACTTAAGCAACACCAGTTTCAGCAGGTCTGTGTATTTTTAACAGAAATGAGTGCAAATGTCTGAATCATACTTATTATCCTCTTGCAATCCACTGTCCAGCAGAGCCTATATAGGAAAAGAGAGAAGCTGTGCAAGGACCAATTATGGTAGTGCTCCTGTGCTGGCAAGGAGCATATTGATATGAGAACAGAGCAGTGTGACAGAAAGACAATCTTATCAGTCCATTGCTTTTCCATGACTGTCCAATCACAGGGACAATACTAATTTTGAATTATCTGCAGTACTGCTCAGTCAGATCTGCAGGCTGGCAGTGTTCTCATATACTGTATGTTTTAAAACTTGGTTTAGCTGCCTGCCTGAAGTTTAGCTTTAAACTGATTTCCTAAATTTACAGTTTGTAAATAAAAATAAGCAAGACTAACCATAGGACAAATTCTTAACAACAAAAAAGTGCAATAGGTATTATTTATCTAAAATAATCTAATGAACAAATCCAACTTACCTTCATAGACCGCCCTAAATCCCTGTGCACTGACAGCAAAATCTGTTGTAAACCAGAGTGTGACAATAGAACCTGTGCTTACTATTGAAGATGGAAGCTGAAATCCTGATAACCTGAAAAAAATAGAAACACATACAATTATTACACACTGTGTAATAGTTTTCTTCAACTTTCTGTTTTACCTAAAGTGGTAGTAAACTTCTAAACTGAATTTTTTAGAAGGAGTTATAGTAAATCATTGTAAAAAAAATTTGCCGCAAATTCAAGCCCCATCGCATGTTTCTTACTTCTATTTTGAGTGTGTTTATGCCTATGCTCATTTCCGGGTGCAGGTGTCGCTATCACAGCTATTGTCTTACGCCCTTTCCTCTTTCCCCAGTTTATAAACTCACGCATGCACAGTAAATATCAAGCCAAGCCTCGTTTTCGTTGTGGGATAATCATGGCCACCGTGTCCCCAAAAATCAGAGCCGACCTGCCTGTGCTTATGTGTGTGAATGGGAACTATGTCTCTTGGGATCTCAGAGCTGCCGCTAGAAAAAGGAAGTTACATAGCCCTGACATATTAATGCAGGACATACGGCACGAAGAGCATGCCGAAAAAAATCGGACAAAATGCGCATGCGCTGATGATGTCATTGAAAAGAAAAGACCGGATTACATGAAAACTAACAAGATAGGAAGGATTATACACAGAGCAATAAGTTAACTGCATAATAATGCTTTAGATGGCAAAAAATTGAAAGGTTAGGTTTACTACCACTTTAAAAATTCAGGCAAAGATAAAACTATAGCATAACTGCATAAAGCAATCATTGTAGTAAGGACAATAATCGATACCTATTTTTTCACATACAGCTTCAGTGCTTAGGATATATTTCATATGATATATTGTATATATAGGTTTTTTGTTTTTTACAATTTGCATTCTGTCCATTTTTTTCATTTTCAGTTTTAGAAAAAACAAATGGCATTGTTTAGCCTTAATGTTTTATTTATCAGCATTGGTACATTACTGCAAAAAAGAAAAAAAAGTTTTGCACATGCAAATATCAGCATTTTTTTTGTTCGAAAATTACTTAAAACCCCCAAACAGTATATATATTTTTAGCGGAGGCTCCAGAGAATAAAATAGTGGGTGTTGCAATTATTATGTCACACAATATTTGCGCAGCAGCTTTTCAAATGCATATTTTTTGGAGAAATTACATTTTAATGCACACAAACATTATAATGCCCAATTTTTGGGTAAAACATGATGTTACGCTGAGTAAATAGTACCGAACATGTCAAATTGCCTACACCTGTGGAATGGCGAGTAAACTATGGTACTTCAAAATCTCCATGGTTGACGCTCTTAAACCAGATTACCATTTTAGAGTTACACAGGTGGTCTGGTGCTAGAATTATTACTCTCGCTCTCAAGTTCATGGCGACAACTCAGATGTGTGGTGCGAACAGTGTTTTTATATGGGTGCTGGGATCAACATATGCTTTTGTCTTTGTGCATGAGCATGAGGTGGCAGGGGCACTTTAACTTTTTTTTCATATTTTATTATTTCATTTAATATTATGCTTTAGACTGTCCCTAAAAAAAATGTTTTTGATAAATTCTTCATGATAGCATGGGCAGTGACAGGTACTCTTTACTGAGACACCTGGGGTCCTTGTCACTTCCAGTTTCATAGACCATAGAAACTGCTGGCCTCAGTACCGAGCTCCCGATGGAACAGGAGAGCCTGGGAAGTATGTAAAAGCGATCCAGTGACACTACAGCTACTCGGATCACTTTTACATTATTCAGCAGCGCTGGCTGAAAATAAATACTGGTGTCATGACTGCAGCCCCAGTATAATCACAAACCCAAGGATATACGGGTATGTTCTAAGGACGAAAAGTGATTACCTGGCTCAAATAACACTAGCCTAACCTCCAATTATATATAACATTTTTGTATCAACATAATGGATTGCATGCATGCCAAATCTCTGTATTTGTCGGTATCCTTTTCATTCTAAAATCTGTGTGTCCCCTAGTTCTGAGAATCATTTTCATGGAATTCACTGCTGCCTTATGCACTTAAAGCGTACTTGTGCCCAGGCTACAGACATTAAAATATTTTTATTTTCTTAACAGGCAATAAAATAGCCTGAAAACAAGCCTTCTTTCATCGTTCTAGCTTCATTAAAGTGGAGTTCCAGTCATTTGTTTATTAAAAGTCAGCAGCTGAAAAAGGTGTAGCTGCTGTCTTTTAATAAACAGCCACTCACCTGTCCCATGGTCCAGTGGTGTACTCACCACAGCTGTGTTCTCCCTGTGTGGTCCCTCGGCGGGAGCATCTCTACTATGGGCACCCAGCTGTGACAGTTTGCGGCTTCACAGCTAGGTGCCCACTCACGCAAGCGTTGCTGTGGTCTGTGACTAGCCCCGAAGTCTTCTAGGACCTGTCATATGTCCCAGAAGACTTCGGGAAAGAGAACTTCTGCCTCCGATTGCCTAGGCGACTGGAACAGAAGTGGAAGCAGGTACCTGTCAAATTTGGGTACCCTCCTCCCCAAAAGCCCCATTTCACAAACAGGAGCCAGGGAGGAGGCCTTAAAGTGTAAGTTCCACTTTTGGCTGGAACTCCGCTTTAATGTGAAGTTAATTCTCACAGATCCTTATCAATCACAACAAAGACTCTAAAGTCAGGTTTCAGTCAGTCTCTAAGTTTAGAAACATCAGATGGCTGTTTACAATAGAATGTTGGCAAGGCTTGTCTCGCCATTAAAAAAAAAAACTAAGACTTAATTTTTTTAATATATTTCTTTGGTGTGAATAGTAATGAGCTGAACAACCAGGGTTAATATTTGGAATAGGTTTGTAAACTTATATTCTCAGTGCCAAATTTAAACCCCATTGAAGTCAAGGGGAGGCAAATGTTAAAAAACATAAAACAAAAACAGTAATGGCCATTTCCTAGGCTTATACACAAGGGGTTGTTAAACAAATGGCATGGGGGCCTGGGAATTTCCCTGGGAGAACATGTACCAAAACAAAAACTTTTTTTTAAATCGGCAGGGAGCAGGAATTTTATAACCAGGAGGCCTGAGCAGGAAATTACCACATTTAGAAGTAGTAGTAATAAATGAATGTTTTACTTCCAGCTGCAGCCAGAGGTTCAACTTGTCTGAACACTAACACCTCCAAATAGCCAAAATTCAGCCTGAACCAGGACAGAACCAGTATCATCTCTCGTTGTGAATGTTGAAATGTAAGTTTTTTCCACAATGCCTATAGATACAGAGATGAATGATGTGTACAAAGATGCCCTTCCTGCTTAATCACAATATGTAAATACTTCAGTGTGCATGGTCTGGGCACAGGTTCACCTTAAATTAAAGCATAAGTGGGAAGTTACATGCACATAATTATTCACTTTAGCACATAATAATATTTAAAAAGTGGGGACTATGTGTTTGAGTCAGTACCTGGTGTATAATATGTTGTGGGCCCTACAACAGTGAGAACACTCTGCTAGATCTTTCTATTGAATTTTTCACAATATAAAAGAAAAAAAAACAAAAAAAAACACTGAGAATGGGAATCCCTTATAATGGCCATAGCAAATGCACACTCATAATCTAACTAAAATTGACCCCCTGAGATATACAGTTGGGAAACGTGTTTAAAGTAGTTGACAAGACAATTGCAAAATTGTTATGCGTTTTAATAGGTGATTATCATTTCAGAAGTAATTCAATTTTTTTTTATCTGCAGCGTTCTAGGAATACATGTTAATCCTGCCATGTTCAGGCACTTAGGCTATTTTCACACTGGGGCGGGGGGCATTATCCCCCGCTAGTGGCGCTTTCTGGCCGATAGCAGGGTGCTTTTAACCCCCACTAGCGGCCAAATAAAGGGTTAAAAGCGCCTGCAAAGCGCCGCTGCTGAAGCACTTTGCAGGCACTTTGTCAGCGGTGCCCATTGATTTCAATGGCAGGGGCGGTGTATACACCACTCCCGCACCACCCGAAAGATGCTGCTTGCAGGACTTTTTCCAATGTCCTGCAAGCGCACCGCCCCAGTGTGAATTCACTTGGGCTCTTCCACTGGTGCTGCAGGGGAAGCGTTTTTCAGGCACTTTACAGGCGCTATTTTTAGCCCAAAAGCGCCAGAAAAACACCCCAGTGTGAAAGGGGTCTTACTGTTCTAAAGTTACAATAGGTGTGCTCCTGTGTTGTCACTCATGAAAACAAAATAAAGTTGGGCTGAGCACTTCTCAATCATTCATATGCAGCTTTGAATTCTCTGAATGAATGCAAAGTTTCCTTGTATTGCCTGAGTCGGAGATTGTGATGGCACCCGCCCACTTCTCCGCCTCATTCAGAGAATACAAAGCTGTGTATAAATGGCTGAGCAGCACTCATCTGACTCATTTATATTCTGGGGGTGGGAAAGGAATTTCCCATCCCACTACCAGAACACTGCACACTGCAGGCAGGGAGCACTAAATGGCAGACCTTGGTCAGGATCTGGACCGAGCGACAGTCCTGTCCAGACCGTGGCCATGCCACTTAGCAGCTGAGTGTTCTTTACCGGGTCTGTTTGGCCACCTCTGTTATCCTCCCAGCAGGGTAGGGGTCAGGTGGAGTCTTTTCAAATTAGCAAGCAGGAATTCACCCACTTGGCAAAATATAAAGTTGGGCACATCCCACCCTCAGTCCAGATCTGCACCTCCTTCTGCTCACTGCCCTACTATGAGGATGACAGCGACAGCTGGGTGGGATACCCAGGAGTGGACACCTGATGCTTACATTAAATGGTGCACTGTGATATAAAGAAGCACTGTTCTGAGGAACACTGATGTCAGAGGCACTGTGATATAAAGGGACACTTATGTGAGGACACTGTGATGTGAGAGGCAACGTGGTATAAAAGGACACTTATGTGAGAGCAGCATGATCTGAGGGGCACTGTGATGTAAAGGGGCACTGTGATGTAAAGAGACACTATGATGTAAAGAGGCATTGTGACGTGAGGGGCACTGTGATGTTAAGGGTACTGCGATGTGAAGGGGACTGCAATGTAAAGGGGCACTGTGATGTAAGGGGGGACTGAGGAGACTGTATGATTGCTTTAAGGGAGCGGGGGCTGTGATGTAAAGGGGAGGGGGACTGTCATGTGAAGGGGGTCTGTGATGTAAAGGGGGACTGTGGGCATAGATGTAAAGGGGGAGACTGTGATGTTAAGGGGGGTTGTAATGTGAATGGGGGACTGAGGACACTGATGTAAACCGGAGACTGTGATATAAAGGGGGCTATGATGTGAGGGGTAGGCTGAAGACACTAATGTACAGGGGGAGTGTGACGTGTTATAGTACAAACATCTGTTTTGGACCCCTGCCGGACAAATATTTTACTGACCGGACCTCTATACATTTTAATTCAAGACCCCTGATATACTGTAATAACTGTAACTGAGGCTACATACAGTTTAAACAGAGAACTCTGCACACATACCTGTTAGTGCAGAAAATGGTTTGTTTGAATTAGTTAACCAAATAATGAACTAGTTAAAGTGACAGTAAAGGCGGAGATCAGTTTTAACATAGTTTTATGTGAAAAGCATAAACCTTCAGCAGAAAAAAAAACAACAAAACACACTTTTGAATATACACTGCAAGTGTTATACTCACAGAATGCTCATTATCATCCATACGGAGAGTATACTGATCATGTATACTGTACTGTGAAAATACGTCAAGCAATTTAGGGGATAAAAAAAAAATTACTAGGAAAAAAAGGGAAAGAATGGAGGATATAAAACTCTTCAACCATAAAAGTTTACCTAATAGAATTCTTTTTAGACTGTTACTTTATTGAAAATGCTAAAACATTACTCTAATTATACTGTATGTAAGCAAAAGTTATGTTTTTTTTCCTTAAATGTGATCATTAAAGTAACCAAATCACCTCATTTACTAAAGTAAAATAATATTTTGTACTATTTTAGCAACCCCGATATATTTAAAATATAAATCTACATCTACATAATCTAAGCATTAGCGGCATTACAGACCTTATCATAACAGTGATTAAATGTATGTTGGTTATAATGCATGCATTTATAATTAACTTAGTGAATACATTAAAAAAAGTTCATTCATTATATGGATTACCCCACTACCTAAATTAATTAGCTACCCTATTGTACAAAATTAACATTTGACAGTACTGGAAATTTTTAGAATACAGCAAACATTGTGGGCAAATAAAATTTAACATTGATCAGTAATGTGAGCTGTCCATGGTGCTGAAATCTCGAACACACTAAACTGCATGATTACCTAAAAAAGCATAAAAAAGCTGATGTTCTGACTTACTGTTAAAGTGTGGTTCCATCATGTAAAATAAGGTGGCAGCACAGAGCCTTTAATAAAACATGAATGATGATTGTCCAAAATTGCATTTTTTCATTATGTATACTTCCCAGGTTTGGAAATATATTACACATTATAAGTTTATAGAATTTGCAGTTGCCGGAGGACAATTAGGTAAAAAAAAAAAAAAAAAAATGTACGTAATTGCTGGCAGTAGCACACTCAGCTGGCTAACTAGAACTGTAAAAATCATTAAGAATTTTGTTAGCTTTCCCTCCGGTGCAGCAAAATCAATGCACTTAATATTACTTATTATGCACTAATGTACAAGGAAACAATTAATAATTAGAACCCTGGATAATAATGTTCTAAGAGGGATATGAATAATGATGTTCATATTTTATAGTTACCTTATTTGTTGAAAAAAAATTGCAAATTTTTTAAATTTTATTCTACCAGTCTAATTTTACCTTTTATTAAAAATAGTTTACACAGTTTTGCTTAGTCTGCTTCTGAAATCCTACTTCATGGTTTCAAATTTGTAAGGATGAGCTCAGGCGTATTCGCACAGCCCACGTGCAGAGCCCGCCAGGAATTCGGCACTGCGCTGCGCTAATCACAGGCAGTGAGACATTTCCCGATCTCTGCAGCCACGCATCGGGACAATGTCTCACTGCCTGCAATTAGCGCAGCGCAGTGCCAACTTCCTGGCGGGGCTCTGCACGTGGGCTGTGCGAACGCGCCTGAGCTCATCCTTACAAATTTGTCATCCACTCCACTGTATTTTGTTTTTAAAATAGAAAAAAATAAACATATTTCCTATCTCCTCTGAAGGCTATACATCAGTTGTCTTCAAAAAACACAGGGTCTTATCCTCAGAGACATATTCAACTAGTCAGCAGGCATTATTATTATTATTATTTCTAATAAAGCCTTTATTTGAAACCTAGTGTTTGTCAACACTTTTGTTTTGGCACTTACTTAACTATCAAAGGACCTAATTTATAAAAATGTTATGTTGGCTCAGCTTGAGTGTTTAACCACTTCCCACCCGGCCACTGCACATAAACGGCCGGGTGGGCTCTCTTTCCTGAGTGGACGTTCAGAAATATATATATCACACACACATACACTGTATTTATACAGCGCATTAGGAACACAGACCCCAGGAGTGTGGATGATCTTGTGTTCCTTGTAAGCCTTTAACCCCTGAAAAACAGGAAAAAAATCTGACTCAGGTAAGACTGAAATTGTTTCCAAAGGGGTAAGAAGACTCCAATGGATGACAAATATGAATGGATGCCTAGTACACAAAGAGTCTCTTCTTTGAGAGTGACATCACATATTAAGTGCTGGCAGTGCCAAGGACAGGGTTACATGGCTGCCAATTGCCCCATTTAAATAAGCCTATGGAATGTGACCTGGGGAAACATGTCACTATTTGCCAAGCCTGTTCTGGCAGCACATGTCTCTTAGCAGACAGTGACCCTAAAATATCACCAGTGAAAGGAATAGCAAAGGTTAGGATCTCAGTTATCCAGCTGAACTAACATAATTTACAATGGCACAGTGATGTTGTCTCACATTAAAGTAAAAGTTAAAACTTTAATGGGTACTTAAAACTCAGGTAAATGGTATTTCAGAAGAAGAATATAATATGTTCGCCCTTGACATTATAGAGGACAATTAGGAGTAAATGGTCAAGTCTCATAGTGCTCATTCCTAAGCTGGATGGCAGTCTGAGGTTCTGCAATGGCTTCAGGAAACCAAAAGAAATTTGATGAGCATCCCAAACTCCAAGGTGACAGAAAGGTTGGGTTCTACCAGGTAAAGTACCACTCTTGCACTTACTAAAGAGTATTGACAGGTTCTCCTAACAGACAGAGCAAAAGAAAAAACTATTTTGTGGCACCAGATGAGCTGCCTCAAAATGTGCTCCTCCCTTTTGTGTTACTTGGAGCACTGCCCTTATTATACAAAACATTTTCTTTCAGCATATCTAGATGATGTTGCCATTTAGGAATGATCTGAACTGCCCTGCGTTTGGTTCAAGCAGTATTCAAAGGAATTTGGACTGTGAATCCAAAATCAATGGTAGTTGAAATCTCTCAAATTAAAAATACAAATTTTCTGGGCTAATAGGCAAAAGGTTAAAGGCTGGTCAAAAATGGCAATGGGGGTTGAACACGTGCCACAATTTTTATTTGTCTAGGAGCAGTGTTTTTTTTTTTTTTTGATTTTTTTTTTTAAGCACTGATATTTACAAGGAAAAAGGTTTTAAATAGTTGGAAAATGGCATTTGCCTTTTGGATTCTATTTTAAAAAAAGTCCATTACAAAAATCCCACAAAGCAGTATCACTTTTGCTTTAGCACATCCTATAGCAAGAATTAAAAAAAAGATGCATTCTAGATGCTTTGAGTCTGATATAAATTTCTGACTGACCCTGACAGTACTCATAGCCAAATGATAGCTCCTGAGCTGTTGTCAGCTATATAAAGGAAGGGAGTCACTGCTATCCCTGCCCCTTTGCTTACATGGCTGGAGAAGCTCAAACATGTGCCTCTAATGTTGACCTGTGAGCAGTTTTGTCTCAGTAAATGAATGGAGAAATATACAGTATACAGCAGCATCCCTTAGCCAGAAGCCGATCCCTACAGAAGAGAAGTATCCACTACTGGAAAAGGATTGTCTAGCCATAAATTAGTGCCATAGTCATGGGTAATTGAGGTGTTACCTTTTGCATGTGGATTTCTTTTTCTTAGTATCAGTTTTTATGTTTTCATAAAATGTTTAAGGTAAAGTAAAATTTTGAAAATATATTTTTTTTAATATATCCATGTTTTTGCAAGTAAAATCAGCATTCCTGGCAGTGGAGGCCTGTCCATTTGGGGCACACGGGCACCGTCCCCCTAAACTACATAGAGGGTGCATGACTCATGGATTCCAATTGGCTGACATCTGATATACTCGGTGATCACAGAACGCACCCCGCGCGGCCTGCAGGGATGCGCTGATAGCGCATGCTCGGGAAGATGTCTATGAATGGCCTCCCGGCAATTAAGGCCTGCACTGTAGCCGTCTTTCGGCTATAGCATGGGTGGCAGAAGGTTAAGGAAGCCTTCAGTAAAAAGCAATCCAAAGGGAAAAAAAAGTTGCAAAACGGTTGTGTAAATTCTTGACAATTACCCACATGTGTACCATCTACAAAACCAATGATAGAAAGGTTTGATAAACTGTGAAAACTGCCAATATGGGTGGAGGCTACTGATGACAAAGACTGCAACTGCCTGTAAAGGAGGTACCACAAAACCTTCATAAGATTCTCCCTTTGGAGTTGGTGTACAGCCAACATCCAAGAGGTATATTTTGCCAAAAAGTCTTTGTAACAGGAGTATGGTATAGCACAACACTCAAATGCAGGACAGAACGGAGAAAGTTATGCGATTATGGGTAACTAACCCCGCCAGTTGAAAATGCATATCCAAGAAATTGGCAAGGGGCCTATGTAACTGTAGAGCAGGTTGGGGGGGGGGGGTTCTAGAGTACACCAGCCAGGTAAAACAAACCCTTCCTATATCTATCTCGTGAAATTATTCAAATCATGGAAAGAGACAATCCCATATTGCCCGAACCCCCTAATCTGTAACAAGTGCATGTATCCCCGGGATAAAAACCACTGAGATATTTTTTCAGACTTTCTTGATCTAATTACTGTTTTAGAACAGGATAGTGTGGCCAAACCAGGCATGAATGTTAGCCTAAAACCTAACGTAATCAATCCATCTATAGAAATACAAAACATTGTTAGAGCTTGGGGTTAAAGAATTGCACTGTGACTGGTCCAGTCCTATTGCCCACATCCCAATGCCAGATGGTAGACTTTGATTCTGTAATGCCTTTAGGAAATTAAATGAAGTCTGTAAATATCATGCATACCCTATGCCCAGAATAGATAAGTTAATTGAGCAACTGGCTTCAGCTAGATATATAAGAACACTTGACCTCAACAAAGATTATTGGTCCGCACTGCTAACAGTGATGTAATAAATTACACTAGATGTTGTGCTGCTCTCCATTAACATTAATAACAAAAAAGTGATCATACTACAATCATCTCACCATGAATCATTAATAATCCATCCGTACTAACAGACCAGGCAAAAAAAAAAGGGCAATTTCAGTATACAAGATTGCCATTTGACTCAGCTTTTCTCCAGCGTATGATTGCCTGTATTCTTAAGCACCATTAAAACTATGTATCCACTTATTTAGATGATGTGGTCATCTTCAGCATTGACTGGGAGAGTCAATTATCCAAAGTATAGGCTGGCCTTACTGCCAATTGTGATGCTGGTCTGACAGCCAATCCCAAACATGTGTGATTGGCCTGTCATCTGTCTATCATTGTGAGGGGAAAGTAAAGCATTACAGAACTGGCACAGTCCCCTTTCAAAAAGGCAAGTGAGAGCTTTCTTGGGGATAGTAGGTTTCTACTGAAGGTTTGCACTTCATTTTACCACTTTGACAGCCCCTCTCACAGATCTCACAAAAGGAAGCAAAGCCACAATGATCATGGACCCCAGAGGCAGAGAGAGCCTTTCGGTATCTGAAAACAGCCCTGTGTAAATGCTCAGTGCTGATTACTCCAACTTTAATCAGGAATTTGTGGTGCAAACTGATGCATCAAAAGTGGGCTTAGGAGGTGGTAAGTTGGAAGAACACCCTGTGGGTTTAAGAGTAAGCCAATAGAATTGAAATATAGATAAATTAAAACAACTCGTGCAACATTGTGCTCAAGAGTCTCTCTCTCTCTCTCTCTCTCTCTCTCTCTCTCTCTCTCTCTTGAATCAAACTCAGTAATGAGGGAATGGGGGGTGGGGCTGAGCTGCATTGTGTGCATTGATACACAGTGAGGCTCGAAGTGGCTTCCTATGGTGGTACACTGAAAAGAGGAGGAGCCCAGAGCGCCAGTCCGGGACCTGAGAAGATAAAGATCAAGGCTGTCCGGTGTAAAATCACTGCACAAAGGAGGTAAATATGATACGTTTGTTATTCAAAAAAAAAATTTACTTTACAATCACTTTAAGCTCTAGAAGTTGCTTACTCCTTGTGGAACAGATAAATGTTTTGACTAAATAACTTAAAGAATGAGGGCACGTTCAGACAAAGTGCACATACTATTTTTGCTTTCTTTTCCTGATCTAAATGATCCCACCCTACCCCTCCACAGATGTATACTTCATGAGATCCAGTGACCGCTGGTCTCTCCAGTGTGTGTTTACATCTAGTGGTGCAAGGCTCTCTATCCTAACTGTTCCAGGTACATTCCAATCCCAAAGACCTCTATGGGACTCTCTCTGAAGGTGGATGAGCTCTGTAAAAGTGTAAGGGGCTATACTGTGCAGGCCCAGTCAGGAGAGGGAGCCTTTCCTTGTTCGATGTATACAAACTCCAGAGGTTGTGGCCTTTAGTATAAGTGTAAATTTATGCAGAATCTTTTTGATCTGACTTTTAGGTCAGATAAAAAAGTATAAGTGCACTTTGTTTTAAAGTGCACTCATTCTTTAAGTTATTGCTAAATAAAAATCTCTTTGCCACATATGGTATAATTAACTGCTAGAGACAGTGTTTTGTTAACCCCTTGAGCTCCAGAAGGATTTACCCCCTTCCTGACCAGAGCACTTTTTGCGATATGGCACTGCGTCGCATTAACTGACAATTGCGATGTTGCACCCAAACAAAATTGACGTTCTTTTTTCCCCACAAATAGAGCTTTCTTTTGGTGGTATTTAATCACCTCTGTGGTTTTTATTTTTGTGCTATAAACAAAAGAGCGCCAGTTTTGAAAAAAAGCAATATTTTTTACTTTTTGCTATAATATCCCCAAAAAATATATATATAAAAAAAATGTCTTTCTCAGTTTAAGCCGATATGTATTTTTCTACATATTTGTGGTAAAAAAAATTGCAATAAGCGTATATTGATTGGTTTACACAAAAGTTATAGCGTCTACAAAATAGGGGATAGATTTATGGCATTTTTATTATTTTTTTATTAACAATGACGGCGATCTGCAATCGTTATCATGGCCGCAACATTATGGCAGACACATCGGACACTTTTGACACTATTTTGCGACAATTGTCATTTTTAAAGCGATCAGTTCTATAAAAAATGCACTGATTAATGTGTAAATGACACTGGCAGGGAAGGGGTTAAACACTAGGGGGCGATCAAGGGGTTCAGTGTGTCCTGGGGAGTGATTCTAACTGTGGGGGGGGGGCTCACTACAACATGACAGAGATCACTGCTCCCGATGACAGGGGGCAGTAGATCTGTCATGTTGCTAAGCAGAACTGGGAAATGCCTTGTTTACATAGACATCTCCCTATTCTGCCACTCCGTGACACGATCACAGGCTCCCGCCGGACATAGAGTCCGCAGGACCCATGGACATGGTCACAGAGTACGCAGTGCTCGCACGCCCACAATGCCGTGATTTAAAGGTGACTTACCTGTACGCCCATTCACCCAGCCGTGCCATTGTGCCAATGTATATTGTCGTGCGCTGGTCGGCAAAGGGGTTAATTTAGCATGGGTTAGTCAAATTCTAAAAATAGACATTTTAAAGTGGACCCAGCTCTTGAACTCACACTTCAGATGAAATGGGACACAGTAATAAAAGAATGCCTCTTTGAAGCAAGGTCAATAAAGACGTGGATGAGTGAGTTTGGGGAGGAGGAGCTTGACTGGCCTGCACAGAGTCCTGACCTCAACCCGATAGAACACCTTTGGGTTAAATTAGAGTGGAGACTGGGAACCAGGTCTTCTCATCCAACATCAGTGCCTGACCTCACAAATGTGCTTCTGAAAGAATGGTCAAACATTCCCATAGACACACTCCAAAACCTTGTGGAGAGCCTTCCCAGAAGAGTTGAAGCTGCTATAGCTACAAAGGGTGGGCCAACTCAATATTGAACCCTACGGAATAAGACTGGGATGCCATTAAAGTTCATGAGTGTGTAAAGGCAGGTATCTAAATACTTTTGACAATATAGTGTATATGTCCTGTCAAAAAAAAAAAAAAAAACAATTTCCAGCTCAACTTACACTATGCAAGTCCTGCCATTCGTTTGTATCATGGTATTTTTAGTATTTTATATTAAAGATTAGAATACACAACGCCTATAAAACATCAAACTCAAAGAGAACAATATTTCGGGCAATGTACTCGTCAAGAAAAATCATTCTTTAAATGTATTTTTTCTTCAGACATTTATAAAAATGGAGGCCGCAGAAGCATGTGAAGTGAACTACAATCCCAAGCATCATTTTTTTTTAGAGTGATTATAGACAGCATAATTGTTATAACAGGGTAAGAAATTGATTTTCTTTCTAAACAAGTGACAAAACACGAGCGGCATGGTTCTGCCTCTTTGGTGACAGATGTAGATTTTCAGTTCTTGGCATTTCAACAAAACTTTTTGCCAGCTGTATCAAAAGAGCATTGTGGATTTTCACTTTAGGGAAATTTGGCAAGATGAATGCATTGTGCTTGCTGTGAAAGTAATGGCTTATAGATAGCAATATTGGTCTTTTTTTTACTAAAATGGCCATGTTGCAACCATGATTAAAAGTGAGTTCTGTATTCATTACACCACAAATAAAAAGACAAAGCTGATTTAAACCAAAACGTGTTCAAAGAATTGTATTATGAATATGTATGTAGGTCATTATGGAAGAAATATTTACAAAGATAATTTACTAATTGTCAGTTGCTTACTAACAAATAACATGTTTAAGCATATTGATTATTATTATTGTTGTTATTATTATTTAGAACACATATTGATTATTATTATTGTTGTTATTTAGAACACATATTGATTATTATTATTGTTGTTGTTATTATTTAGAACAGCACCGAACAGAATAATAATAAACACATTGTAATCAAATTTGATACAGATGTTGTATAGTTACGCTTTTGTGCTTCACACATGATTGTAAACATGATTGGTCTTTCTATTGTGTTCTAAGGAACCCTCTTTTAAGAAGTTACAAACATCTGCCTTTAACAGGTAAGATGTGCAGGATTACCTTGGTAACCACTCTTTAAAAAGAGATGGCAAGAATAGACACTATAGACTTCTAAAGGCTTATTTAGTAAGCTAGTGCAAAGAACAATCATGAGGTACAAAGTGCAGAAACCTGTAACAACAAATCATAAATCATCCCTTGCCTGATCTGACTCCAGTAATGTGAAATCCGAATTGATGCCATAGGTTAAGGTAACTATGGAGTATTGTCAGCCATAACAGGTAAAGTAAGCTAATTCTTGCATTGTACAGCATACCATTTTCTTATTTGTACATTTAGTATTTGTTTGATCAACTGTGCTTTCATTGATGGAAACACCTCATATTGATTACAACATAAGATGTGAGATCTATCTTTATCACAATCGCCACAGTACCAAATTTTATTTTATGCACATTTTTACTTTAGGGCTAATTCAATCATAATGGGTTTTACTTTACTGAGATAAAGACCACACACTCCTGAAAGTTTTTAATCCCTCTGTTCCTAACTGTTGTGGTCAGGCAAGACTAGCACCTCCTGGCAGAAACTTGCCCACATTTCCCTGCCTCCAAAACCTTACTATTGAACTTTCACTATAGTGGGTTGTCTAATTGACCAAAAGGAATGTAGGGGAGGCAAGAGGGCATAGGCAGCCTTCAGTTCTACTAGAAGTGCTTTGCCCAATAAGAACAGATTAGCATTCAGGCCAAATAGGTTGAAACAATATACCTGTCAGCAGCATTTTTTTTTTCTGTTGAAGTGACAGTCCTTGCTGTGGGCAATTATTTCTGATTAAAAATGCTGCACTATTTTCAACATTTTGTTTTTTAAGTGGTTCTAAAGGCAGAAGTTTTTTTTTTTTTAGAATGCATAGGTAAAAAAAAAACACCTTCTGTGTGCAGCAATCCCCCTCTGCCCAACTAATATTTACCTGAGCCTCATCTTGATCCAGCGATGTTGCACAAGTGTCTTGGTTGCCCTCATCGACAGCAGCAGGCACCATTGGCTCTGGCTGCTGTCAAAGTCGGTGAGACAATGAGGAGAGAGGGGACGGGGCCAAGCCACGACTCCATGTCTGAGTGGACACATAGAGCAGTGGCTCAGGTGCCCCCACAGCAAGCTGCTTGCTGTGGGGGCACTCAGCAGTAGGGAGGGTCCAGGAGTGCCAGCGAGGGACCCGAGAAGAAGAGGATCTGGGCTGCTCTGTGCAAAACCACTGCACAGAGTGGGTAAGTATAACATGTTTTTTTTTTTTTTGTTTAAAAATAAACAAACAAGACTTTAGTATAAAGTTGTGAACAGTAATGAGGAATATGGGAATCAAGTGTCTATACGAGGTCTAAATTGTCCTGTTAACATTTTTTAAATATAATCTTTGTTTATAAATAAATTTCTTACAACTTCAAAAATAAAAAAGGAAGCCAAAATAAGGTGTACAATAAGGTACTTCCAGCAGTTCACAGCTATAATTGGTCATCAGCACACCACATAGATAACCAAAGATAACATATGAGGCCAGCATGGCCCCTGGCCTTAATACAATTGTATACTTTAAACACACCTGAATGAAGTATTGGCACAGGAAGTACTTCCCTGATGAAAAACAAATTGGGTGGCAATATTGTGAGATAAAGGAGGATGTATCACATGGCCCATACTCAACCATGCCTAGTGGGGGTAAACCCCCACCGTTCATTCTAAACCCGAGTGGGGCTAACTAAAAGATGACTGCAATTGCTTGTAAATTTAATTGTCATACAATAGTTGCCATTTTCCCTCTGCAATCTATATATTTAACTCTGTTCTTGAACATGTGTGTCAGGGCTGGGCTCAGCCCTTCCTTCTCAAAGCTGGCCGCTCAGCTGTCAGCTAATTGCTGACTCTTATCTCTCTACAGTGACTCATCTGTTGAGGATATCCTGCTCGTCAGTCCTGCCTACTTAAGCCGTCCAGTCCAGATGATCTTTGCCTTCACCTTGGTCACATCTTTAGAGACGCACGCCTGTGTTCCTGTTAAAGACTTGCTTGGCTGACATTCCTTCTGGCTCCAGATCCTGCTTGCTGTTCTACTATGCTCATCTCTGGCTCCCTGACGTTTTGGCTTTTCTGACTATCCGCTCCGGTTCCTAAACTCTGGCTATGTTTTGATTACGTTGCTCTGTTTACTTTTTTATTATTATTATTATTATTATTAACCTCTTCGCGCCCGCGCTATAGCCGAAAGACGGCTGCAGCGCGGACGCTCTCTGCTGGGAGGACGTCCCTGGACGTCCTCCTGTTTACTTCCCTAATGCACGCTCCTGAGAGCGCGCATCGGGGAAGTTCTGTGCTGGCCGTGTCCGTCGGACACAGCCGGTCACAGATCGCTGTAAACGGCCAATCACAGCGGCCGTTTACAGCGATATCGGCGTGTCCAATGAGAGATGATCTCATATGGAAACATATGAGATCATCTGTCAGCGCCGCTCTCTCTCCTCACACAGACAGCGTGTGAGGAGAGAGAGATGAACGGCTGCAGCAGCCGTAAGTAAAAACACAAAACAACAAAAAAAAAAATGTGCGATCTGCCCGCTGCCATCTGTCCCCCCCTGTGCCCGCTGCCATCTGTCCCCATCTGTGCCCGCTGCCATCTGTCCCCATGTGTCCCCATCTGTCCCCATCTGTCCCCATCTGCCATCTGTCCCCATGTGTCCGCTGCCATCTGTCCCCATGTGTCCGCTGCCATCTGTCCCCATATGTGCCCGCTGCCATCTGTCCCCATATGTGCCCGCTGCCATCTGTCCCCATATGTGTCTGCTGCCATCTGTCCCCATGTGTCCGCTGCCATCTGTCCCCATCTGTGTCCGCTGCCATCTGTCCCCATCTGTGCCCGCTGCCATCTGTCCCCATCTGTCCCCATCTGTCCCCGCTGCCCGCTGTCCCCATCTGTCCCCATCTGTCCCCGCTGCCACCTGTCCCCGCTGCCACCTGTCCCCAGTGCCACCTGTCCCCAGTGCCATCTGCCAGTGCCACCTGTCCCCAGTGCCATGTATAAGTGCCATCTGTCATCAGTGCCACGTCAGTGCCATGTGTCATCAGTGCCACGTCAGTGCCATCTGTCATCAGTGCCATATCAGTGTCACGTGCCATCTGTCATCAGTGCCACGTATCAGTGCCATCTGTCATCAGTGCCACCTGTCAGTGTCACGTGCCATCTGTTATCAGTGTCACATGTCATCAATGCCACGTATCAGTGCATCTGTCATCAGTGTCACGTGTCATCAGTGCCACGTATCGGTGCCATCTGTCATCAGTGCCACATATTAGTGCCATCTCTCATCAGTGCCACGTATTAGTGCCACATGATATCAGTGCCACGTATAAGTGCCATCTGTCACCAGTTCCACATATTAGTGCCATCTGTCAGTGTCACGTGTCATCAGTGCCCCGTATTAGTGCCATCTGTCATCAGTGTCACGTGTCATCAGTGCCCCATACTAGTGCCATCTGTCATCAGTGCCACATCAGTGTCACGTGTCATCAGTGCCACCTGTCATCAGTGCCAGGTCAGTGTCACGTGTCATTGTCCTGGTGCTCCAGGGCCTTCAAAAGTGTAATAGGTAGTCAACAAGTTAGATGTGTAATTTATGCTCCTAGAACACGTGATGGCGCTCCCTGCATGTTGGGCCTCTCTAAGTGGCCAGGCTGTGTAAAAGTCCCACATATGTGGTATCGTAATGCTCAGGAGGAGTAGCAGAATTTATTTTGGGGTGTCCTTTGTGGTATACACATGCCATGTGAGAGAAATAACCTATTACAATGACAATTTTGTGGAAAAAAATAAAAAAATATATTCATTTTGCAAAGAATTGTGGGAAAAAAATGACAACATCAAAAAGCTCACCATGCCTCTTACTAAATACCTTGGAATGTCTACTTTCAAAAAAGGGGTCATTTGGGGGGGATTTGTACTTTCCTGGCTTGTTCGGGTCACAAGAAATGAGATAGGCCACCAGTACATCAGATGTGATCAATTTTGTATAATTCGCACCACAGTTTGTAGAGTCTGTAACTTTCACAAAGACCAAATAATATCCACTAATTTGGGTTATTTTTACCAAAGATATGTAGCAGTATAAATTGTGGCCAAAATTTATGAAGAAAAATTAATAATTTCCTAAATTTTATCACAGAAACAAAGAAAAATGCGTTTTTTTTTCAAAATTTTCGGTCTTTTTTTTCATTTATAGCGCAAAAAATAAAAAACCCAGAGGTGATCAAATACCACCAAAAGAAAGCTCTATTTGTGGGAAAAAAAAAGACAAAAAATTCATTTGGGTACAGTGTTGCATGACTGAGTAATTGTCATTCAAAGTGTGAGAGCACCGAAAGCTGAAAATTGGTCTGGGCAGGAAGGGTGTTTAAGTGCCCAGTAAGCAAAGGGTTTCTCAACCAGGTTGAGATATACTTTGAGATGCTGCTCCAGGCGTTTCCCACGGACAGAAGCAAAGTAGGTTTTGTGATATCTTTGATTTCTGAGAGAGCCTTGGCCTGGGCAAATCCCCTATCGGAGATACAAAAACCTGTTGTCTTGAGTTACCCTGAGTTTGTGACTTCTTGTGACTTTAAAAGGGTATTTGAAGTTCCAAAATGCCTCATGTTCATCATTCCTTTTAAGGGGCGCTTGTGGAAGCCTCCTGTACATTTTGTCTCCGAACTTTGCAGTCTGCACCCTTGCCTCCCTCACCTCCCATGCCTCCTGATACCGAGGCGGTCTGAAGATGAACCCATGCACTTGGGCTTCACATGTCTCTCTGCGGATGAGAGAACCCTTAGGAGGAGGGAGAGATTGTGCCTTTATTGTGGCCAGGCAGGTTACTTTTTGAAGTCTTGTCCTACCCGTCCAGGGAACGCCCAAACCTTGAGGTTCCGTCACGGACAGACCTTAGGTGGCATTGTTTCATCCCTAGTTATCCAGAAGGATAAGCCCCTGGTTTTGGTTACCCTTTCTTGGGGTGAGTCATCCATTGAGATACAGGCTCTAATTGACTCTGGGGCTGCAGGCCTGTTCATTGATGCTGCTTTTGTATCAAACCACTCAATTCCACTGCAGCTGCGTTACACTCCACTTGCCATTGAGGCTCTTGATGGAAGACCTCTACAGCATGCCCATGTGACTCATGAGACTGTTCAGTTGTCCATGGCTGTAGGGGCTCTTCACCATGGGATAATCCAATTCCAAGTTATTTCCTCACCTAAGTTTCCGCTGGTTATCCTTGGTTACAGAGGCACAACCCCGCTTTTGATTGGCTCCATGCTGAGGTTCTCTCCTGGTCTCCACAATGCAGTAAGACATGCCTCCAGAAGGTAGCCAAGGTCCTGTGCACCTCTTCACTCTCCTCCCTGCCGGAGGAGTACCGCAATTTTAGCGAAGTCTTTGACAAAGGTCAAGCCGGTAGTTTGCCTCCACACCGGTCGTATAATTGTGCAATTGACCTTCAACCTGGTGCCATACCCCCTCGTGGCCCGGTTTACCCTTTGTTGGTCTTGGAGGATAGGGCCATGGAGGAGTATGTTGCAGATGCACTTTCTCAAGGTTTCATATGCAAATCCTCATCTCCTGCTGATGCTGGTTTCTTCTTTGTGTAGAAGAAGAGTGGGGAACTGAGACTTTTTATTGATTATAGGGGTCTCAATCATTTTACGATTAAGAATGCCTATCCGATTCTGTTGATTACAGAGTTATTTGACAACCTCAAGGGAGCAACGGTTTTCACAAAGCTTGATTTGAGAGGGGCATACAATCTCGAGAGGATTAAGAAGGGCGACAAGTGGAAAACTGTGTTTAATACCAGAACAGGCCATTATGAGTACATTGTAATGCCCCGGCAGTTTTCCAGGAATTAACAATGTCCTCCGAGATTTGTTGCAGTAATGTGTGGCAATTTATCTCAACAATAGCCTCATATTTTCCAAGTCCCTGGAGAGCCGCCACACAGATGTCTGTCGTGTGCTTCGGAAACTAAGAGAACAATCACTATTGTAAATTGGAGAAGTGCGAATTCCATCACAGGTTAAATTCCTGGGTTATGTAATTTCCACTGCTGGTTTTTCAATGGACCCAGAGAAACTTTCAGCAGTCCTACAGTGGCCCCCGACCCGTGGGTTTACGTTCTCTGCAGCGTTTTCTTGGCTTTGCCAACTATCAGGAGTTTATTCTTCTCGACTCTGGTCAAGCCCCTGACTGATATGACCAAAAAGGACGGTAACCCACAGAGTTGGTCTCTGGAGTACATTAAGGCCTTTGAGAGTCTCAAGGCTGCCTTTGTGTCTGCTACCGTGTTGGCACATCCTGATCCTACGTTACCTTTTATCCTTGAGGTTGATGCTTCTGTGACTGAAGTTGGCGCCCTTCTGTCTCAACATCCTACCTCAGAGCTCTATGCATCCTTGTGGCTACTTTTCCAAGAAATTGTCACCTGTGGAGTGCAATTATGAGATTGGTGACAGAGAGCTGTTAGCAATCATTTTAGCCCTGAAAGAATGGAGACATCTCCTTGAAGGTACCACTGTACCGGTTCTCATTCTTACTGACCATAAGAATCTAACATTCTTGTCTGAGGCTAAACACCTCTCTCCCAGAAGGGCGCGATGGGCTCTTTTCTTGCCTAGTTTTAATTACATTGTCTAATTCGATACACTTCCGAGATGGAGTCAGTCCCAGTTCCTGCGATTCCTCCTGATCGTATTCTGGCTACGGTTCACACCACTCTCACTTATCCTTTGCATGACAAAATTGTTGCTGCTCAGGTACATGCTCCTCCTGAGAAACCTTATGACCGCTGCTTTGTGCCAGAGAGTCTCCGTACTGCTGTGCTCCAGACTTACTATTCTCCCAAGGCTGCTGGCCACCCTGGGAAGAATCAACTCTTTTGGGCCATTACACAACAATTCTGGTGGCCTAGTCTACGTGCTGATGTTACCGCCTTCTTAGCTGCCTGTTCCGTGTGTAAGACTCTACGACACCTTCCAGTGGGCCTCCTACAACCCATACCCAATGGAGAGAGGCCCTGGAACCACCTGTCTATGGATTTAATTGTGAAGTTACCCAACTCCCAGGGCAACACAGTTATCCTTATCGTGGTTGACCAGTTCTCGAAAATGTCCCATTGTATTCCACTTACAGTAAGAAGTTGCCCACTTCTAAGGAACTGGCTTCCATTTTTCCTCGGGAGATCTTTCGCTTACATGGGCTACCCAAGGTGATTGTCTCTAACAGGGGTAGTCAGTTTGTGTCCCGGTTCTAGGAAAGCCTTTTGTGCACAGTTGGGAATTCAACTTGCTTTCTCCTCTACATATCACCCGCAGTCTAATGGGGCCGCAGAATGAGCCAATTAGTCCTTGGAGCAATTTCTATGTTGGTATATTTCTGACCTTCATAACAACTGGTCAGACCTCTTACCGTGGGCGGAGTTTGCTCGCAATAGTGCCTTGAATTCTTCTTCCAGATTGTCCCCTTTTATGTCGAACTATGGTTTCCAACCTTCCATGTTGCCTGACTCATTTGTTCAGCAGAGTACTCCTGCATTAGAGGAGCATCTCCATGGTCTTCATTCCACTTGGGCATAAGTCCAGGAGGCTTTTCCACATGCTAATGATAGGTACATGCTGACAGCAGACACCTGCCTGCACCTTCCTACCAGGTTAGGGACAGGGTCTGGCTATCATCTCGCAACCTCTGACTTTGTGTTCCCTCTCTGAAGTTCACACCTCGGTTTATTCGGCCTTTCCGTATTATTTGCAGGATTAACCCAGTGGGTTACGCATTAGACCTTTCTTCTAATTTGCATATTTCAAATGTATTTCATGTCTCCTTATTAAAACCTTTTGTCTGCAACCACTTTACCCCCTCGGTTTCTCGTCCTCACCCTGTACAGTAATGTAGTGGTTAGCACTTTCACCTAGCAGTAATAGGGTCGCTGGTTCAAATCCTGACCACAACACCTTCTGCCTGGAGTTCGCATGTTCTCCCTGTGCCTGCGTGGGTTTCCTCCGGGTACTCCGGTTTCCTCCCACACTCCAAAGACATGCTGGTAGGTTAATTAGATCCTGTCGATAACAAAAATTGCCAAATATATGTATGTTGTATGTGTTGGTAAGTGTGTCGGGACCCCACAGGGCAAGGACCGCACTATACCACAGATGCCACCAGTGGCAAAAGCGCCCTGAGGCAATTCAGATCACATAGGTAGCGCTATACAAGTCATTCATTCATTCAAGTCATTCATTCATGTACAGGTTGAGAACCATGAATAATATGAAGAACAGTCCATTGTTGACTCCCGTAGTTTCCGTGGGCACATACAGTACCTGTTGCATTGGAAAGGGTAAGGTTCGGAGGAACGCTCTTGGGTCTCATCCTCGGACATACATGCCCCTGTCCTCCTCCATGATTTCCATAGACCTATTCCCCTCAAGCCTTGTGCTGCTTCGAGGTGGAGGGGTCATTGAGGAGGGGGTACTGTCAGGGCTGGGCTCAGCCCTTCCTTCTTAAAGCTTGCTGCTCAGCTGTTGGATAATTGCCAGCTCCTGTCTTTCCACAGTGACTCACCTGTTGATATGCTGCTAGTCAGTCCTGCCTACTTAAGCCATCCAGTCCAGATCTCTGCCTTCACCCTGGTCACATCTCTAGAGACGTTCTCCTGTGTTCCTGTTAAAGATTTGCTTGGCTGACATTCCTTCTGGCTCCAGATACTACTTGCCGTTTTACTACGCTCATCTCTGGCTCCCTGATGTTTTGGCTTGTCTGACTATCCGTTCTGGTTCCTGAACTCTGGCTAGGTTTTGAATATGTTTACTCTGTTTATCTTTTATTATTATTAAACAAGTGTGATTTAAATGTATATCTGTCTCAGTCTGATTCACGGTTTCTGACAATGTGCCTTTGCAGTTTTAAACATTCATGGAATAATCATATCTGGAAAAGTTGGACTACTTGTTCCAAGTATTGAGCCAAATAATTCTGATCCTGTAATGGTTTCCTAGCTTCAGACTAAGCACTAACCATGAGAATCACATTATCAGCATTACAGCTTTTGGCAGCTATGTTTTAAACAACTTCATTGGAAAATATCTAAGGGGGGGATTAATTTCCATATCTTACATAAGTGACAAGTGGAGCATAGATAAAGAAGAATCTTTTTTCCCCAGTCTTTTTGTTACTTTAACAAGTCTGCATGCCCAAATAAACAGCATCTAAAAAAATATTTAGCATAAAAGCTTCTCTATCAATTTAATACCTTACAGTAAGGGAAGTATTCATATAAAATAGGGATATAAATATACAAATAAAAAATTAAATTTTAGTAGTTTAGAAGGCACAAAGCCAAGTGCATCAACACAATGAAGTAATATAACTCAAGGAGTCAAGACAGGGCTGCCAAGACCTTGCTTCCAAAATCGTAGGGCAAGCTGAACATTTTGGAATGCTAATAATTTTACATGCCCTCAGGTTTTTAATATGTTATTGTGCTTTTTATACTATTATATATAGCAAAGAAATTACAAGAACCATACAAGCATAAGAGGAAAAAAAAAATACATTTTTTTAAGGAAAGTATTTATTGGATTAATGGTCCTCAAACTAGCTCTCAAAAGGCTTACAGATATACTTTGGTGAATCAAACATGACAGTATAAGATTAAGTAAACTAAAGTCAAGAGAACATTTTCTGGTCAGCAAAATAATTACAGCTTTTGTATTACACATATTTAAAGCCTGGGGATAACATCACATATTATACAGCAGTGAACTATGAATGGAAAGGTGTGTGTGTGTTTCGACAACAAATGTTTTTTTCTAGGTGGTTGATTTAGTATAGAGCATTCTGCTCTTATTGTAATAATGTTTTACATTTTAAGTGACAGACAAAATGTAAGGGATACATTAATATGCATGATCACATACTTAAATACATATAGTGTTAATCCCTAGATGCCCGCAGGTATTACAGACCCTATTTGCGTTTATGGTCATCTGCTTCTCTTGCAAGATCTATAGTCAATGCACAGTTTACATATTTCCTATAGTGTCACTATCACGGAAAGGCCCACCAATCCTCCTTCCTGATGGTTTGACTTCTTTTCAGAGATGTCCCCTCACTTGCTGTTCTTTTGTTACTGGAACTGAAACAGGAAAGGGAGGAAACTCTCTGCACTGCCAGTAAATGTATATTTTTCAGTGGATAAGGGTGAGAAACTGTATAGGGTTTGCATTTGTTCCCCTCTTCCAAATCGCAACATTGCCTATCACATCTAAGCTTGGTGACACTCCTGCATTTTATAGTGTAAAAGGGTGTCCTTATAACAGGAAACAAAGGTGAAGCCAGTCAGTGTGGGCAGATTTAAAATCTGCAATTTTAAATAAAGGTTTCGGCTAGAGATAGACTTTAAACAGAAGGGACCAAAATTGCTAATACCATTGCTTAAAGAGTAACTCCACTTTTGTCATGAAAAGGATGTTGACACATTTTGTTGCAGAATCTTACCTATTCCTGCTCTGAAGAAATAGCTGTTTGCTTGACCATGTCCTTTGGATGCTAATTATAAATGGGAGGGTCTGGTCATTATAATCAGCTGGTGCATTTTCAGTGTTCGGATTAAAAAAGGTGCAGTGTCAAAATTTCTTTAGAAGTATTTAACCCTTGGAGTATCTCACCAAAAATGTATTTTTATTGCATCCTCTGCCTAGAGACCTGTGCCTTGTGGTTTGACCTAGAAACACTTCTGCAGGACAACTGCAATATTATTAGAAGTATAGTATAATTTGGAAGGTAGACATTATCTCTTTAGTCAACAAGTAACATTTAATAGGAATGTATCTTTAAGAGAGGGCATACTTGACAGCATGTTTTTTTTTTCCATCATCACATACACCTCTTATGACTACTATTGATTTTTAAATAATTTTTTAAAAACCCAACAGCACCTTTAGTGCTTATTAGTAAAAAAGAAAAAAAAAAATATATAGCTCCAACTTACAGACAAAAACGCAACTATAATCTTGTAGTGAAATAAATTGATATGGATAACACTAATTCATTATTCTTATTCTAAGTAATCTATAAATGATCACTGATATAGTAATTTATGCATTGATTAATGTATACTCAATTACCCTGTTGTGGTTGTCCAGATCTTACATAGTACGTGACTCAGGGCATACAGTTGTTAATTCATATATTAGGACTAACTTACGAGAGTTGGGCTTGTTTTTCTTGAAGACATTTCATTTGTAACATAAGCTATATCTGCATGTTAATAATGAGACATAACAGACACTTTAACTTGTAACAGAATATTATTTTGTTAACAGAAGATGGCACTGCAGTACAGATGTTTATTCCTCTCTTGTCTGATAACAAGGTACATTTCTGTTCTATGGAAGATTTTTCAGTTTTAATAAGTAACTGAACCTACATTAACGACTGAATATACCTATATTTCCATGTTCCGTGCCTGATAAATTGCATCTACAATTTAAAACCTAATCTCAAGGGAAATTGTAACGTTACCTCTACAGTTGGGCTCCCACTGCACTGCAAGGGTTAAATGCCTATTTTTGTCTAGGGTATTGTTAAAAAGCAATTTTACTTATCCAATCCCTTGGACCCCTGGCAGCCCGATTCCTCTCTTCTCTCTATTGAGCTATGATTGACAATCTCTGTGACTTTTTGCATTCCCCCTGCTAAAGCTGTGCTTGCTTGCTTCCTCTCACCCTATGCTGCCATCTTATCTCTACATATGATTTAAGCTACAGGTCTGCTATATGCTGCATTGTGCTTAGCTGCTCTTTTTCAAAACCGCGCAATAAAACCTGCTTAAAGGACTAAGGCCCCATGCACACGAGACGCAGTTAAACGCGCGTTCAGAGGCAGTTGGACACTTTTTTCAACTGCACCTGAACGCATGCAATGTTATCCTATGTGTCCATGTACACAGTCTAGTTTTTTCCCCGTTTTTATGCAGTTGCGTTTAACCTCGTTTTTCCAGAAGCAAAAAAATGCGTTCAGACACTTTGCTTTTCCACGTTTCAGACGCAAAACGCAGCTAAACGCGGCTAAACGCGGCTAAACGCAGGCACTTGCGTTTAGCCGTGTTTGCGTTTATAAGCCTTTTTAAAAGGAACCCAATTTTTTTGACCAGAAAACTCAGAAATATGATGGTAAACCATAAAATACTAGAAATAATTGTTTAAAATGTCGTAATTAGTTTAGATAGTTCATAGAGCATATATACTCACTGGTGTATACATGTTTGTGAAATGCATACATGTTTGTGAAATATCCAACGGACATTCGCTGTGCCATCAACGGATGGGTCCAATATCGCCAAGCTCTGATTCTGGACCTCTCAAGAGCAACATCAGGAGCATTTCCTGACATATATTTAATATGAGATCCATTTCCAAAAAAAACCACAGAAAGAGAGGCAAATACAAGTGTACAACTGCCCTCTCTGCTGCTGCTGCTCACAAAATGGCAGAAATAGTTAATAATACATGCTTTCTGAGCTTGGGGAGGGTCTATATGATGTTATCTTTACAAATGCTTATAGACGCAAACGCGTCTAAACGCGCCTAAACGCGACATGAAAACACAGCAAAACGCGCGTTTTTAAACGCAGGTTTCTGCTTTTTAAAACATGCGTTCAGCAGAGTTTGCATCTGCGTCTCGTGTGCATGGGGCCTAAACCTGTCAGCAGAAAAACTGGAACTATTTATGTGATCTTCTCTGGTTGTTCAATTTCTCATTAATAACTTGTATATGGACACTATTGAAGATTGAATGCTGATTTACTGTCTGAAAACGCATACGCTCGTCAAGAATAATTTCGCTGCTTCTGATCTGGTGTATATGAACGGTTTTCTTTTCTTTATTTGAAACATAAGTCACGTGACCATGGAAGCTATAAGAATTTATGTATAATCAACTACTCTTGTACTCCTGAAACTCACGGTGAAACCAGTTCTTACTAAAACGCATGGCCTAGCGACTCATACCAGGACTTTAAGTGTATAAGTTTGACTTGTATTCTTTGGTTGGGAATTACCACTATGGAAATATTTGTTACCTAATCAGAATTTCTAGATATGGATGTATGCTAGGGTATGAATGCTGTGTGCTGTGGCCAATACCCCCTTGTTTTTAATAGACAACGTTGTCATTTTTTAAATCCTTGGGAATTTTCACTGTGATCTCCAAATTTCCACTATATGATAAGGGAAGTGGTTTTGTTGGTTTTTTTGTTTACATTTAGTTTTTGAATATTAATAAAGTTTGTTATTTAAATCTAGCAGCAGACCCTCCATGTCCTTCTTTCGGGGGGATTCCCTATCTCTTTAGGAACTCTCCCTGATGTTCTACATTTTGCCCTAGGAACAGAGAGGGTCTTGTTTTCACACTCGGTTGAGTCTGAAATCTAGTTGCAGATTCACTATATATGGTTAAAACAATATACATCAATTAAATCCGGTAGATCCGGGCACCACAAATACATTTTTTCCACTTGTTGTAATACATCTGGTTGATTATTTTTTTTTTAATATACAAGTTTCAATGTCCAGTACAAAATTAACCAAATAAATGGCTTACAAGTAGTAGCTGAATGTATTTTGGCACTACATCCTAAGCCCCCGTACACTCTGACTTTCCAACCACAAAACCCGTCAGATTTTTTCAGACAAATTTTGTCCGAAGCTTGTGTTGCGCACACACACGGTCGCACAAAGATGTTGGAAAATCTGTTCTTTCCGAACGAGGTAATTTATAAAACGTATGACGGGACTACGTAGAGGCCAGTAGCCAATAGCTTTCGTCTCCAAACTTCTTCTGAGCATGCATGGCACTTTGTGCGTCGGAATTCTCTACACGCGATTGGAAAAAGTCTGATCAGATTTTGTTGTTGGAAAATTTTAGATCCTGCCCTCAAATTTTTTCCGGCGGAAATTCATACGGAAAAAGCCCACTAGAGCCCACACATGATCAGATTTTACAACAACATAATCCGATCTGTATAGGTATAGAAGGTAATCCTGCGCTTGCACAGAAAGTAGTAACTAGTCTGATGCAGCGTACACTGGGGGTAATGTCTGAACCCAGAAATAATGAATGGAAAGAATAGATAGTGGCGTGCAATCAATTTAAACTAAATTAAGTAAATAAGGGAAAAGCAGGTAACGAGGACATGTAACCAATGGCTATAAAAATAGCAGATATAAAGTGGTTGGAATAAAGTGCATCAAAAGGAGATGATGATTCAGCTAGTAAACATAGAGTGATGTGCCAATAGTTGAAGAAATAAATAGCAGATAAATGATAAAATATCTAAACAACATCAGAGCAATGTTTAAAAAAATAAATAAAATTGTCGCATAATAAACGCAGTGAACAATAAATACAATGAGTGCGTGACTGGGTGGATGTGATGGTTCACAAAGATAAAATAAGGTAAAGAGTGGCTGGATAAATGATAAAATATCTAAACAACATCAGAGCAATGTTTAAAAAAATAAATAAAATTGTTGCATAATAAACGCAGTGAACAATAAATACAATGAGTGCATGACTGGGTGAATGTGATGGTTCACAAAGATAAAATAAGGTAAAGAGTGGCTGGAAAAAATCCAGTAGGTAAATAAAAAATAATCAATGAATAAAATCGCAGAGTAACTGCAAGCAAATCACAGATGGAAGTCGCAGTTGAGAAATAACTATATAGTGGTGGTAGTGGGTGCGTCCCACATTAAAATCGTGACTGAAGTGAAAAAAAATGTTTCAAACGTATAAATATGACAAATAAAAGCAGATCACAGCGGGTATGTAACAATAAAAAAGTCCATAAATATCATAGGTGCATCAAAAAAAATAATTTCCAAGTGCAGTGCAAGTGGTAATAGTAGTAGACCTTGGTGTACGGTGTTTTAACTGTGGCTACCTTGTGGCTATCCTGTGCTGTTATCCTGGTTACGTGCGGTCCTAGTGGGGAAAATTTGAGTGGCCCCTTACCTTACGGCTGTAAGGTTACAGCATTAGTGTATGGATCTTTGTGGTCCTTGGTCACCTTCCTCCTGTCGGTCCCAGCTGGGTATCCTAGGTCCTGTTAGTATTTCCTTAGCATAGAGGTGTATCCAGGTGTGGGTGGGGGGGGGGGGCTCACATCAATGTATATGGAAGGAAGGAAGGAAGTAGCCTCATAGTGTAGTAAGTTTAGTATAAAACATTTATTTCAAACAGTTAAAATCAAATGCAAGGGTACTCACATTTAAAAATGTGCAAACAAACAGAGTACAAACGAGCAACGTGCTCAATAGCGTCACTTCCGGTGTGTCAGAAGGCTAGAAACCCGACGCGTGTTCATCACTGGTCACGTGACTTCATCAGGGGGTGATGAAGTCACATGACCCGAGGGCTTTCACACTGGAGCGGTGCGCTTGCAGGACAGTCAAAATAGTCCTGCAAGCCGCATCTTTGGAGCGCTGTATTCACCGCTCTTAAAGTGCCCCTTCCCATTGTGTCCTACATTACATATGTTGCATTAAAGGATAGTTTTACTATTGGAACATGGTACTTGTTCCCCTGTTTTTTAGGGTGTCACATGTAACATGTTCCAGCATCCTCCCTCTCATCCCTCGATCCCCCCCTCCCTGTGACAGTGGGTGGGGGATCTTTTCCCACACCTGCTGTCACAATTCAAACACAGAGAGGGAAGAAAAGAGGGGGTGCACCAGCCGTGTGCATTATCCTTTAGTAAATGTATTTGTAAAAACAGATTAAAAACTACTCACAAACATGTGAAGAAAATTCTAAGGAAGAAGATATTCCTTCGAAACATGTCAGCCAGCAGTGGTCCTTAAGTCATCTCCTTCACCATCTGGAGACTGACGTACCTAGATTGACTGCCACCATATGGAGGCTTTTTACAAAACCAATTTTCTTAACATGTTTGTGAGTAGTTTTTAATCAGTTTTTACAATACATTTACTAAAGGATAATGCACAAGACTGGTGCACCCTCTTTTCTTTATTCCCTCTCTTGATTGCTAGGATACCCCTATCCTGGAGGGCAGCAAGGCCTGAGGAATTATCATTTGAACATTAGATCACTTGGAGATCACGGTTATGCGCAAGAGTATTTGTTTGCTGCTATTAACAATTCAAACACAGTATGGCCATACAGAACTCCGCCCACATGGCCACATCATTCATTTACAGCTCCCTGTGAATGAATAAACTGCAAGTTCCACCAGCCATTGGGGGTGATGGCTTGTAGTTCTCAATGAACTACAGGTGTACTCTCAAGTAGCTTCCTGCCCATAGAGGTAAGCTATCCTGAGAGTCTGCAGGAACTGGGACATTGCACCTCCCATCTGCTGATCGCAGGTACACTGCTTTGCAGGCTCCTTAAAAAAAAAAAAAAAAATGCAATTTTTTTTTACTTGCAAAAAAATTTACATTTATTATTTCTTTCAAAAGGTGAACTTAGCCTTGAAAGCAGTTGATTCATTTTAAATGGCCTGCCAATGTACCAGAAAAACACAAGCACATTGCCCTGGTATACATCCGATCCATGGACTAGATTAGCACATCAGTTTGTGTTTTAGGATTGCCAAGTAGATGTGAGAAAGGATTTCATGGCAGCAAAAAATCATTACTAGTACATGAAGAATTTAAAAGAAAAAGATAAAAAAAAGAAACTCCCCTAATGGCCCCCTAATGACCTTACTGGTACTTTCCCTACTTAAACGATGGCAGATATCTACTAGGAGGTAAATTTTAATCATTCTGTATTATATTTGATTAGAACAGTGTTTTTTATTACGACTGTTTAAGACTTTGAAATATACAAAATTATGATATTGACTGCAATAGAATACTAAAAAATATATATTTGTTTAAATCCTGCTGGATGATCATTTCATACTGTATGTTAGAAATGGTCAGCTTTAAATGTCAGCACTGACTTTTTGTACAGCATTTTGTACACTGAAAAGCTGTGTATGCCAGAGAAGATTAGTGAGCATCTCATGCCATTCCCCTGACCTTCATAAGTCCACAAGGCTAATACTTAATATACTCACTTTGTTAAAGACTTTTGGACCAAAACTTGAAACATTATGAAAGCAGCTGAAACATTTAAGTGAATGTTCATCATTTTGAATGATATCATCAGTGTATATATTCTCCCTTTGCAATCACTTTGGAAGCCTACAGAATTCGAACAATGAATAGAAAGCAAGAAGCTCAGCAAAGGCATTTAAAAGTAGATCATACAATGCCTAATAGGAAAAACAAAGTATTAGGCCCCTTTCACACTGAGGCGCTTTGCAGGCGCTAAAGTTCTAAAAATAGCGCCTGCAAAGAACCTTCAAACAGCCGCTGCTGTCTCTCCAGTGTGAAAGCCAGAGGGCTTTCACACTGCAGCGGTGTGCTTGCAGGATGCTGAAAAATGTCCTGCAAGCCGCATCTTTGGAGCGCTGTAGGAGCGGTGTATTTACAGCTCCTAAAGCGCCCCATCCAATTGAAAACAATGGGGCAGCGATCCAAACCCACCTGCAAAGCGATGCTGCAGTGGCGCATTGCGGGCAGTTTTAACTTTTTTTCGGCCGCTAGCGGGGGGGGTAAAACTGCCCCGCCAGCGGCTGAAAAGCGCTGCTAAAACTACGGTAAAGCGCGGCTAAAAATAGCGCCGCTTTACCGCCAGCGCCTCATTGTGAAAACAGCCTTAGTCAGTATGTTTTAACGTAACATATTCTCCTGGGACATTGAAATCAATATGATATACACCTTTTCAGGAAATAGAAAAAAAAACGACATTTTGTAGAGTAGTAGACATGTGCACACAAATATTTATTTTCAGATATCGTTTTCGTCCGAAAAATTTATTTATTTAGTTACTCCCGAATTTGTTTTTATTTATTTTGTCTCGTTAAAAAATGCATTCGTCCGAAAATCCAAAATTACAGTCGAATCTGTCATTGAAGGCTTATGGTGTCTGTCAAATGTTCCAAGAAGATTCGACAGAATAAGAATAGCTTGTAGGCGGAAGATTCGACGGAGCAGCTAAACTGTACTACGCTGCAATCGTACATTTCCGGTCGAATGTTTTGTCTACAAGCTATAGTAGAATTCTAATGTTGTATAACACTAGTAATAATTATATTTATTAATCAATCAACCAACATTAGAATTCTTCTATAGTCTATGGGCGGAGCATTTGACCATAAATGTCCACTCGCATCGACTGCTTCGTCAAATATTCATGTCAAATCTTTTCTCTCTATGTCGAAAAATCTTGGACTACTAGAGTTAGGTTAGTCACATTCAACCTTTTTTGCTATTGTCTCTGTAATGTCAAATCTTTTCTCTCCATGTCAAATCTTCTCTCTATGTCGAATATTTTCTCTCTATGTAGAATAATCTTGGACTAATAGAGCTAAAGTTAGGCACATTCGAACACAGGTTCGATGGACACAGATTGCTATTGTCAGCGTCATGTCGAATCCCCTATCTATATCGAAATGTTGTCACAACGAAAAAGAAAATAAAGCATTTGTTTATGTCGGATTTTTCGATTTTTGGATTCTGCACGTTCGTTATTGTTTGTTAAAACGATAACGAAAATACCCGAAATTCAGACGAAAACGAATGCATATGTCTACTAAGTAGTATTAGATATTTGTGAACTAAGGGAAGGTAGGCATTCACTGGTTTTCTAGTAGTAGTAGTAGAATGTAGCGTCAATTGGTATATTTCTGAAATTACAGCTATTTTATAAAGAAAAACATGGGAAATGTGCATGGGTTTCAGAAGACTTCCCACTATATATTGAATGTTTTTTTATTGTTATCCAGACACTTTAACTACTTCAGTACCAGCTTATATATACCCCTTCATTACAAGGCCATTTTTCTGTTTTCAGTGCTGTGTTAGTTTGACTGACAATTATTTGATCAAGCAACACTAAAATTTAAATCAGATAAATGTTATACATTTCTTTTGGTGTCACTTAAAAACCATTGGGCTTTTCTTTTAATATATAAAGAAAAAAAGAATAAGCATTTCAAAACACTGTTACCCTTACTTTCTGTTAAAAAAAAGCATTTGTAATTGCCAGGACAGTACAAACACCTCAAAATGCCCCCTTTTTGGAAACTATATACGCCAGGGTGATCAAATTTTTTGCCACAATTTTTGAAAATTAAGAAATGTGCAGGCTTCAAAGTGGATCAAACATGAAGCTTGGTATATGTGCCCTAGATACAGTGCATTTGATAATATACAGAGGAAGGGGAGGACTCTACAATGTAAACGCCAGTCATCTTAGATTTGTGACCACTAATTGGTCATCACAGTTATCACATAGTAAATAGACACTTAGATCATCTCTGTACAGTGTCTCTGTGATCTGAGCTGTCTGGTGACAGCTCAGTTCACATCGGTAATGGGCACAATGACTGCCCATGTGTTATTTCTGGAATGATGATTTCTATAAATGACACTCCAGAGATAGCAGCCAACTCCCTGCTTTTTTTTTTTTTTTGGTAAGGAGGTGGTTAAATTATATCCTTATTCCCCATAGGAACAGTCAGAATTCTTCTTTAGGTTTTCAACAACATTAATGGTCAAATTTTCTGCATTTTAAATAGGGATGCTGCTAAGAGACCGGTAGTGTGATTAGTCAAATATTTAAAGAAAATTAGATTGTAAGGTTTGAGATTTGAAGTACAATCTTTTCACATGTTAGCAGGCAAAGTCACATTTAACTGAGGACATATGCAATGATGAGCAATGGGCGACATCGCAGAGTGATTGAGCAAAGCAACTCAATCATAGCCAACAGAATCATTGAGCTGAGGCATTTCTAATAAAAGTAAAGCAGTGTCGAGCACCAGTAATGCCCGCCTGAACATTTCTCTGGACATAAACCATTAAGTAATTATGTGCTATGTCTCTAAAATAGACAGTAAAATAGTTTCCATAAACAGAAATGTTCTATGGTTTCAACAGCAGCAAATACATCATTTGTATAAAAGAACGTAGGTTGACATACAGTAACTATTGAAAAACCTTAACAAATACCCTAGGTATGCCAAGATTAACTTTTGTAAGGAGCTGACTGTACTCAGCTGAAGAATCAATACCCCTTTTAAACAAGGATGCTAGTATTATTTAGCCATGTGGTAACATGCAGGTTCACCATAGACTTAAGGGCCATATACAGGGGCAGAATATCAATAGAAACCGGCCGACATTGGGCCCAGGTGTGCGGCAGCCGGTCCAATAGAAGCTAGCTTTTCTTCTGTCAAAGAGACATGAGTGAAAAAGGTCTGCCAATCAATCAGTGCTCTCAACCAATGGCTGAAAGTGCTGGCCGGTGTATTCTGGCAGAGGGGGGAAACCCCCTGTCACAATAAATTAGCTCAGTGGAGGAAATCGCTGTACTAACATTGGATTGTTAGAACAGAGGCTCCTCCTGAGCACTTCAGTTTTTTTTCCATTTAGCCTGCTGGTTTGAAAGAAAAAATAATTCTAGTGTGTACCAGGTATTCCTGTACCTATAAGCAGAAGATTTTAACTATGATTACAGTAGACAACTCATAGCTGACCAGATTTTTTTTCTGGCGCTGGTGATGGGAGAATATGCCCAAGGTCCAGTTCACCAAGATTTCAGGAAATCCTGTTTAAAGTCATTAAATTTTATTGGGGGGGGGGGGGGGTCCTGTTCGTAAGCTCTGACCATTTTAAGGGATAGCAGGCAAACTACTGTAATAAGGGCATGGGGAGCAGGGCATTGCCATAGAGAACATGTATTAAGGCAAACACAATTTTTTTTAAATTCCCATGCAACAGGAAGAGGGTTATTTCATGCAGATTAAATGGCAATATTGGAAATACACAAATCCTTTAAAGAACAGTACATTTCTCATGAACAGTTTCACTGACCGCTTACTCCTAGCAAATATTTGGCTGTTAATGGATTTTACTTTTTTTTTTACAATTGGGTTGGTTTACCTACAGCAGCACTGCCCAATCCGATGGATCTCAGTTTGAAAAACCTTTTTCTGCATGTATTTTTATTTCTTTTCTGCAAGGCTAAAAAAATGGATTGGGGCTTAAATAATTCCTAGAAATTGAAAATATAATATATTTCAAATGTATGCAGCATGCATTTGATGCTGACACAGACAAAGCTGCCATGTGTTTGTAGCGCATCACTGCATACTTGTGTGGTAAAGTAGTGTGCACCAAAGCACCACATATTTACAGTATCCCCACTGCTAAAACTGCCATTCAGGTTAGGTGATCCACTTTATTAAAAGAGAGGAAGATAGCGCCATAGAGTGAGGGGGCATCGGGCAGGTGACAGCAAAAGGCAATGGATTTCCAACAGTTGGAGCTTACAGCAATGTGGGCTCCAGTGATGAGGGGGTGGATGATGAGGTGGCAGACCATCAACAGATGCCACTAACTGGAGAGGAGGGAAGTTCTGAGAGGCAGAACAGCAGTGAAGAAGGATTTTGTTCAGGAGTAGGGGAAGCTTGCAGGGGACTAATCCTCATCCCTCTGATGGCACTGACCATCGGGTACAGACAACTGCTATCCCTGAAGCCCCATACACACGGTCGGACAATCCGCGGACCAGGTCGGTCGGATCCTGTCCGTCATACTTTGTCTGATGTTGGTTTTGCGTACACACGGTCGGACAAAGTTGTCGGAAAATCCGATCATTCTGAACGTGGTGACGTTTGTTGCCTACGACGGGACTACGTAGAGGCTAGTAGCCAATAGCTTTGGTCTTGTAATGTGATGTGAGCATGCGTAGCACTTTGTCCGGTCGGACAACCGTACACACGATCGGATTTGGTGTGATCGGACCGTGTTGTCGGCAAATCTTTCCAGCAGGAGATAAGACTTTGTCCGTCGGACAATCCGACGTACACTGTCCGATGGTGCATACACACGGTCTGATTTTTCAACAACATTGTCCGATCGGACAGAATCCATGAAAAAGTCCGACCGTGTGTATGGGGCTTGAGTCTGGTCCAAAACTGTGTAGCATGAGGCTTTTTTACAGTTCTACGGACTACAGCACTGCCGTTTTCTGCAGAGGATCAGCCATGGTAAAAGTTTAAGCTGTCAGGGAACATGAGGAAACCCATGATTGTGCACCACAGAGCTCAGTAGGAGTGGCACCTGAATGAGTCAAGTCACCAAAAGTCCTATTTTCTCACTTTCTGAATCCCCAACAATATCCTTGTTCTGCCTATCTTGCCAATATCCTTGTTCTGATTATTATTATAGGGTAAAATAAGGTGCATTTAGCATACTTTATTATACCTTGAATTTTTTATTTTAGTTTTTAAGGATAAACCCTACTAAAAATGTGATAATCTGAGTTTGTGGTAGATTCGTTTTTTTTTTTTTTTTACTGAATTGGGTGTAGCAGATAGTGGTGTAAACACGGCTGTTGGCTAACACAGTCTGACACACTGGAACTTAATGTAGAGGCTGCATTTGCAGTGTGACATTAGTGAGTACATGAGGACAGGCTCTGGGGAGTTCAGAACATGTGCAACATTTTTTCACCCTTTCACCCTACTGCGTGAGGTAGGGACAGCAGTAGACAGTAGAAGAATACAAGGAGGAGGAAGGTTGGGGTACTAGAGGTAGGGGGGATAGGGCAGATTTCAAGGGGGCATTTCGCCACTCCCTAATTCCTTAGGTTGCAAGTGGTTGGGGTGAGATTGTTGGGGACAGTGTTGTCCTCAGGGACCATAGGCATGCACACAGGTTGTGCCAGGTGTGCCTGGGCACACCCTAATCACCCAATGCTGCGCAGATTTAATTACAGCAACCAGGCCCAGCTACAGACAGCATTCGCAAAAGCAGAGTTTGAACCACATTATTGCTCACTACATTGAATCCACGGCTGATTTGGACATTCTAATGCCGCGTACACACGAAGGGACAATCCCGCGGGATTATCCTCTGGACTCAAGTCCAGCGGACAATCCCCTCGTGTGTGGGCGTCGGCGGACTTTTTGGCGCCAAAAGTTCGGGCGGACTAAGTTTTAAGTTTTGTTTTAAAATTATCCGCTGGACTAGGCAGTCCAGCGGACAATCCCGCCGTTAGTAGGCTAGTCCGCCGGACTTTTTAAAATGAACGGACTTGCCGCTCATCGGCAAGTCCGTTCATTTAGCACGTGACTTCAGGTTACGTAGCTAGCGTAGGCAGTAAATGCCGCCGCGCTAGCTCCGTGACCTGGCATGGATTTAAAGGGACTCCCTACGCCGAAAAACGGCGTGGGGGTCCCCCCCAAATCCATGCCAGACCCTTATCCGAGCACGCAGCCCGGCAGGCCAGGAAAGGGGTGGGGACGAGCGAGCGCCCCCACCTCCTGAGCCGTACCAGGCCGCGTGCCCTCAACATGGGGGGTGCCCTGGGGAAAGGGGGGCCGTGCGGCCCCCCCACCCCAAAGACCATGTTGATGAGGACAAGGGCCTCTTCCCGACAACCCTGGCCGTTGGTTGTCGGGGTCTGCGGGCGGGGGCTTATCGGAATCTGGGAGCCCCCTTTTATAAGGGGGCCCCCAGATCCCGGCCCCCCACCCTATGTGAATGAGTATGGGGTACGATGTACCCCTACCCATTCACCTAAAGTGTAAAATGTAAAGTAAAGAAACCACACTTTTGAAAAAATAATTTATTGCACTGCTCCAGGGGTCTTCTTCCGTCTTGGGGGGTCTTCTCGCCGGACTCCTCCGCCATTTACGTAGCTCTTTTACCGAGCGGAGAAGTCCGGCTATCCGCCTTCGGGGGTCTTCCTGTGTCTTCCGGGGTCTCTTCTGTTCTTGCCACTCTCGTCGCTTTCTGCGCCGCCTTCTTCTTCCGCCTTCTTCTTCTTGTTCTTGTTCTTCTTCCTCCGATGTTGACACGTCGCTCCCTCTGGCCGGAATGGCATAGCCGCGCTGTGCTGGGACTTATATAGGGACAAGGGGACAGGGTCACATGCTCATGTCACATGGTGACCCCGCCCCCTTGTGATGTCACAGTCCCAGCATCCTCCGGGACTGTGACATCACAAGGGGGGGGGGGGTCACCATGTGACATGAGCATGTGACCCTGTCCCCTTGTCACTATATAAGTCCCAGCACAGCGCGGCTATGCCATTCCGGCCAGAGGGAGCGACGTGTCAACATCGGAGGAAGAAGAACAAGAACAAGAAGAAGAAGAAGAAGAAGAAGGCGGAAGAAGAAGGCGGCGCAGAAAGCGACGACAGCGGCAAGAACAGAAGAGACCCCGGAAGACACCGGAAGACCCCCGAAGGTGGATCGAGACCCCCAGACGACGGCGGCAACGACGAAGAAGGTAGCCGGACTTCTCCGCTCGGTAAAAGAGCTACGTACCCCATACTCATTCACATAGGGTGGGGGGCCGGGATCTGGGGGCCCCCTTATAAAAGGGGGCTCCCAGATTCCAATAAGCGCCCCGCCCGCAGACCCCGACAACCAACGGCCAGGGTTGTCGGGAAGAGGCCCTTGTCCTCATCAACATGGGGACAAGGTGCTTTGGGGTGGGGGGGCCGCACGGCCCCCCTTTCCCCAGGGCACCCCCCATGTTGAGGGCACGCGGCCTGGTATGGCTCAGGAGTGGGGGGGGGCGCTCGCTCGTCCCCACCCCTTTCCTGGCCTGCCGGGCTGCGTGCTCGGATAAGGGTCTGACATGGATTTGGGGGGGACCCCCACGCCATTTTTCGGCGTGGGGATTCCCTTTAAATCCATGCCAGGTCACGGAGCTAGCGCGCCGGCTATTACTGCCTACGCTAGCTACGTACCTGAAGTTACGTTCGAAATGAACGGACTGCTCCGTGTGTGGGCAAGTCCGTTCATTTTCAAAAGTCCCGCGGACTTTGTCCAGCGGATTGTCCGCCGGAAAAGTCCGGGCGTGTGTGGGCAAGTCACACGCTCGGAAGTCCGGGCGTGTGTGGGGAAGTCCCACCGGACTAGGTCCGGCGGACAATCCGCCAGACTAGGTCCGGCGGACAAAGTCCGAACGTGTGTACGCGGCATTAGAAGTACCTCACGATAGATAATCCACATATATCTGTCAACAACAATGTTTGTCTGGAAGACAGAAGCACCCAATGCATTTTAAAGGAGGGTTTTTAGTTCTTCCTCAGGGGTGTAGTTGTGCAGGATAAAGTTACATTTATTTATTGAGGCAGGAATACAACAGACCAGTTAAAGTAAATTCAGCTGCAACGTCCAAAATGGCATGCCTGACAATCAAAACATATCAGTAAATCACAAGAGTTGTATACAACAGTTGTATAAGGGTAGGTCTGCAGTTGCATATATACAGGAGCATAAGATTAAGAACAACAATAATGCTACATAGTGAGTAATAGAAAATAGTAGCAAGCCTCAATATGTAAGGGCAAGCAACGTGAGGTCTAAGAAGCTCTAAGAGCATTGTACTAAAAAAACTCTGGGAGTAGCAACACATGGTAGGGTGCCAGGCAAGATGTTGCAGCTACCATGAGTTAAGCAAAGAAAGACATGTACAACAAACAGGTTAGAATATAACAGGTGTGGGAAAAATAAGGGGATAGTGAGAGAGTAAAAAGTAAAAGGAAAGAAAAAAGGGGGTGATAAGATAGGAGAGAGGGAAAAGAAGATGATGGCGGAAGAAGAGGGGAAGCAGGCACTGGGGAAGGGGGCCCCCGAGGAGCGATGCGGCTCCCAATGTTCACAGATGCTGTAAGCAAACATAAAAAAAAAAAAAAACAATCACCAAGGCTGCAGTAAATAGTCACAAAGAAAATTGCAGCACTAAAAAACAATATCAAAAGAAACTCAGAACATATAAAGTGTTATACTTGTGTGCCCATGAAGTGAGAATATATTCAAATAATCAATGTAAGAATACGTTCAAAAAAACTCTTATGAAGAAATATCAGGTGATGTAGTTCAAGTGATCACTCTCCTTCAGTATTACAAACACCCAGTGCAACTTACAACAATGCCAGAAAAATGCACTCACCAGATGAAGTTGCTGGCTAGAATTAGAATAGCAAAAATCGCATGCGATAAGATCCAGGACCTCAGTGGTATGCAGTCAACATCAGCTCCCACTTCCCACTCTTATCAGAATTATAGGACCTTCTATCAAAATGCATCAAGGTATATGGATCATGACCAGAAAGCTTTCTTTTTCATAGTAAAAACTGTGTGTCCCATCCGAAGCAATAAGTCACCAATGACAAAAAAGAGAAACTGTCATGGTGCAGTATTTATTGGTGAACTAGCATAAAACCACATGTGCAAAGAGCACTTACATAAAGAGCTGCCAATCCAGCCAGGGAAAATGGCGGCAAGGACCTCAAGCACAAAACATTATGTGTAAGTACTAGGCTTGCACTTGCATGGAATTCCCCAATCTATTGCAGAGTGATGGCCAGGACCTCAAGCGCTGTAAAGTAATAAACCACAAAGGCTACAGTAAGGATTCATCAAAGTGCAATAGTGCATCACCCAGGGGTGCCAGATTCAAAGGATAAATATGTTCTATAATAAAAGGACAACATTAAATATAATGCACAAATTATTTTAAGTATACAGTATCTCACAAAAGTGAGTACACCGCTCAGATTTTTGTAAAATATTTTTTATTATATCTTTTCATTTGACAACACTGAAGAAATCACACTTTGCTACAATGTAGGCTGTTTTCACACTGAGGCTTTGGGGGCGTTAGTGGCGCTTTACCGTCATTTTAGAGGCACTATTCAGCCACTAGCGGGCACTTTTAACCCCCGCTAGCCACCAAAAAAGGGTTAAAACCGCCCTCAAAGCGCCCCTGCAGCAGCACTTTGCGGCGGTTTGGCAGCGCTGCCCATTGATTTAAATGGGCAGGGGCGCTTTACAGCGCTGCAAAGATGCAGCTTTCAGGACTTTTTTTACAGTCCTGCAAGCGCACCGCTCCAGTGTGAAAGCCCTCAGGCTTTCACACTGGAGTGAGAGGAGAGGCTTTTTGCATGCACTATAGCACCTGTAAAGAACCTCAGTGTGAAAGCAGCCGTAAAAGTAGTGAGTGTACAGTTTGTATAACAGTGTAAATTTGCTGTCACCTAAAAATAACTCAACACACAGCCATTAATGTCTAAACCGCTGGCAACAAAAGTGAGTACACCCCTAAGTGAAATGTCCAAATTGGGCCCAATTAACCATTTTCCCTCCCCTGTGTCATGTGACTTGTTAGTATTACAAGGTCTCAGGTGTGAATGGGGAGCAGGTGTGTTAAATTTGGTGTTATCACTCTCACTCTCTCATACTGGTTACTGGAAGTTCAACATGGCACCTCATGGCAAAGAACTCTGAGGATCTGGAAAAAAGAATTGTTGCTCTACATAAAGATGGCCTAGGCTATAAGAAGATTGCCAAGACCCAGAAACTGAGCTGCAGGACGGCTGGCTAAGACCATACAGCGGTTTACCAGGACAGGTTCCACTCAGAACAGGCCTCGCCATGGTTGACCAAAGAAGTTGAATGCACGTGCTCAGCGTCATATCCAGAGGTTGTCTTTGGGAAATAGACATATGAGTGCTACCAGCATTGCTGCAGTGGTTGAAGAGGTGGGGGGGTCAGCCTGTCAGTGCTCGGACCATACCTGCATCAAATTAGTCTGCATGGCTGTTGTCCCAGAAGGAAGCCTCTTCTAAAGTTGATGCACAAGAAAGCCCGCAAACAGTTTGCTGAAGACAAGCAGACTAAGGACATGGATTACTGGAACCATGTCCTGTGGTCTGATGAGACCAAGATAAACTTATTTGGTTCAGATGGTGTCAAGCATGTGTGGCAGCAACCAGGTGAGGAGTACAAAGACAAGTGTGTCTTGCCTACAGTCAAGCATGGTAGTGGGAGTGTCATGGTCTGGGACTGAATGAGTGTTGTCAACACTGGGGAGCTACAGTTCATTGAGGGAACCATGAATGCCAACATGTACTGTGACATACTGAAGCAAAGCATGAACTTCTCCCATTTTGGAGACTGGGCCACAGGACAGTATTCCAACAACGACCCCAAACACACCTCCAAGACTACCACTGCCTTTCTAAAGAAGCAGAGGGTAAAGGTGATAAACTGGTCAAGCATGTCTTCAGACCTAAACCCTATTGAGCATCTGTGGGGCATCTTCAAATGGAAGGTGGAGGCGTGCCAGGTCTCTAACATCCACCAGCTCTGTGATGTCATCATGGATGAGTGGAAGAGGACTCCAGTGGCAACCTGTGAAGCTCTGGTGAACTCCATGTCCAAGAGGATTAAGATAGTGTTGGAAAATAATGATGGCTGTACAGAATATTGACACTTTTGGCCCAATTTGGACATTTTCACTTAGGGGTGTACTCACTTTTGTTGCCAGTGGTTTAGACATTAATGGATGCGTGTTGAGTTATTTTGAGAGGACAGTCTACTGTCCTACTTCCTACTGAGGTAGATTGGGGTTCTTGCCACCAGTAGTGTCCTTGCTAAAAGTGTCAAGAGTTGATCCATAGAGATATTGCCCCTCTAATCACCATGCAGTTTAAACACATCCATCAATCATATTTTGCAGTCCAGCAATTTACCCAAAGTGCCCTTATGCATGTTTACTGACAAGAGACCCATGCAAAGGATGAAATGTGGAACTTCCAGCAAACCATTCAAATTGAACTTTAAAGCTACAGTCATTTGCTCCATGTGTTATATAATCAAGGGATTAAGTGCAGTAGTGATACGATCTTTTAAAGGATTTTTACCAGTAAGCCATAGTTTGGCAAATTCACATCCAGAAGGGATGAAAGGCAGGGCTTATTGGAAAGAATGGCATTTTAGAAGGAGTTTTCAACCACTTATTGGTTGGGTCTTTTAAGATATGGGCATCTTATACTAGAATAGAAAACATAGTCCAATTCACTAAACACAAAATCACTCAAGGTCCACCAAATCCAATCCAATATATACATTTTTTTTGCAATGGAGAGATACAGAACAAAGACTGTCTCAACAATATAACATGTCACAAAGTTTTTTTCTAAAAAACACCAGTATACAAGAACACTGCACTCATGTATGTTACTAGATTGAGTGTGTCCACCCAGGTGCCAAGAAAAACAAAAAGTTACTAAAGGAAAAAGACAGAGAAGGACACAATGTTAGTCATGGTCTCAAAAGTCATAATAACACTCTGACTTTCAGCCCAAACAGGGGTAGTAGCAAGAACAGGGGGGAGGGTTTGACTTAAAACAGAAGGCAACTAAGGTATAGGGTCAGAGACTAAAAGTAGAAAAGAGTCACTGGCGTCTTGAGTGTCCAGCCAGGTTCCCCAGAGTCTAGTAAACTTCCCCGGACACCCTCTTGCCTCATAAGTTAGCTTATAAAGTGGGAGGTTCTGATTAAATAAATGTTTCCACAAACAAATGTGCAGGGGGTCAGAACATATGCAGTATAATGCAATATTCTTCCTGGCACAATAGCCAATCATAGACCATATATAGTCATGTCCATGTATAGTCAATGACATTAACTGGGAACCCATGTATCTTGTTTATGTCCACATACCAAAAAATTATATTGTAGAACAGCAGCAATTTAAAATCAAACAGTATCCACATATAAACAGCACTATAAACTGAAATAAATGATAAGTGCATAATCACACAATAGTAAAAAACATACAGCAGCAAAACATAAATGTCCTATAAATATTCAAAGTCCCAACCAACCTCCACCTCACTGCAATATAATGAATGTTCTGCAAGTAAAAACAAACCACCTTCTTCCATAAGCCTTCATATATACTGTATACAAGACATGTGGATAATCCATGCTCTGCAAAAAATGCCCTCTGTGACTCTCCATTACCACCTTCAGAAAGGCATACTGAACAAATTAATTGGACCTCAAATTATAATATATTGTGCATATTATACTGAAAATGCCAGATTATCCAGACATTGGAAATATCCTTTTACATCTCTCTGATTCCACAAATGATTATCAATGTCAACGGTATGCAAAGAATGAAAAGAATACAACTGGTTTGTGTGTATCTCTTTGTAACCATGAAACACAGATACCTACTCAAAATTAGTCAAGGCCAGACTTCAATTAGATTCAAGTGCTATATTCAAGGTTTGCATTTTTTTTAGATTTACAGTAAATGGTGAACAGAAAATTGAACTTTGCAACGTTCACTTATAACTTAAAATAAAAAACCTGTATGAGCTCTACCAACCCAAATGTATACCTGTAAACAGAGCCCACTGTATATATTCATACAGGTAAAACTCCATGTCCACCTCTCATAACCATATTCATTTACCATATATGTAAGAAATAAGATCTATGGCATATATATTTATAAAACAATTGTGATGCTTTCACTCCCAAAATTTTGGACCAACACAGAGGGATACGTGTATGTATGTTTATAGACGAAAGGCAAATTATTGGCTAATACTCCTGCAAGAGACTGATAAAAACAAGTCCTGAATTGTTCAAAATGGGACCTTAGTTCCTTAGAAAGGTGACAAGTTCCTTAGAAGGTAACAAAAAACCTGTCATCAATGGTTTCCAACGTAATAAGAAGGTAGCTAAAGAAGCAAGTCACTATGACAGTGGTCCAGAGGAGGTACACTAATCAGGGTTGTGTTCACAATCTGTAGATCAAGGGTTGCCACATATAAATATAGAGGCTATAAGATAAACCATGTCCTCAAATCCCTCCATCGCACTGTACTGGAAGTCCACGACAAAGGATTGTAAAACATGTACAGACTACCAATCCCAGTCACTAAGGGACCATTTGTAATCCAAGGCAAAATGTAAGATGCACCCAAGCAAGATGTTGACAGTTCCAAAGATATGAATGATAAGTATACTTATCATGTTCCTCAGAATATCAATGTAGTAAGCATAAGTTGGCAATGTAGTAAGCATAAGTTGGATAACCATTCCTTGCAGGGTCTGCCAAGCCATAGAAAGTAAAGTCAAGACAAGGGTGGACTGTGGAGTAGCCTAACCGGTCTCCCCCATCTGCTTCAGAGGCTCGTTAGATTGCGATCGGTCAGGCTACTCCACAGCCCACCCTTGTCTTTTCACCAGAAGACATTACTTTCTATGGCTTGGCAGACCCTGCAAGGAATGGTTATCCAACTTATGTACCTTCTTTTTATTACATTGGAAACCATTGATGACAAGTTTTTTGTTACCTTCTGCACCTTTCTAATGAACAAGGTCCCATTTTGAATGACCTACTTTCTATCAGTCCCTTGCAGGAGTATAAGCCAAAAATGTGGCTTTCGTGTATAAACATACATACACATATCCCTCTGTGTTGGTTCAACACTTTGAGGGTGCAAGCATCACAATCGTTTTATACATATGTCAAAGATCTTATTTGTTATATATAAATGGTCAATGAATATGGTTATGCGAGGTGGACATGGAATTTTACCTGTATGAATGTCACGTTTGAATGATTTGTATTTTAAATGTTGGCTTTTCTTTGCATTTGACATAAACACACATAAACACACATTTCCCTGCAGAGGTGGTTCTGGCAAGCTCAGTAGATTGCTTTATGAAAGGCCTCGATACTTTCCGAAATTAACATAATATAACTGGGTACTAACATTTATAGGTAAAGTTGATCCGGGTAAAATCCGATTGCCTCTCGGGGGATCAGGAAGGAATTTTTTTCCCTGCTTTAGCAAATTGGAGAATGCGCTGCTGTTTTTTTTTTGCCTTCCTCCGGATCAACTGTGGGTATAGAATGGGGTATATGGGATTGTATGATATAAATTTTTTCTTATTTGTGGTTGAACTGGATGGACTTGTGTCTTTTTTCAACCTAACTATGTAACACACACACATACATACATATATATATATATATATATATATATATATATTTATTTTATTATATATATATATTTTTTTTTTTTTTTTTGCATTTTCTAATATGTACAGTGGGCTCTGTTTACAGGTATACATTTGGGTTGGTAGAGCTTATACAGGTTTTTTATTTTGAGTTATACATTTTGTGGATACCAAGAGCTCCCATCCCATCCATTCTCACATATTGAGGATTACAATTGCATTTATAGGGGCAGTACCTAGAGGGATCATTGATTTTTGTTTCTGAACGTTCACTCATCACTACTAGCTATCATCACCTTTGGATTATTAGTGGTAAACATACAAAATGACATGACTTAATTACTGCTTCAATGTTTAATTTAGCTTAATGTACATATATAATCCACTCTGTTCTATAAAAAAGCACAACAAAACCTCCTAAGGATGTGCTTTTGCTTTTTTTTTTTCTTGCACTTGTAAATAATCATGCATAGGATCACTAAGTGACAGGGTGGTGTCCTAGTGCAGAGTAATGTAGCCACAGGCATGTTCATGGCCTACTGTTTTGAATCAATATATAAATAAATGGATTCTGTGTAAAGCTTTTAGAAATCACATAAAGGCATAAATTAGCTAGAATTTTCTCAAATGATATTTACCAAAGATAAGAAAAATGTAAGAAAGCACCTTGGGGGATCTACAAATAATGCAATGGTTTTTAAACACTTTAAGCTGAGTAATATGGATTTCACGAGGGTGTATTAGTATTTTAAGTTGTCTAAATCTTCCAATAGAAGTAAAAATGTCCCTGGGAAGAAACCTCAACAAAGCAATAGAACAGCAGTAGCTCTTGCCTGTGTCTTTCTGAAAACACACTAGGAATGACAAGGGAATGTAAAGCAGCATATTTAATGTTTATTTTACATTTCATAACACAGAGGTGCAAAAAAAGATGTGTGTCATTGCCAAACATGTTCATTCAATTGTCTTAATTTGCAAACTGATAAAGATGTCACTTCCACCATATAACATGATTGATCACAAACAATGCAATGTCAATGACAAAATATGATGCCCAGCATAATGTTCAGTATTTAACAGTTGTAAAAGTCTGAACAAAAAAGCGCAAGAGAAATTCTGCTATAGAAGATTAGAAACTTCCATGAAGGTAGCCCATTTTTGTCACTACTGCAATCAAAAAAGTCAATAAGACCCCTAATTTCATAAATTCAATGTAAGCAATGATCAACATGTCTAAATAATTCATACATGTACACTTCCCAAGTAATTCTCAATGTGATACTTAAGAGTAGGCCACAAAAAACTTCTATACAGTAATAAGTATATGTACACTCAATCAAAAAATGTTGTTTTAATATTTTTTTAAATCTGCTGCTTTCAATATTATCTGGTGATTCTGCTATGAAGTTTTTTGTTCAAGAACTTCCTGTTATGAAGAAGCAATGTTCTCTTCTTGTCTAGTAATTGTTCTGCTTTTTTGTTAACTTATCACAAGAACTTACAGTATAAGAAAGCTGAGCTGTTGCTCACTGCATGGACACATATTCTACCATTGTCTCCATAAGAAAGTCAATCCTGAGCAAAATTATGCAGCTGGAGTGATTGCAAATCATCTGCTGCAGTACTGAGGCGTAAATTGAACAAAACATATGAAAACAGTAATTCCTAAAATAAAAAATGCTAAATTGTAATGCTTAATAATTAGAGCTTACTGTATGTCAGGTCAGATTTCTATTCATCAAAAAATCTAAATGATTCAGTTGTAACCTATACATTACAATAGGACTGGTAAAAGTAAATATAATTATTTTAGGTAGAATTTTAATATTTTTGAAAATAACCAAGATAACACTAACTCCACATGAGGCAATACTGAGGAAACCACAACTTCTTACACCTCCACGGGTGTCTAGTACCCAGAATTACAACATTACATTTTATTTATAGTGCCACATGCAAGTGAACCTAAGATTGTGGTTTATCTGTTTACAAAAGCCCCATACACACGGTCGGACAATCCGCGGACCAGGTCCGTCGGACCATGTCCGTCATACTTTGTCCGATGTTGGTTTTGCGTACACACGGTCGGACAAAGTTGTCGGTAAATCCGATCATTCTGAACGTGGTGACGTTTGTTGCGTACGACGGGACTACGTAGAGGCTAGTAGCCAATAGCTTTGGTCTTGTAATGTGATCTGAGCATGCGTGGCACTTTGTCCGGTCGGACAACCGTACACACGATCGGATTTGGTGTGATCGGACCGTGTTGACGGCAAAGATTTCCAGCAGGAGATAAGACTTTGTCCGTCGGTCAAACCGACGAACATTGTCCGATGGTGCATACACACGGTCTGATTTTTCAACAACCTTGTCCGATCGGACAGAATCCATGAAAAAGTCCGACCGTGTGTATGGGGCTAAACAGTGGTTATGTCAAAAGAAATCAAAAGGAAAGCGATTTCTACAAGAGATATTGTTTTGCTAGGAAACCCATTTATTGCCTGTTCCCACTAGAATGCAGTACGGGCGTCCTGCACTGCATTCCAATTGCACTGCCCTTGTGATCTGCTGCAGAGGTAAATTCTGAGTTAATGACACCCCAAACGCAGGTCACAAATGCAGTATGTTTGCCCACACCAAATCGCATGGTGCTTTTGTGCGGTTGCCATGCATTTCAAAAAGTAGTGCATTCACAACTTTTGATGTGGTGCAGTGTGATTTCAGTTCATTCATTCATGCATACCTGTGCAATTCACATGCAGTTCCTAGAGTGTATGGGCCCTTAAAGAAAAGTATTTCAAAACTGGCATGAGTTAATCACCATAATATTATATTTAAAATGTCATTTCAGCCCAAAACTTTAGCAAAAAATATTATTTCAAAGAGAATGCATCTTTCATACTGTGAAAAGTTTGGGTACCCCATTTAGAAAACAGTGCTGCCAATCTTGTGAATTATTGTATTAGAGTTAATACAATACATTTCAGTTAACTGTTTACATAGGATCTAGCAAGGACTTTATCTTAGGTGACAGTGCACAAGGGTAGCAGAGGAAAGACTGCCAATATATCAATGACTTCTGTTACTAAAAGTATATATTTGTTTCAATAATCCCCTTTCATCTCGTGAGGACAGTGCACATGCATGCCTCTTCACACCAAAGAGAAAAAAAAATGTTAATGCCCAAGTACAATTTTGCAACTTTGCCATGTGTTAGCAAAAACTGTACATATCACCACAACTACTTTGTGCATCCAGGTGGATTATACCCTGTTTTTTTCAGGACAAATTGGGCATTTTGTTTTGGTGGTAAATGCGAATTGATAGTAAAATAGTAAAAAAAAAACAAATCTGCCACCGAAGAACACAACTAAATAAATTCTCCTTCTCCTGTTGTGTGCATTTTTCTTTTTTTTATCCTTTCTAAAACACACTGACAGTGATACTAATTTTAAAAAATGCTTTTTTAAAGAAATCCTTCCCAAAATATACTGACCATGACCTTTTTTTTCTTTATTTTTTCATTTATTCGTATTCTTTTATTTTTTACACACCGTTTTGTTTATTTCTTTACCCCTGCAAGGAGCGAGAGAGATACAATGCATCTCTCCCCTCCATTAAGAAGGAAAGAAAACCAAGGGGTGGGCTTCACAGTGAGTGAATCATTAGTATGGGATCCGGGGCTCTCTATGAGACCCTAGTCTCTTTGTTGGGAGTGCACCGTGTTTTGGGTTTCCAGTACAAGGACATGTAGTGATCTATATATGTAGTATATTATATCTATATATATATATGTATACATATATATATATATATATTATATATATACAGGACAGATACACATACATGCAACCCTATGGAAAAAAAACAGTCCATTGAGGTTGCATATATGCGTACTGTTGGTGGAAAGGGGTTAAGCTCACCACATAAGTTACAATCTGATTGCGTTGCACTCCCAGTTTAAAGACAGATACACATAAATGCGTCCCTACGCTAAAAAAAGCCCAGGCCACTGAGATTGGATATATGGATATATGCATACTGTTGGCTGAAAGGGGTTAAATACAGCACACAAGCTACAATCTGATTTTACATATCTCTTTTAGATCTAGCAGCCACTATGTAGTACAAGGGCCTGCTTGCTTGGATACAAATTGAACAGAATAGAAAGGTCCCCATATTACATAGTTTTGGTAAAACAAAAGTTGATTTTCAAAAGATTGCACAGTGTTTAGTGATCCTTAGAGACACTGGAGCATGGATTGATATAAAATAAAAGGAGAGTGAGTTAGAAAAGATTTTTGAAGGTCTACACCTAAACAGTGATCAAATCCTTAAGTGCTCTGCTCCACAATTATCATAATTTGAGCAGTAGTAAAAAAGCTTTTGCTCTTGTCCCTGCTATGAGGGCACACACACTGCATTTGTAAAGCTATACAATAATTGCTGTGCTCCAGAAACACAAAATATGAATAGTGAACTGTACTTGTAAGTTAGAATGTTAACTAGCGTCTTTGACCATCAGCATTGATATGACAATTAACTAAATAAAGTCAATCCAGCAGTTGCAACAAACATGGCTAATCATACACTGTGTTTTCAGGAAGGTGGAGGTATCATTAGGGATTTGCAAATAGTTGAGTAATCCATCAGATGTTACCATATGTTATTTGCAAATGTCTACTAACCTTATGCTTCTGATTTCATGACAGTTTAAAAATAATGATATCAAAATACATAGTGCTGTGTGCATGTTATACTTTTAAGAATACTGAATATTGGAAAGTGAAATTGTAAACACAGTCAGGTATTGTGCATGTTAAGAGTTGTCTGATAATCCATAGTTAAACCTTTGAGACAAACATTTCTGTGACCTCAGTACTACATTATGCATCATTGTTATGTAGCTTATTTATGTCCGCTACACTTTTCCTATACAAAGCAAAATAAATGCCTTAGAGCATGATGTAGTTTCATTTTTTAAAGTATTTTTTATTTGCATAGGTAGAATGGAAGGATTCATCATGAAAACATTATCCGATATCTTGTTCTCCAAGAAACCTGCAAAATTGTCACTCTCAGTGTTACTGCTTTTAATGACTATAACAATAAGAAAACATCTTATTTCTATGCTGCAAAAGTGTTTTTTACATCATCAATAATTGTCTGCGACTGAGCAGTCAGAGAGAGGCCATGGAAAGATACTGTTATTGTGATGCAGTTACTATTTATATACCAGTTTGAAAGCTTGTGATAAAACTCACAGCAGAAATTTTACAAATGTGATATTTTTAGCTTTGAACAAATGCTTGGTACTATGCAATTACAATTACTGTGCAATTAGGAAGCATTTGACTTTCAAAGTAAATCTGTTATTTCACTAAACACTGCAGAATTATTTCACTTTTCCAAAGCATATTATGTAAAATACTACTTGATATAAAAATTATAATGCCTAGTATGATCAGATTATATCATTGCATATTTTATATTTGGTTAACTCAATTTTACTTGTTACCTGGCAGAAATATATATGTAGATACACAGTTCAAAGGATGACTTAATGGTAAGTTCTACCACAAATGCTGTCATTACCAGTTTTTATTCTTCTCAAGTATCCATCGCTGGTTGCTGGACTAAATTCACAAATTATCATGATTTGAGCTTATTTACTTTCATATTCATTTGGTATCTCTCTGCTTGAAGAAAGGGAACAGATCTAGGGGGGTGCTCGGGTGGTCTGTGCCCCCATAAGATTTTAGTTGCACCCCCCCCCCCCCGGCTGCTATGGATGCTGTACTCAGCTCCTCCTCCCAACCCCACACTTTACACAGCCTCAGCTCCTCAGGGTTCTCCCCACTACAGCCTCAAACTGCTCAGTATGCATTCTCCTGCTGGGTGCCTCAGCTGCACTGCCGTTCTGACCTGGGAAGGAATCTGCTCTCAGCCATTGCTGTGCGTGGACAGAGGAATTATGTTGAGTGCTCTGCCAGCAGTGCCAGTGTCTGCTATAGATGAGCAGGACCAGCAGTTACCACAGAGACAGAGATGTACTGCGGGAGGAAGTGGAAGTGCAGGGCTGGGTGTTCAATAGTACAGAAGCACACTATCTGTATTATCAGCCTGAAGAATTATACTGTTCTGGTTCCCTAGTCCTATTCCCTACAGGTTTCCTGCATCTCTATCTAGCATAAATAGTGGCACATATGTAGGCCTGCTGCCTTTCTGTCACAGTGAAAAAGAAAATACTAGTATTGTTTTCTGTTTTTTCTTTCTTCCTCCTTTTCTTTTTTTTATACAATATGTAATGTAGTAGATATAGGGTCAACGTGTCACTACATCAGTACAGAGCATATAAAACATATACCGTCAAAGTGACATTCAAAAAATATACATGAATGATAGTGGTATGTACAGATATACAGAGATAACACAAAAGAGCATATTACTCTATTTCTTATTTTAGTTCACACAGTATAGATCCTCAATTCTGGCAATGCAATGTTTAGTTAACTGTAAATCAACCACTTAAACCCCCTTTCTAACCAGAGCAATTTTTAGCTTTCGGTGCTCTCACATGTTGAATGACAATTACTCAGTCATGCAACACTGTACCTATATGACATTTTTGGCCTTTTTCACACAAATAGAGCTTTCATTTGGTGGTATTTAAATCACAGCTGTTTTTTTTTTATTTTATAAAAAGAAAATACAGAAAATTCGGTAAAAAAATGAATTTTTCTTAATTTTTGTTATAAGATTTAGCAAGTTATTTATGCTGCTACATATCTTTGGTAAAAATAACCCAAATCTCTGTATATTATTTGGTCATTGTGAAAGTTAAAGAGGCCACATGCTATGGTGCAAATCTATGAAATTTGATCACACCTGAAGTACTGAGGGCCGATCTAATTTCTTGAGACCCCAACAAGCCAGGAAAGTACAAATACCCCCTAAATGACCCCTGTTTGGAAAGTAGACATTCCAAGGTATTTTAGTAAAGTTTTTTGCCACAAATCTTTGCAAAAATCAAGATTTTTTTTCACAAAATTGTTATATTAGCAGGTTATTTCTCACACACAGCATATGCATAGCACAAATTACACCCCAAAATACATTCTACTATTCCTCCCGAGTATGGCGATACCACATGTGTGGGACTTTTACACAGCGTGGCCACATACAGAGGCCCAACATGCAGGGAGCACAATTAGGGGTCCTAGGAGCATAAATTACACATATAACTTCTTGACTACCTCTTACATTTTTAAAGCCCCTGGAGCACCGGGACAACGGAAACGGGATGGTGATGACCCCATTTTGGAAAAAAAACATCACAACGTATAATCTATGAGGCATAATGGGTCTTTTGAACATGTCATTTTTTTCGACAAGTTTTTGGAAAATGTGAAAAGAAAATTAAAAACGCATTTTTTTTTTACACAAAGTTGTCAATTTATACAATATTTCTAACACATAGCATGTACATACCAGAAATTACACCCCAAAAATAGAGTCTCCTACTCCTCCTGAGTATAATGATACCACATGTGTGAGACTTTTCCACAGCCTGGCCACAGAGAGGCCCAACATGCAGGGAGCACTGTCAGGTGTTCTAGGGGCATAAATTTCAAATCTAATTTGACTACCTATTACACTTTTGTGAGGCACTGTAGTGGCATGGATGTGGCATGGATGAGCATAAATGGGGATGTCCGAGTATGGATGGGTACGGCTGGGTAAAACTGAGTATGGCTGGAGGTGGATGGGATGGCTGAGCATAGATGTATGGATGAGTATTGCCGAGTATGGCTGGGTATGGATGAGTATAGATGGGGTGGATGGGATGGCTGAGCGTGGATGGGTGGATGAGTATTGCTGAGTATAGATGGATGGCTGAGCGTGGATGGGTGGATGAGTATTGCTGAGTATAGATTTGACGGAGCGATTGCGTGGTAAACAACCACCGTCAGCTGCCATTTACCGTGATCCATGATGCACCAGGTCCTCTGGACCCAGCGGTCAAGGATACTCCCATGTGCACGCCCCAGGGGGTGTGCGGGAGCACAATTCTGGGACAACGTCATAGTATGCCCTCCCAGAGTTATCGAGCCTCGTTGTAGTCGTCATTGGGCTATGGTGCAGTGGTTAAGGTCCTTCTATACCTCTGTAATTATCTGAAGATCGCTGTAAACACCACAATATATCTCCTGTTGTGCATCCCTGGAAAACAATCATTACTTGGAACATCCCTAGTTTTCTTACTCATATTGTACTTTTTCTCACCGCTTCCTGATGTTGATGAGCGCGGTGAGTCCCGGGATTACACTAACAGACAGGGGAGCTGTGTGGCCATTCACTAACGCATTTCGTAATCACGTATAGAAACACGTGGAGACAGAAAAGCAAGGGAGTGGTGGTTTGGGATGCTGGAGAGACAGAAAAGGAGGGGAACCTCCACTGTTTTATCTGCTTTATCTGTGGTGTGGTAGCACAACAAAGTCTGTGCAGCACAGTGTGCATGCCTGCCTCATTTAGCCAACATTACCTAGCTCATTGTTATTGTCTGATTACATTAACAGTTTGTTATGCATCGTTTTTTATTTCGCAAAGCAGGCACCACTGCCCCTGACCCAGGTGGTAATACAATATCCTGTCCAGTGGTTCTCAGTCACATGATGTACCAGAGCACCCATACACCAGCCCCAGTGAAAGGAGTACTAGGGAAAATGATGATGTGTCTGCAAGACATTTCTTATAGCTATTTTGATTCACATTACTAAAGAATGACTCAGAGACATGGCATACCACCGAATGCAAGATTCACATCATAATGTGCAAAATTAGATAATTGAAAAAACATAATTAGTCAGCACTATGATGGCGTTTCTGTGAGTGGAATAGGAGGTGGGGTCCAGGCATTACTAAAAAAAAAGATTGGTCAACATGTTCAATACATAGACTGATACAACCTTCAAATTATCTGGCAGTGGTGCATGCTATGCAAGCTCAGTCAGGTTTCAAAACTTGGAGTTATCACGTTCACTCCACTAATAATTTCATCATCATTACACACAGCACTATAACGTGCTATCTCTTAAAATACTACTGTAAAAACAGTGGACCAGTCACTACGGTGCGGCCAGGGGTGTGTTTGAAAATCAGCATGCTACTGCATCTTGGATTTAATCGCTTAGATTTCAGAGAATACTACTGCCTAACTATTAGTACAGTTAAGGACACAAATTCTTTGAAACGCAAATTTCTTGTCCATATTCTCAATGCTTTAAAGCCTGCTAATTCTGTTCTACAAGCTCACTCAGTAGACCTCTGCAGTGCTGGAGATGTTATTACAGCCCCTTTGCAAGTGCTGAAAGATATGTACATGAAATATTTCATGTACTCAGTTTGAAAATCATGTTATCCACCTGCAACAAAAAGACAGCAAACAATGACCAAGCAGCTCACAGACATTGTTGTTCTCTCTACCTTTAGTCACGCTGAGAGAAATTCCTCCAAAACACAGTCAGTGATTCTAAAAAGAGCACTTCTACACATGCTGGACTCCCTCGTCATTTTTAGATCAAGCATCTTTGCACCCTCTGCAGCTACTTAGACTCAAAATGCACTCACATTAGGAGTTTAAAAAAATGAAATTCTTGTTGCAAAACCCACGTTACTCAAGAAATTTACTACATAGCTGGACCTGTCTGCTGTTGCCACAGCTACAAGAAAGCATTCCCAGAGCTACATGTCTGCAGGAAAAGCCACAGTTAAAAAAAAAAGAAAGCATTCCCAGAGCTACATGCACTATATGTAACTGCTCTGATGATTGTGTTATATGCTGCATCATGTAAGAGTTCATTTTCCACTAATAGGTTCTAATATAATTTTGCTTCACAATAATGAATGCCAAGAATAAGATTGTAACCCAAAACAGTGCAGGAAAATAACCAATCATTATTAAACAGTTAAAAAAAAAATTGAAAAATAGTTCATAATGCATCAGAATGTCTGCCAGGTGAGGATGTCCAAAAAAGACACACGTGTCAGAGCGAGTCCAGCTCATCCACCAAAGACATAAGCAGCCTCTCACCTCCTTAATGAGACCAGATTGGTCTAAATGCACTTTCACATACTGTGAGGATATAAGTCCGCCGTTAGTCAGTGTCACAGATGTAGATCACTCCATAGGATTTACAATATATATATATATACACATACATACATACATACACACACACACACACATTATATATATACATATATATATATATATATATATATATATATATATATATATATAGACAAAAAGAAAACAATATAGTGCTCTTGTACCAACTCAGCAGTTCTGAGAGGAAAATTACCTCCTCTGCTGTCGGTTTATGGAGCTGAGAACTTCAGTTTTCAGAGGGAGAACAGAGAAGTGTGATAAATTGTATATATATATATATATATATATATATATATATATATATATATATATATATATATAATTTATAGGTGGGTGCTAATAGGTAGAAGTTAGAGGAAATTACCAGTGCCTTACTATTCTTTTGTTTAGGCCTGGATGTTTATTGGGTTAGGGTGGAGTTATAGAATTGAGGGGGGTGTGACCACCTGTTTTTCACCCTTCTCCAGAGTATTGTTCTGGAAAGGAGGCGGGTCAGGGACTGAGGAACAGGCAGTGTATATGGCCCTGGTCCAATCATTAATTTGTTTGGGCAGGGGCGGGTACATACAACATATATATATATATATATATATATATATATATATATATATATATATATATATATATATATTTTGAGGTCACATGCTTCCTGGGGGGAGATGGGACGAGATTAAATCCAGAAAGGCTGCAAGATGTGACCTTCGGGAAAAAAGCTGGAAGGCCTGGGGGTTCAGAGACCCCAGCGCTGGAAAGCCAGGAATTGAACCGGAAAGCCTGAGGGTTCAGAGATCTCAGAGCTGGAAGGTTTACATGGACAGGATGCACTAAAATCCTGGGAAACAGAACCAGGTATCCCGGCTGGGATGAATCATTGCTCAGGAATCGGGAAGTAGCTGCCAAACGAACAGGGTAGACCGGGGGCACATGGACTTTCCTGAACTGGCCTGGGAAGAAATTGCGAGGACTGTTCTGAGTGGAACCTGCCCTGTTAAATCACTGTATGGTCTTCGCCACGTGGTGCAGCTCAGTTTCAGGGTCTTGGAAATCTTCTTATAGCCTAGGCCATCTTTATGTAGAGCAACGATTCTTTTCTCAGATCCTCAGAGTAGTTCTCTGCCATGTTGAACTTCCAGTGACCAGTATGAGAAAGTGAGAGCGATAACACCAAATTTAACACACCTGCTCCCCATTCACACCTGAGACCTTGTAATGCCAACAAGTCACATGACAGCCGGGAGGGAAAATGGCTAATTGGGCACAAATTGGACAGTTTCACTTAGGGGTGTACTCACTTTTGATGCCAGTGGTTTAGTCATTAACCACTTCAGCCCCGGAAGAATTTACCCCCTTCCTCACCAGAGAATGTTTTGCGATTCGGCACTGCATCGCTTTAACTGAAAATCGTGTGACATTGTACCCAAACAAAATTGACGACCTTTTTTCCCACAAATAGAGCTTTCGTTTGGTGATATTTGATCGCCTCTGCGTTTTAAATTTTTTGCGCTATAAAACAAAAAAAGAGCAACAATTTTGAAAAAAAGCATTATTTTTTTCTATAATAAATATCCCCCAAAAATATATAAAAATGTTTTTTCTCAGTTTAGGCCGATATGTATTATTCTACATATTTTTGGTAAAAAAAAATAAAATAAAACTCGTCCCTGTTCTGTCTCTCCTGGTCACGATCACTCGTGTAGTGGGTACCTGCTATCCCGACCCTGCAAGCCTAAGTAAAGCTACGACGGCTTTCGCAGGTGAGCCAACCTTCCACAGTATAACTGCGGCGGTTAGTCGCAAAGCGGTTAATGGATGCGTGTTAAGTTATTTTGAGGGGACAGTAAATTTACACCATTATACAAGCTGTACACTCACTACTTTACATTGTAGCAAAATGTCATTTCTTTCTTTCAAAGTGTCACATGAAAAGATATAATAAAATATTTCCAAAAATGTGACGGGTGTACTCACTTTTGTGAAATAGTGTATTTGGCTACTATGAAAATCCTGTTCCATAATAACCCCATTAACAGAAGGTCTTCAGGAGCTTCATTGCTTGTGTAAGATTGTAGCTATACATACAGATAAAATAATTCCAGTGTAATACTAGAAAATACTAAATTCAGTATTGCATGTGTGATTCACTGAAATTTACTTTTAAAGTGGTGTAATAAATGTTTTCACTATAACAGAAATAATCAACTTGCATTGTTTAAAATGCATACCACAAAATTGTTTTACAAAGTCCCTTTGATGTACTAGTAAACATATGTTTCTCTCCAAGATAGCATTTTACATGGCTATTTGTTTGATAGAGATAACCAGGGGGGCAGGCGCATAATGATGTGAAGATCCGGCCACTGCTTCAAAACTCAAAAGACTAACTGAGATACAACTGAGATACAACAAAAAGGTTTCCACACAAGGAGCGCTGTTCCAGTAAATTGATAAACAAATAATGTAAGTGAAGTAAAAAGTATACATCCATTCATAATCACAACAAATGATCAGGTAGAAAGTGCCTTGAGAGCATAGTAATTCACGGCTAGCATATTATCCTCTGTATTAACGGAGGGATGGATGGCTGTCACACACCCTGATGCAGTGTTGGAGCAGGGATGGCATGCCCTGGAAGATGCAGGTGAGGCTCCCAATCTCAACTTGCCAAATAGCCAGATGGAGGAAGGTGGAGGGGAGCCCAAATGTTCCAAGATGTAAGGTCCAAGCCCAGGAAAAGCAGGAATAGCACGCGCCGTTCCCGATGGTCGGGGGGATAAGACAGGGCTGGTGAGTCCAGAGCGGAGGAACAGGAACAAGCAGGGGGAGCTTACTTCTGGGTCTGTGCAGAGAGATATGCAGCTGCAATCACAGGCAGGCTTTGAATGGTCATAGGACCACCAAACAATGGGAAAGAATTATGGAAAGTTACCGGAGTTCAGTCAGTGTTAGACTACATTTTTCGGGGATTAACCCCTTTGTCAGGTCATATCTGATCATACTTCAAAATCAGTATCAACTTATAACAAACCAAGTGAACTTTGACAACATAATGTTGGAATTTTAAAGATTTGTTGCATGTGCTGCACATTTTCACAGTTCTACTGTTGTGTTTTAAAATAAGTTGAGAAGATACAGAACAATAATTGCAGTTTGGTGGTCATAGAATACATTAATGCAGCCTTGCATTCATGAATATATTGTTAAATGTATTCTTTAAAGTAGAAGTACAGCCAAAGCTTGTTTGGCTGTACTTCTCCTGTGGATCACAGGAGTGCAGTTCATTTTCAGCAGACAGCGGGCTGAAGTCTGTTGTCTGCTGACAGCACAGAGACGGTCCAGGCTCGGGCAAGATCATGAGAATGGAGATGGAATCCATCCACATGCCTGGACTGGCACCCAGCTCAGCTTCTCAGCAAGCCACATAGCCTAAGCTGGTCATTCTGGCCCCCTGCACAGCACAGTGCTCCAGTGAGAGTGTGGTGGGGGGGGGGGAAGGAACAGTCACAAGCTCTCTGCTTGGGGAGCTCTGAGAGCCGAGCAATCAGCGGTGTTAGATCACTCGGTTCTTAGTCTTAGAGGCGCAGAGGGACAGCAAGGTAAATAGGATTATTACATTTAAAACAACCCTAGACTTCTCTTTTAATAAAAGCAGTTTAAGTCACTGAATTTGACTTGTTAACAATTGTTTTGCATTCCCTTTACAGCATGATGGGGTGTGAGGAGAAGTAGCAGTTCAAGGAGCCAATCAGCCCATCTGCTGATAGGAAGAGAAAGTGGAGTGACAGAGAGGTGAGCTCATTGCCTTGATGCTTCTCTTTACTGTCCAATCACAGGCTGTGGAAGGTCTGCGATAACCTGGCCTATGAGGAAGTGGGTTAAAAGAGGCTGTTCATTAGACTATCTAGAGGCAGATAAATTTAGGTGAATTTATTGATTTTTATTCTTTAGACTATTTATCTGTAGCTTGTTATGTTTGAATGGAGTTCTGATTTAACTTTGCAAAGTTTTTATTCTACTTTATTTACATGAAAAATATGAACTTGTGTTACATATATTTATAGTAGTAATAGATGAGATGAACTGGCACTACCTTGAAAAACAGCAACAAGTCTACATACAGATATAAGACCTAGTTTACATTTTCACTGAAATCACTGACATTGCTTAATAAAAACGCATTTTTAAAGGATGAATTTTTAATGAAAATATTTGAAGGAGTCCAGTAGTAATACATCGAGGAAAACAATCACAGTAATTTACTGCATGTTTTTATCCATCCTCTGCAGCTTCTATCACCAGTATAGCTTTGACTGCAATATTTTAGAAGGTTTATAAATGGCTCCTTTAAAATATTACATTCAGCTATTAGCAGAGCTGGTAGTGACTGAACCAATGTAAATCTAACAGCAGGCATTAGACAGTGGACAGCTGCTACGAAAAGTTCAGACGGATGCTTTCTTTTTCCGTGTGATATACCGGTACATACACATGCATGATTTTTTTCCTTCAAGCACAGAAAAGTGCTAACACTGGGGGCTCTTAATCTGTGCACCAGCAGTGACAGAGATGAAATGGGGTAATGACAAATAATTCCAAGCTGTAATAGTGTTCTAATAGGTGCCCTAAAACAAAGTAAACTTACCTAGCAATATTTTTCTATAAAGCTTTTAGTAGCAAAAAAATCTGAGCTGTAGCAAATGTAATGGTTGTATCTGGAATCCAGTACTTTCTTTGATGTGTACAATACATTTTAAGTATTATCATGATTGTTTTACATATTAATTGAACTAGAAAATCTTTGTTGAATTTTAAACAATGCTTGTCATTAAAACACTGCACCAAAATTAAAGGAAAGATATGCAAGGATTCATACAAATGTTCAGTGTCTGCACAGCAAGAAAATGATTACTACCTCTTGGGTATAAGTGATCTTTAGGTGAGCAAAACTTTATTTTTTTTAGTTTTGGATTGAGTAGGGAATTGTTAGAACTTTCAGAAGGACTCCCCTGCTGAGAAATACAAGTAGATCAGGTCATCATGCTATAATATCAGGGAGGTGTGTGGTTGGCTCCAAATTTATTCTGCAGTAGGACAACAACCCAAAACATACAGATAATGTCATTAAAACCCATCTTCAGCATAAAAAAGAACCAAGGAGTAGGGATGGGCCAAACAGACCCCTGTTATGTTTGCACCAGAACTTCCGAACACAGGGAAAGTTCAGACTCGAATAACAAACCCCATTAAAGTTAGTGGGACCCGAACATTAAAAATCAAAAGTGCCCATTTTGAAGGCTTATATGCAAGTAATTGGGCATACAATAGTTATATAGTTTTAAATGAGCAGTGATTTTTACATTTTTAAAGTGAAAGCATAGAAAGAAAACAAATCCTTCCAATATAGTGCCTGGGGGGTCCCCTTAGTCTACCTGTAAAATTGCAGATCTGTACCATGTCTCAAATCTGCTGCAGCAATAATTGAATTTATAAAGCCAAAAAAAAATTAAATTATTCCTGCAAACTGCCTTTATTTTGCTCAGCAACAGCTGGGGAGACAGTGTGAATGATGAGGGCCACAATGTAGTGCACTGGGAACAAGATTAGAGATATTTTGTATACATTCTGGTGTCACTTTGACTAGAAGTAACAGTGCAGGAAAATTGGTCTTTGGGTGTTGGAGGTGCCTTCCCACCTTAACCCTATAGAGGTACTCTTGATGAAAGCAAGAATTGACCTTGCTGTAAAAAATTGCAATGATATGCAACTGTCAAACAAGTGCAGAAAAATTGGTCTTTGGGTGTCAATTGTGCCCCCGAAACCTATACTAAAAACAAACATTCTTCCAGATGAAATGATTGAACACCCTCAAAGCTAGGCAGCCTCGAAGTCCTGCAGAGATTCCACATCCCAAAAAGACTTAATCAGTGATATCGGCATCAGGGGCTTCCTAGCTGGTAATCCAGGACTGATTCATTTTTATAAAAGTCAAACTGTCCACAGAGTCTGTGGACAGACTTGTTCTATGGTCAGTAATGAAACCTCCTGCAGCACTGAATGCCCATTCTGAAAGCACACTGGTTGCAGGGTAGCCCAACAACTCAATAGCATACTGGGCAAGTTCTGGCCCGTGGTCTATTCTCATGACCCAGTAAGTCAGTGGATTGTCAGCTGGAAAGCACTCCATTTCTGTTTTGGCCCTGAGGTAATCGTCCACCAAGTGATGCAGATGCAGCTGATGGGATGTGGAAGCTGACAGCCCTGGGCGGTGAGGACTAAAAAAAATTCCGAAATGCCTCACTTAGGCAGGCGCCTTCTCCAACGCTCCTCTCTTGACCAACATAAGATTCAAAGTGACGTTTTCCACCACACTGTAACCTACTGGTCAGGAAGAACGTTCAATAAAACCCTCTTTAACGTGTCCTCAAGAGATTTTATCTTCTGCACTCTGTGGGGACGGGATGAGTTCTGAGACCTTCCCCTTATAACGGTGGTCAAGGAAGGCTGCCAACCAGTAATCATCCTTCTCCTTTATGCCACATATTCTTGGGTTCTTTCGCAGGGTTTGAAGCATGAAGTTGCCCATGCACCTCAAATTTGCAGAGGCTTGAGAAGCAGACTCCTCAGGGTCACTCAGGATGAGAGCATCTGGAACTTCCTTCTCCCAGTCACGTACTACTCCCCAGGGTCCTGGGGTTGGCAAGCCATTGCTTATAGATTGACACATGTCTTCTTCAAAGCCTATGAAAGTGCCAGAATCATCCTCCTCATCCTCCTCCCCTCTCTCCTCTTGTGTGTTCTGTGACATAGGAATGATGGTGTCTGGATAAAGTGGGCCTTGAGAGGAAAGGAACACAACAGGGATTGTGTCACTGATGCATGCACTGTCACTGCTCACCATTCTTGTGGCCTCCTCAAATGGTGACAATACAGTGCATGCATCCTTATTGATCAGCCGTTGGCGTGGGGAAAAAAATCCTGAGCACGTCATCATGCCGTACTGGCATAGGTACTCGTTGACGGCCCTCTTCTGCATGTATAGCCGCTGCAGCATTGCCAAAGTCGAGTTACACCTGGTGAGCATGTCACAAATCAGGCAGTTTATGGGCAGGTGGAATTCCTGCTGAATTTCAGCCAACAGAGCACTGGCTGTGTATGACCGCCTGAAATGGCTACAGACTATTCTGTTTTAGTACATCTTGCAACCATGGGTACGTACTTAGGAAACACTGCACCAAATTGATGACATGTGTCAACTTTCCCTGTCTAAGGGCTGACAGGTGGTTTGAGCCAATATCGGACACCACCATTCCTGGCTCCAGCTGGCGTGGTGTGGGCCTGTCCCTGCAGAGCTGCAAGAATCTCTGCTCCGGTGTGGTTCCTGTCCCCTAAACACACCAGCTGAAGCACTGCATGGCACCTTTTAGGCTGACTCATGGACTAGCCCTTTGAACACTTAGGGGTACCTGATGTTCATTGGACAATCCTGCAGAGGAGAGCATGGATGTGGTGGAGGAGGAGGAAAGGGTAGAGCTTACAGGTCTGGCATCATCACCGCCAGCTGTATGGAGAATTGGGGACACAAGAATCTGCAGCTCCGAGCCCTGTCCTGCATCCTTTTGAGTTGCAAGCAGCGTTACCCAGTGTGCTGTGAACAAAATATATCATCCCTGCCCATGCTTGCTGGACCACGTGTCAGCAGTAAGGTGGATTTTATGGCTGACTGCCTTGCCCAATGATGCCAGAACATTCCCTTCCATGTGATGGCCAAGAGATAGAATGGCCTTATGTAAAAAGTAGTAGTGACTAGGAATCTGTCATTGTGGTACAGAACATTGTGTCAATTCACAGAAAGGAGCAGAATCCATCAGGCTGAAAGCCAGAAGTTGGACAACCAACAGCTTTTACAAGCTTGCATTTAGACGCTGGGCATGTGGGTGGAAGGGACTGTATTTTTTTTTTCGCTGCAGCATATGGGGCAGAGAAATTTGCCGGCTACAATCTACAGCTTGTGGTATGCTGCTGGCAGATGCGCTGCTAGGACCTGGGACACCCTGTGCTATACCATTATCCCTGTCGGTGGAGGCTTCTGAGAGTTAATGGCTCGGTATAGCACGGGCAGACGGAAGTGGGTAAGGAGGAGGGACAGAAAAACCCTTGTGTGGTTTTTAGGTGCTCTCGTCAACAGGCTGAGTGGTTGGATGTTCTCTCTAGACTCATGTTCCTGTCATCCTCAACCTCAGAAACAACATCAAGGAGCAAGTGGCTGATGCTGTGGTCAAATAACTCAGCCGACTCCTTAATGGCTGATGTTGGGGCTATGGCAGGAATAGATGTGGACAAGGAGGCAGGTTTATCCACTCTGGCAACTGCAGGGGATTGCACACTTGTCTCTGCTTGCGTGACAGAGAATGAGGAGGATGAGGAAGGTTTAGTAAGCCAGTTCACCACCTCCTCTGCATTCTGTGGCTGGATAGGACGGGAAAACTCACTAAATAGAAGAAATAATGCCCTACCTGAGGAGTGACCACCACGTCCACGTTTGTCTGTGGAAACATTTGTTGCTGGCACCCTTACAGTGCCAAGGGGATGTCTGCCTCTCCTTGTTGTCCTCCCAGACATTATTGGGATGGAGGGAGCAGTGCTTATAAGTAAATGTAAAGAAGAAGTTGAAATCTGTACGTAGATGCACTTTAATCAATGTAAAGAGGTGTTTGGTGCACTTTAATTTGAGTACTCAAGCTACACAGACAAACTCCATAGATACACTATAATATACTGCAATATAATGCGCCAAACGTACAGTGACGCATAGAATTATATGGCATTAAACTGGCAGTAATGCACACAAAACAATATGGCGTTAAACTGGCTGTAACACACATAGAAGTAAATGGCGTTAATCTGGCAGTAACACCAAACAATATGGCATTAAATTGCCAGTAACACACAAAACAATATGGCATTAAACTAGCAGTAATGCACGCAAAACTATATGGCATTAAACTGGCAGTAACGCACGCAAAACTATATGGTGCTAAACTGTCAGTAACACACACAGAAGTAAATGGCGTTAAACTGGTAGTAACGCAATCAAATTGACGTGTTGAAATACACTGACGCTATCTGAACTGTCCCTACACTAGCTATACACTAATGTCATGATTACTGACACGGTCTCACTACACTACACAAACTATATGAGCTGTCCCTACTCCACACTAATGTATGTAACGAAAAGGTCTCACTACACTACAGTGAAACCATCTGAGCTGTCCCTACTCTAGCTACACACTATGCAAAGCTGAATGATGGCCCTCCTCACTACACTCAGACTATCCCTAGACTGACACTAAACTAATGTTCTACACTGACAACTGAAGCAAAACAGCATAGTATAGCACACTGATAGCAGTGAACAGAGCCCTGTTCTCTCTCTCTCCATGCCAAAATCACACTGGAAATTGCTGCCATTGAAAGAATACTTTTAAACCGTGGGGCGGGAATGAGCCATGATTGGATAAAGTCATGATGACAGTGTCCAATCATGACTCTGACAGTGCTCTGTGCCCCGATTGGCTGAAGCTTTCACTGCTTCAGCCAATCAGGGATTGCAATGCACTGTTCAGCACCGCAATGCGGTGGTCGGTTCGGAGGGCTGAACAAACGGTCAAACTACCCGTTTGTTTGGCTGTTCGTCGAATGTCTGAACAGCTAAAGTTCAGCATGAACTTATGCTCGGGCCGAACCATTCGCCCATCCCTACCAAGGAGTCCAAGAAGTGAGCTTTAGCCTCTCAGAGCCATAATCTCAACATCGCTGAGTCTGTCTGGGGATACACAAAGACAAAAGGATTTGTGTCAGCCTACATCCACAGAAGATCTTTGGTTAGTTCTCCAAGATGTTTGGAGCAACCTACCTGCTTCAAAAACTGTGTGCACAAGCACTGTGTGCACCTAGAAGAATTGATGCTGCTGGTTTGAAGCCAAAGGGTGGTCACACCAAATATTTATTTAATTTGGATTTTTCTTCTCTTCATTTAAAATAAACTATGAACAGTTCTATTCCTTAAAGCATTCTTAAGTTACAGAATCTGTTCACAACTGCCTAAAAGTTTTTCACAGTCATTTTATGTATATATAAATTAAATAACATCTAAGGTCTAGTGTTCCTAAAAATAAACTGCTATGTTTTGCCGAGGAAACAAATCCACCTAGCCCAGCTTCATGTATAGCAACAAGTTATGAAAAAGACACATACGTTTGGTTCCAATGAGCAACAGGGTTTTCTACACCTCCTGGCAGTGTTAAAATGTAAGGCTTCTATCTGACTAGCTAAATTGTAATGGTGTCTATTGGAACCCTTACTTGTTTAAAACATAGCAAGTGCACCGTCTTTAAAAATGCTTTTTCCAATTAGAATAAATGCATTTATTTAGCATAAAAACAAAACTAACCTTAATTTCACATTATTAGAACAAATAATGTACAAACACATCAATTGTTCTGCTGTATGAAGGTAACTTAATCTGGTCTATATGGAGCAGATTGCAAAATAAATTAGAGCTAGTTCACAAAATTAATGATTTTACTGAATTTATTACACTATGGAGGCATCTCTATTTTAATCGCCTGGCTGCACGGCTTGTTGGATGGTAAACATTTTGAACCTTTCGTACTTTATGAAATTTGTTGAGGTAAGTTAGATCCATCACTGGATGGCATGAACCCTTTTTCTTCTGAAGAAGAGGGGGAGTACACCCCCTGGACTCTTCGTCCTTTGGGGCAGACACCACCACTCCCTGTATTCTCAGCAAATCCACGTAGGACAGTAACACCTGCTTCTTTTCTTCTGACAGTGGTAGCAGGGTAGAAATAAATCTGGGGGAAGGAATACTGGTGAAGGACCATGTGTGGCCTGAGGACATGGTCCAGTAATCCGAGATTGAGGCCACCCAGACGTGCCAGAAGAGAAGCAAATGAGCCCCTACCCGACCCACCTGGGCTGATCCAATCACAAAATGACTTGGCTTGCTCATGTCCCCTGGACGCCTGACTTTTAGTGGTCTTCCGGAAAGGAAATTGCTTCCTGTTCCAATTTCTTCTGAAGTGCTTCCCTCAAATGCTCGGTACTGCGTCTTCTAAGCTGAGGTCTCTTCTGACCGAACAGACGCCTATCCTGAGGTAGGAACCCCGACTTCCCACCGGTGGCCCGGGCTATAGTGCTGTCCAGCCTGTTACCGAATAGCGAGGAGCCCTCAAAGGGGATCCTACACCAGGCTTGTTTGGATGCTGGAATGGCAACCCAGGGCCGTAAACCACAAGGCCCGCTTGGCCATGACCGAAGACAGCATAGTCCGGTCCAGCAAGCGGATAACATCGATAGAAGCCTTCCCAAAGAAGGCAGCTGTCAATTTCAGCTCCTGGACTTCCGAGCCTCTGGCCAATTCTTCTGAAACCCCTCTGAGTACGGAGTCCACATTCTCTGTCCAGGTTACCATAGCCTTGGACATGGCCGGTATGGCCAGAGCGGGTTTGCAAGCCATACCGGATAGCCCGTAGATTCTCCTGAGGTCTTGGTCTATTCTCTCAAGACCATCCTTGAAGGATACCGCATCCTCTAAGGGAAGAGTGCCGCGTTTCGCAAGACGCATCAATTCTGCGTCCCCGAGGGGAGCATTTTTCAGATGTTTAACTTCCTCAGCCTTGAAGAGATATAATCTGGAAGTTTTTCTTGACATAGAAGCTTTGACTATCTTGCTCCACTCCTCGTCAATAATATCCTTCAAGTTTGAAAGGAGTGGAAAGTTAGAATGTTCTTTTCCTAAGCGTTTAAAGAACTTCCTTTGTTTAGCTGGTGTAGTAGAAGGGTCTTCCCACTTCAGGGCCTCTTTGACCGCCTTGTCTAGTGGAGAAACTAGAGCAAAGTCGAAAAACCCCGAGCCGAACTCATCCCCTTCCAACTCGCTGTCCGAAGATCTGGGAGAAGCATCGTAGGGCTGGGATAGGCCTGGATCCTCCTGGGCTTCGTCAGTCAGGGAGTCAGATAGTGTAATGGACTGGCTCCATGTGCGGGTTGTACCCCACTCTTTTAGGGACTGCTGGTCCACATGCTTGACAAGAGACTCCATCTGTCTTTTTCTCCAACCACTTGGGCAAAACATGGGTCACACAGTGACTTGCCCTCCGGAACACATGTTTCACATCCCCAGCAGGCTCTGCGATCAGAGCAGCTGTCATTGTGGTGGGTGCGGTGACTGGAGGAGGAATGGGAACATCTCCTCTGGTTGAAGGATGAATAAGAACATCTCCTCTGGTGTTGGGTCCTGGACGGAGAGTCACGTCGGGACCTGGATGAGTGGTTGTGGCCTGGAAAGATCTCTGTCATCCCGAACCACGATTTGGTGGTATGCTCTGGAAGGGCTGAAGATAAAAACAAGGAGCGGGGTAGGGGGAACGAGATCTGATGTTAAACGCATTCCCAATTAACAGAAAAAAATCTCACCCCCCCCCATCTGCACATAACTTGTGCGTGAGGGCTGGCCGCACGAAGGCGGTGACCTGTCCAGGATTCCTGGACAGAACGTCAAAACCAAAGGAAGGAATGCATGGGATTGCAGTAATATGCAGATATCTCCAGGACAAGCTGCAGAGCTATTAAAAAAAAAGCCAAAAAGAACAGATTATATATTTATGTTTTCCCCTTTTTCTTATATACTTCTCCTTCAAGACGCCTCAAACACCCCCACAGGGGCTTACCTTGTCCCATGCAAAAGATTGGGCTTCGGGGAGGCTGCTGCTCACTGCCTGTAGGTATCCCCACTTGGCAGAGGCTGACAGCTCTTTAAAACCCCCACCCGAATGATGTCACCGCCATCTCCACTACGCGTCGGCACCGTGGAGAGCCACCAAATGGTGCATGTGCGACTGCCGGGTGCTCTGCCACTCTGCGAGGGCTAAGCTTCGATGTCACTGAGGCCTTGCGCATGCGCAAGTTAGCAGCAGCCACAACCCAGAAGTGCTGCAGCGTCCTGGAATGCAGAAGCACTCCAGACGCCATAAGAACTCTAACAGAGCAAAAGAGAAAACTCGCAGGGGGAGGTGTAAAAGACACAACACAGAAAAACAAAAACAGCTGCCATGGGGAACAAAGGTAGAAACAGCAGACCTTGCCAGCCGAGTCGCTTGTCAGATGTCCATCCCAGGCATACACAGGCAGCCTCCCCTCCACCACTGGGATATTGTGTGCCTGAAAACAGCCACTCGCCCACCCATGGCTGGGCTCTGAGCTTGCACCCGATAGATGTTATGTCGTAATCCGGAAAATATCCTGACTGGATGCCAAGCAGGAACAAACTAAATGTAGATCCATGGAAGACAAAAAAAGAACGCAGTCCCTAGTGGCGAGTTCAAATTTATGGGTATGGGGTCCTATAGCATTGGAGAGGAGGCAGGGTTAACTCACACGTAGGCTGCCATGGAGTCTGTCAGGAAAATACTGTTCTGCCCTTTGACTATGGATGATTTCAGCAAGATTGGCAACTGTAAATCTTGTATTTCCAGAACCAGCGTTTACAACGCATTAGACTTAGTTTACAGAGCTTTACCACAAGGATAAATACTTTAACTTTAGCCATGTGACTCTAAATTTCGAATCTCATTGGACTTGGCTACAAATAAAAAATAAGGATTCTTATCCTGGTGTGTTAGCTATGAGAGTTGAGCCTATAGGTTCATTATAACTAAATATCTCTAAACCACTTTACCAATGCCTTTATAGATTTTTTAATACTTAAATATTTTTACTATTGATAACAGATTTAATAATCTCAATGCATTTGAGAGGTGATATCCTTTGCCTTCTCTTAATTTAAACACATTCATTGTATTATGTATTCATCAGTGGTAAAAATTATATTATATCATATATGTTGTTTCATGTAAATGCCATGTCCTACACCTCTCCTGGGGAGAATTACAAGTAATACTTCTAATGAAAAAGAAAAAAAATGAATAAATCATTTGAAAATGAAAAACCACTCTGGAGCAAAATAAATGGGGCAAATCTTTCTCATATCCTAATTGTATAGCCTCTAGCGAGACAAAAAAAAAAATACCTTTTAAGATTCACTCTAGCATGGAAGCAAGATATTCTGGAGATGTCCATGCTCTGAATGGATACTTTTTAATTAGAAATGTTTTGGCTGATTTACTTAGGCTGGATTTAAACATATGCAAATTGGATGTGGCTATCCTTGCATACAATTCACATGAGAGGCAAGTGTGACAGGCTCTCAATGGAGATGGTTCACACATGTCTGGGGCAACTGCAGTCCTGGTTGAAAAAGGGTCCGGATGCGTCTTTGGGTGTGAAAAATCTGGCTAAAATTCAGACCTGATTCGCACCTGAACCTGTTTACAGGAGCACACTGAACCCCAGCCTAAAGGAGTAAAGCCTGTTCACCTTGGAAAGTAGCTTTTCACTTTGCAAGGACATTTTCACTTGGTTTAATGGATGGGACGCCATCCTAGCTGCTATCCTCCAATCACGTGCAAGCAAAAATCCTGCTTTTTTTTTTGTTTATTTTTTAAGTTTCCTTGCACATAATTGTCTAATCTTTGCAAAATTTATTTTCACTACATTCAACAAGGAAAGTGAAAATTCCCCTTTGCAAAGTAAAAATTCACGTTGTAAAGTGAGCAAGTTTTACTTCTATAATAAGTAAAAAAACGCATAACACATAAACCCTTTACCTATTCTGATATACTTCTCCTGAATGTTAAATGGGCTAATATTAGCACAGCAGATGATCTACAAACTCATTGCTCTTTTTATGGGACTCTTGGTTCACATGACTTTTTTGAGGGACAGTTTAAATTAGATAAATAGTGATCAGGTGCAGTGGCTTAGCTGGTATTTGTAGGAGTCTATTAAATGTGAATCAGCTTGATCACCAAGCATTTCCACAAGTTAGGCTACTTTCACACTGGGGCAGGCACCGGCGATAAAGCGGCGCTATTTTTAGCACCGTTTTAGCGGCGCTATTAGGCCGTTAGTGAAAAAGGGTTAAAACCGCCCGCATAGAGCTGCGGCATATGCCAGCGCTGCCCCATTGAAAACAATTGGCAGAGGCGCTTTAGGAGCAGTGTATACATCGCTCCTATAGCGCTGCAAAGATGCGGCTTACAGGACTTTTTTACCATCCTGCAAGTGCACCGCTCCAATGTGGAAGCCAGAGGGCTTTCACGCTGGAGACATAGGAGAGGCTCTTTACAGGTGCTATACAGCGCTATTTTTAGAGCTGTAGCGCATGTAAAGTGCCTCAATGTGAAAGTAGCCTATATTCCTAAAAGGGAACTTCCAGCAACAGAAGCATATGCATCTACATGTCTAGCAATGATACCATTCTTCTCAAATGGCATAAGTATATGAATCTGAGGCTTTGAAGTGAAAACATGCCATTTAATTGTTGAACAGTTTACACAGCCAGTGTGACAAGTTGTTCTGCAGAAGACATGCTGATCACTGATATATGAGTAACTACTCTAAACATTTGTGTACATAACATATCTGCATGCTTAGAGGAAGCCTTCAGGGTTTTTCACAAGTAAAGTTCTTCAGACATGCTGATCATTGAAATAAATCAGGGAACAAAGAGGAACCCCCTAAGGGTGGGACTTTACCGGCACTACCACATAAACAATATTTGAAAAATATCAAGTTTTTATTGAAAAACACATATAGAATATTGCACATAAATGTGGATGCATATATACAAAAGATGCAAATTAAAGATATAGCTTCCTGAACTCAACGCGTTTCAGGGATGAATGCTGTCTCCATCAGGGAGTTTCACAGAAAATATAATATCTATAGAATTCAAATGCAAAATGATGAGTAATATTTAAACCGTAACAAGTAAACTGAGAGTATTCAAAACTTACATTCTGGTCATTTTCATATATATCAGAACATCCACATTGATTAAAAAACAAAGGAATAACACCGTCAGGTATAGTCCCCTGAACATCACATCCACACGGTTGTTGCTTCAATTTCAAATTGATATGGATGGAAAAAAGTACCAAGTGTTTTAAGGGGATACAATCCCCAATCACACCAAACACAGCTGAAGTCTGGAGACCCAGATACAGCCGAAAAATACCATGTGTACTGAGGCCCCACAAGTGGAAAATCTAGAAGGAAAAGCACAAACACATAAAAATAGAGTAAAACCTATTCTGAAGGAGAGGGTAAAGGGGTAAAGGAATATTGCACGCATATCCCCATTTGCTGAACCCCACAAAAGATAACATACCTATATGGAGCAGTGACATTGATTGCAGGTAAAGGGGTTGGTGGGAGCGTGGAGGACATAGACCAATTCAGTAGGATAGTAACTGGTGGGAATCAATATTGCCAACAGGTGGGTCCCCAAAGAAAGGAAAAAGGAAAACTATATAAAATCTATGTTAGAGAGATATATGCATCTCCATTCAAACATGCGTAATGTTTGTAAATCAGAAGGCATTAAATCACGGTGTTGCCCCAGTGACCTACTTACAGGGAATTTGGTCCATCAGCAGCCTCTCCTAGGATGTCCCATCGATAGCCATATCTGCCTGCAAATTAAGTGGGGGCTTAAATAGCCCCACATCCACCACTGCCCCTGTGCTGAATGTAAGTCAGCTGTGTGCAGCCAACTTCCTCCCCGATTGCCAGAAGGCAAGACGTGTCTTCTGTTTCATCACAGGTTTCATCTAAAAGTAACAAAGCATCACGTATAAATTGAGGCGCAGATCGCTCACAAGGGCAAAACGTTAACAATGAAACCTCACGTGGGTGTTCTTCTGCGGTACCTATGGGTTCAGGTAGAGAACCCTCTTTGGTGACGGGTTTGTCTATACCTTTATCTTCTCAATCACATGGGGGTAGTCCCATATCTCATCCTGCTACGAGATCTAAAACCACACAAGGAGCATAAAAACCTGATCCTCCCCCTTTTGTGGAAGCACTTTTAACCAGTACCAAGTCCATTCATCTTACCAAGATGGTGAACTCAGGCAACAATCCTTGTGTTCTCCTGTAGTAGACTCCCAAATGACTCTAAATACAGTCAATCTTTCCTCTTATATGCTCTCTCTGGAGGAAGCCCAGGTACTTCATGAAGGCCTGGGTTTCTGTCAGAATGAGAACGTTGACAAATTTGAATTCATCAAGGATCTGCAACTTTTTGCACGCAAGTTGATTCTTAAAAATATGTACCAAAAACCAGGGGGGCAAGTTGATCTGACACGAAGAAAAAACTGAGCTCTCGATCAGCTCATTTCTCTTTTGGAGAAAAGCAACACCATGGATTTGATCGATCGTATCGATCTACCGAGGGTCCCCTCTTTCAAAGGAAGTCACAGCAGGTGTGATTCAAGACCCAATCTCTGAGATAGTGGATATTAGATGGTAACATAAAGCTGTTGATACTAAATTAAAGTGGTTGTATACCCATTTAAACATTTTTTTTTGGTTAACTACCTGCAAGACAAAGTCATAATGAGCTAGTATGACTAGCATACTAGCTCATTATGCATCACTTACCTTAGATCGGGGCCCCCGACGCCGTGTTCTTCTCCCCCTCCGGCCGCATCAATATCTAAACAGATACCCTTCCGGGTATCGCCGCTCCGGCCAATCACAGCGCCGCTGTGATTGGCCAGAGCGGCGAGGACGTCGCTCCGCGCATGCGCGCGGGACACTTCAACTGCGGTGAGCCGCAGTTGAAGATGGGGATTAACCCTGTAAATGCACCGTTGTCTACGGCGCGCATGCGCCGTAAACAACGTTGTAAAATGTTCTTTTCAAATATCTCCTAAACCGTGCAGGTTTAGGAGATATTTCTTGTACCTACAGGTAAGCCTTAATCTAGGCTTACCTGTAGGTGCAAGTTGAATTTTAGGGTATACAACCACTTTAACAATAAATTAAATTGAATAAGTCCAGCGAAAAAAACCTGTATATTGCAGAGCTTCCTGTAATTCAAATCTAGCATAGCAAGAAATGTAACATTGCCATGCTAAATAATATACCGAGTTTTAGAACCAGCAGGTCATGTGATAAATAATAGTTGCCATTTTCCTTATTCCACTAAAACCAAGAAGGATTTAGAGTTCAACAATACCAACAGACTGATATACGGCAGACAATATTTGTGTATAGATAAGGATATATTAAAAGTCTCTCAATTATCTGGCAATATTTCTCTGCATGATTCCATACATTAGTGTACCAAGCAGGATGGAGCCCTTGAGATTTTTTTAGGGGCAATCAATACAGTGTTCACAGTAATCCTTACAGTATTGCTTACCCCTCCTTTTGATATTTCTGATATGGCAGCGATAGTGTCTTGCTGTATTCTGTCCGTTGACGGGAACTCACTGTGTTGCCTTGCTTCTTTATTATCCTCATTAGATTAAATGCTGATAGTTGTCTGCTCAAAGCAGAGTTTATTTTCCTCTCGTCTGCGGTAGTGTTGCAAAAGCACAGGGACGCCAGAAGTTCAGTGGCTGTGGCTGGAACCCAAGGCTACAGTGGAGGAATTGGTTCAAATAGAGTGCAGAAGTAAAACACCATAATGTCCATAGATGTTAAAGTGTAAGGGGGCACCTTACATTTCCAAGACTGGGACTAGATTGGAGGGCGGGGGTGAGCTGGTGTCAGCTACGTCATTTCGTGCACTTCATCTGGACCAAATTCATTGGTTGAGAGTGGTCTCATGTGTAGTTTTTAGAGTGTTTATACACCATTTTCATTCCATACCTAGGTTTGGGAATCACAGCTATGGAGGAACGGGGGGATATTGGAGCTCAATATTTTTAAAGGACATTTGTGTCAAATGTGCTCTAGTGTTTATTTTTATCCAATAAACTGGTTCAATGTGAGCGTGGTCCACTAGAGGTGGTGGTTCTTGTTTAATACTGCCTCTGGTGAACTCAACTCCTGTGATATATGTTTCATCAATAAAGACTTACAAGTTAGTTGCACACAGCACAGACTTACATTCAGCACAGGGGCGGTGGTGGATGTGGGGCTATTTAAGCCTCCACTTCATTTGCAGGCAGATAGGGCTATTGATGGGATGTCTGGGGAGAGGCTGCTGATGGACCAGATTCACTGTAAGTAGGTCACTGGGGCAACACCATGATTTAATGCCTTTTTGGCATCTGATTTACAAACATTATGCATGTTTGAATGGAGATGCATATATATCTCTCTAACAAAGATTTAATATTTGTTCTTCTTTCTTTGGTGACCCACCTATTGGCAATATTGATTCCCACCAGTTACTATCCTACTGAATTGGTCTATGCCCTCCATGCTCCCACCAACCCCTTTACCTGCAATTAATGGCACTTCTCCATATAGGTATGTTATCTTTTGTGGGGTTCAGCAAATGGGGATATAACTGCAATATTCCTTTACCCATTTACCCTCTCCTTCAGAATAGGTTTTACTCCATTTTTATGTGTTTGTTTGTGCTATTCCTTCTAGATTTTCTGCTAGTGGGGCCTCAGTACAAATGGTATTTTTCAGCTGTATCTGGGTCTCCAGACTTCAGCTGTGTTTGGTGTGATTGGGGATTGTATCCCCTTACAACACTTGGTACTTTTTTTCCATTCCATCCATATTAATTTGAGATTGAAGCAACAACCAAGTGGACGTGACAGTGTCATTACTTTGTTTTTTAATCAATGTGGATGTTCTGATATATATGCAAATGACCAGGATTTGAATTCTATAGATATTATATTTCCTGTGAAAACCCCTGATAGAGACAGCATTCATCTCTGAAACGTGTTGGGTTCAGGAAGCTATATCTTTTCTTTGCATTTTTTGTATATATTCATCCATGTTTATATGCAATATTCTATATGTGTTTTTAAGAAATACTTGATATTTTTCAAATATTGTTTGTTTATGTGGTAGTGCCGGTAAAGTCCCACCCTTAGGGGGTTCCACTTTGTTCCTTGATACATTTGGGATGTGGCACACCTTTTTGAGTTCTCATCAGAAACCTTTTTCATTGAAATAAATCAAAGTAAATTCAGCTGAAATTTAGAGTCCTGTTTATGATAGGATACGAATCGAAATATCGTGACCTAAATATCAACTTACATTTTAAAATGATATAAAGGACTGTGCCTTGCCTGTTATTAAATAATTGTATCTCAAGTGTATATCAAGTTACAGAAAGTGTCAAACATAAAACAGTCTCATAAACATAAAATATGAACATTATGAAATTACCTTCAAACTATCTGCAGACCATTTTTTTTACCAAAAATAAAAAAAAAGTTTTCTTTAGGGAATACTTTAATGTGTGTGATTCTATGTATGCATTTCACCTACACACATTACATGAATGTAGCATGAAGCATACTACATGAATGTTTAATAATACAGTTTTGCATTACTGTTGGTGGGTGATCATGCAAATAGGATCAAGAGATCCCATACTATACATAAGCTTTGAAGATATAGTTGCAGTATAAACAATTGATTGTTTTATGTAATGTAATGTAGGAAATGGGGGGTCTATTACTACACAAACGTAATAGAGTTGACAATTGGCATAGCAACCTAGTATCAAATATATTCAAATATCACATTTGACTGATAAACACAGATGCTTTTTGAATTCTGATAAAGTTCTGGACAAGATTTTCTGCTTTTTTTATTACAATGAGATAAGTCTACAGCTGATTACACTAAACTAACAAAACATTCCGTAACTTTGCTAATACATTACACTTTGTATATCTGCTTATCCTCATATTTCCAACATCACTTATGATACTATAAGAAACTAGAGCGCATCATTGAATTACACATTTCTGAAACTATTGATTTGCAGCTTTTAACTGGACATTTGTATTGAATTTCCAGGTTTCTTTAAGCACTTCTACCTACTTTTACTAAATTTGTAGAAAGTTCATTCACTGTTAATGTGCACAGCTTAGGAAAAATACTTGTTTTGACTGTTTAACTTAAATTTTAACCTGTTTCATATTCATATGAAGTTGCCATTATTTGGGGAGATATAAATATTCAGAAGCATGAACTGGGATATTTATGACATTCATGCAATTGCAAAATGGAGCATGTACTATTATCAATAAGTGGGGTCAAGTTAACGTCAACTCCTGAAGACTGTATACTTTTTCTATAGAATGTTCTGCCTCAATGTGGGTCTTTATTCTTTGCAAAGGCATATTTACAGTGGCTGATTCTGTTTACTTCATTGCTGGCAATCCTTACTCACAATTTAAGCTTACGAATCATGCTTAATATTCCAAGAAGGCATGGCATACAAGACTAAAAAAGTTTTTTGTGGCAATAACTACACATTGTATTTAGACTTTTAGCTATGATATTTTATAAGTTGCAGGATTTCAGTTTGCATCAGATCAAATCCTTGTTTGAATGATATTTTACATGTATTACATTTACATACTTGTAATGTGATAATATTATTAAAGCGGAGCTTCTGCTCATCGGATTGCTCCCCCCTCCGGTGCCACAATTGGCACCTTTCAGGGGGGGGTGCAGATACCTGTATAATCCAGGTATCTGCACCCACTTCCGGGAACAGCTAGCCACAGCTAGCCGCATATGCTCCACCCCCCCTGTTGTGTGCTGGGTAACACACAGTTCCCAGGACACAACGGGGACCAGTGAAGACGAGCCGCGCGACTTGCGCATGCGCAGTAGGGAACAGCGCAGTGAAGCCGCAATGTTTCATTTCCTGATTCCCTGACAGAGGGTGGCGGCAGGGCGGCTGAGAGACGAGCGATTGCTCGTCATCTGCTGCCAACATCGCTGGACCCTGGAACAGGTAAGTGTCCATTTATTAAAAGTCAGCAGCTGCAGTATTTGTAGCTGCTGACTTTTAATATTTTTTTTCTAAGGTGGACCTCCTCTTTAAGGTCAATTCTGAAACTACATATGACAACGGATGGGTCCCAATGTGGAATTCTTCTTGCATCAGCTTCATATAGTTAACAGCATGCATTTTGAAAAAATATTATGCAGCTCTGGAACTCTTGCATTGTTTTAAAACCACATGAAACAATTCAAAATAATATCTACAGTATACATACATATTAATAAGATTTTTTTCACATTCCACACACACACACATTGATTGATATATATATATATATCAATCAAGAGATATGGAGTCCAGATATAGTCAATATTCTCTTTACTTATACAATATATCCAAGTGCACAAATTTACTTAACGCATTGAAGCAATGCAACTGTTTTCTGGCTTAAAAAAAAGAGGGTGAGCTTGAAACCCAGTTGCATTGATTTAATATGATATGCAAGTTTGTGCATTTGGATATACAAGTAAAGAGAGCATTGACTATACCTGGACTCCATATCTCTTGATTTTTATAAAAGCAGTATATATATATATATATATATATATATATATATATATATACACATACACACACATACACACACACTGTAGTCATCATAGCTGTATATGTGCAGTGTGAGATCATCCAAGATTCTGCTTCCTCTCACTGCAAGTCTCAGGGGATTTGGAGTGAGATTTATGTCGCTACTGTACTATTCAGTTTTTTTTTGCTGGAGATACAGTAAATATATAACTAAGGACCTGCAGTGCAAACATTTCCCTGCATATGCTTTACAGCAGGGGTGTCAAACTCAATCGGCCTGCAGGCTTTGTGTTTGATACATGTGCTTTCCACTATTTATTCAGTGGATTTGTACTTTCTGAGCCATCTTTTCTGCTCCTTGATTATGCCTTTATCCTTCGACAGATTATTAGTCATCAGGGTGAAAGTAGGAGGAAGTAATTTATTCTGCAAACCAAGATGGTGGCTGCCTTCACACAGAGATGCAGTGTGAACAAGCCAATGATAGGGAAAAACATTTTGTTCCAGGAGACCAAAGGCGATACTAATGATTAGCCCTTTCCCTTCTGAATGTCTTTTTGGCAAAAGCATCCACAGGTCCTCTTAAATGTCTTATAAAACTTACTAAACAGTAGGCAGCCAAATCGTATGGTTATGGTTTTAAGAATAAGCCCTAAAGTATAGAGAAAAACGACTATAAAAAAAAAAAGCATAGCATTTGTGATAACCATTTAAGTCTTCCAGATTGACATAATTAAATCTAACATTAATCCTGATTAACAAGAAGTACCATTTGTATTTTAGTAGTGTCCAAGATGTACACATAATTATTTTAAGAAAGGTGACAATGTGCTATGTCCTTGAAATAAATGTAATTCCTAATATGTTGTCTTGTCTGCAAATCCTGTTATTATTATTACATTAGTTAAAAGCTTGAGTGATATTTGTTTCTATATAACCGTTATCAAGTTGTAACCATTTGAATGGTACAAATCTAGTTCACACCTGTAATATAAATCCACTTTTGCAAGTATAATGTGATGATGTTCAACAATATTCTCAAAATCTAGGTCTTGTGGACCTCTTACAGGTCATGTTTTCCAGATTTCTATTTATGGCACGAATTAAGTGCCTATGTAAGGCATGTTAAAACCTTTCAGGGTACCTCAGATGGGAAGGAATCCATACAACACCACAAACATGATACAAAGATCTAGGTCAATCTGCCTATTATCTAGCCCCAAATCCATGCAGAAGTTCCTCACAACTGAGGAAACGTCAAACATCATTGCATTGCGGTACAGACAGGGTAGTTCCCTACTATCCTGTCTGTCCTTTAATACTATGATGTTTCAGATTATTGGAATACTTACAACATTTTTGGGGATTTTCCATTGCTGCCATATATCTGCTCTGAGGTCATATCTGGGAAAGCCATTTACACATGCTCAGTGCATTTGGGTGTTGTCTGAGCAAAGACCTCTTTTCCCAGACTCGTATCCATGATCTCTGTTCCCACTTATACAGTGCCTTGAAAAAGTATTCACACCCCTTGACATTTTCCACATTTTGTCATGTTACAACCAAAAACGTAAATGTACCGTATTTTATTGGGATTTTATTTGATAGACCAACATAAAGTGGCACATAATTGTGAAGTGGAAGGAAAATGATAAATGGTTTTGAAATGTTTTTACAAATAAATATGTGAAAAGTGTGGCGTGCAATACTTTGTAGAACCACCTTTTGCTGCAATTAAAGCTGCATGTCTTTTTGGGGATGTCTCTACCAGCTTTGCACATCTAGAGTGAATTTTTGCCCATTTCTCTTTACAAAATAGCTCAAGCTCTGTCAGATTGGATGGGGAGCGTTTGTGAACGGAAATTTCAAGTCTTGACACATTGTCAATTGGATTTAGGTATGGACTTTGACTGGGCCATTCTAATACATGGATACGCTTTGATCTAAACCATTCCATTATAACTGACTGTATGTTTAAGGTGGTTGTCCTGCAGGAAGGTGAACCTCTGCCCCAGTCTTAAGTGTTTTGCAGACTTTAACAGGTTTTCTTCTGATTGCCCTGTATTTGGCTCCATCCATCTTCCCATTAACTCTGACCAGCTTCCTTGTCTCTGCTGAAGAAAAGCATCCCCACAACATGACACTGCCACCACCATGTTTCACGGTGGGGGTGGTGTGCTCAGGGTGATGTGCAGTGTTAGTTTTCTGCCACACATAGCGTTTTGCTTTTAGGCCAAAACATTAAATTGTGGTCTCATTTGACCAGAGTACTTTTTTGCACATGTTTTCTGCGTCCTCCACATGGCTTCTCGCAATCTGAAAACAGGACTTCTTATGGCTTTCTTTCATCAATGGCTTTCTTCATGCCACTCTTCCATAAAGGCCAGATTTGTGGAGTGCATGACTAATAGTTGTCCAGGTGGGAGAATCTGTCCACAGAGCTGTGGATCTCTGCAGCTCCTCCAGAGTTATCTTGGCTGCTTCTCTGATTAATGCTCTCCTTGCCCAGCCCGTCAGTTTAGGTGGACGGCCATGTCTTGGTAGGTTTTCAGTTGTGCCATACTCAGATGATGGATTGAACAGTGCTCTGTGAGATGTTCAAAGCTCAGGATACTTTTTTATACCCTAACCCTGCTTTAAACTTCCACAACTTTACCCCTGACCTGTCCGGTGTGTTCCTTGGTCTTCATGATTCTGTTAGTTCACTAAGGTTCTCTAACAAACCTCCGAGGGCTTCACAGAACAGCTGTATTTATACTGAGATTAAATTACACACAGGTGGACTCTATTTACAAATTATGTATATTAAATTATTCTTAAGAAGGGTCAGACTGATTTGGGCTCAAGCAAGAAATGAAAACTTGGATATTGGCATCCTTATCTCATTAGGATACAATTCTTCATCAGTATAACCTAGGAAAAACACTCAGGAGTCTAGAAAAACTTGGCAATTAATAAGCTCTATTTATAGTATCTATATTAGACTGCCAGTACTTAAACCATTTTCAGTGGCGTAAAATACAGTATGTTCTATAGATAATATAAACCGGTATAGTCTGTGTGGGAGATAACAATATACCGTATTTATCGGCGTATAACACGCACCTTTTTCCCCTTAAAATCAGGGGAAAATCGTGGGTGCGTGTTATACGCCGATCCCCAGCGATCCCTGCCGATCTCCGCTAGCTGTGAGCGGAGCGGAGCGATCGCCGCCGAGCTACAAATAGCGAGTGTCCTCTGCTCTTTTCGGCTCTTCTCTGCTCCGCTCACAGTCACATGAGCGGAGGCGAGAAGAGCCGACAAGAGCCGAGTAGCGAGTACATGTGTATCTCGGCGGCGTTCGATTTGCTTCGGTGTCCTGTTGGCGCCAATTTTAAATGGCGATGAACACACAAGGCTGCAATGGGGACCTGGCTGCAATGGGGGCAAGGCTGAAGGCTGCAATGGGGGCAAGGCTGAAGGCTGCAATGGGGACAAGACTGCAATGGGGACATGGCTGCAATGGGGGAAAGGCTGCAATGGGGACATGGCTGCAATGGGGGAAAGGCTGCAATGTGGACAAGGCTGCAATGGGGACATGGCTGCAATGTGGACAAGGCTGCAATGTGGACAAGGCTGCAATGGGGACGTGGCTGCAATGGGGACATGGCTGCAATGGGGACAAGGCTGCACTGGGACAAGGCTGCACTGGGACAAGGCTGCACTGGGACAAGGCTGCACTGGGGCAAGGCTGCACTGGGGCAAGGCTGCACTGGGGCAAGGCTGCACTGGGGCAAGGCTGCACTGGGGACAAGGCTGCACTGGGGACAAGGCTGCACTGGGGACAAGGCTGCACTGGGGACAAGGCTGCACTGGGGCAAGGCTGCACTGGGGCAAGGCTGCACTGGGACAAGGCTGCACTGGGGCAAGGCTGCACTGACAAGGCTGCACTGACAAGGCTGCACTGACAAGGCTGCAATGGGGACAAGGCTGCAATGTGGACGTGGCTGCACTGGGATAAGGCTGCACTGGGACAAGGCTGCACTGGGGACAAGGCTGCACTGGGGACATGGCTGCACTGGGGACATGGCTGCACTGGGGACATGGCTGCACTGGGGACATGGCTGCACTGGGACATGGCTGCACTGGGACAAGGCTGCACTGGGGCAAGGCTGCACTGACAAGGCTGCAATGGACACTTAAATGTAAGTTTTTTTTTTTTCCTTAAACTCCCATCCTAAAAGTTTTTTTCCTTAAAATTCCCTCCTAAACTTGGGGTGCCTGTTATACGCCGGCGCGTGTTATACGCTGATAAATACGGTAGTTTCAGCCTGTTCCAGGATATGCTGCCAAGACTTATGCTGCAATGGGGACAAGACTGCAATGGGGACATGGCTGCAATGGGGGAAAGGCTGCAATGGGGACATGGCTGCAATGGGGGAAAGGCTGCAATGTGGACAAGGCTGCAATGGGGACATGGCTGCAATGGGGACATGGCTGCAATGGGGACATGGCTGCAATGGGGACATGGCTGCAATGTGGACAAGGCTGCAATGTGGACAAGGCTGCAATGGGGACGTGGCTGCAATGGGGACATGGCTGCAATGGGGACAAGGCTGCACTGGGACAAGGCTGCACTGGGACAAGGCTGCACTGGGCACAAGGCTGCACTGGGGACAAGGCTGCACTGGGGACAAGGCTGCACTGGGGACAAGGCTGCACTGGGGACAAGGCTGCACTGGGGACAAGGCTGCACTGGGGACAAGGCTGCACTGGGGACAAGGCTGCACTGGGACAAGGCTGCACTGGGGCAAGGCTGCACTGGGGCAAGGCTGCACTGGGACAAGGCTGCACTGGGGCAAGGCTGCACTGACAAGGCTGCACTGACAAGGCTGCACTGACAAGGCTGCACTGACAAGGCTGCAATGGGGACAAGGCTGCAATGTGGACGTGGCTGCACTGGGACAAGGCTGCACTGGGGACAAGGCTGCACTGGGGACATGGCTGCACTGGGGACATGGCTGCACTGGGGACATGGCTGCACTGGGACAAGGCTGCACTGGGGCAAGGCTGCACTGGGGCAAGGCTGCACTGGGGCAAGGCTGCACTGACAAGGCTGCAATGGACACTTAAATGTAAGTTTTTTTTTTTTCCTTAAACTCCCATCCTAAAAGTTTTTTTCCTTAAAATTCCCTCCTAAACTTGGGGTGCCTGTTATACGCCGGCGCGTGTTATACGCTGATAAATACGGTAGTTTCAGCCTGTTCCAGGATATGCTGCCAAGACTTTGACAGTTGGCTTGATATACAGTATCTTTGAAAAAGGCCCTTTTTAACCACCATTTTTGCAAATGTATCTTTCAGTGAAGTCTTAGGGACATTTCACAAATTTTGGCTTGCAATGTAAGTGTATAGTGGAGCTGAAGATATTGAAAAAATGTTGATTAGGTATATTATACTTCTGTAAAGCACAATATGCCTTCAGAGTGTTTCTCATGTACAGTCGATGAACAAGCTGAATCCCCAACTGGTGCCAGGAATCAAATTCTTTCAGTTTACCCAGTTCCACAAAAAAATATTCTCCCATAACAGGATACAAGTTATATAGCCTCCATATTTTTTCATAATTTTCTTCATTTCCATCCATATCCTCTCTAGAAGGGTAATGGTCAGATATTGAGACAGCTTAGTAAAATCACCTGCCTCCAATTGTGTTATCAAATGGTACCTTTGCCTGGCAACCCAGAGGATAAACTACCTTTGTGACACGCTAATGACACAATCCGAAATCTCTGCAGACACAAAATGAGTACTGTACTGACAAGCAGAAACAGATCAGAAATAACACATCCATTAATGTACTGATATAAGTACAAACACATCTGCAGAGATACAATCAGTACTTCAAACATGTCCAAGGTACACACTAATTGCCATGCCGACACAACCAGAAATATGTCTACTGACACATCAGTACAGTACTGACACAACAGAAACATTTCCAGGCAATCATGATAAATATGTGTTTTTATGTATTTTACTTATGCTTAAATCACATTACTGAGTGATTATATGGTAATGTTATGTTCTTTATATTTTATAGGAGGTTCACTTGCCAGATATATTTTGTAGAAAGTTGTTCTTGAAACAAATTGGTGTTCTCCAGATCCAATTCTTAGAATGTCTTGTGGAACATAAAAGTCAGTTAGGCTCCATGATCGACATTGGGGTATTTGGGTGTCTGGATGTTGATAGTTATCATAGTAACTATGATAGTTACTGTATATACAAATCTTAAATTGGTGACTCTACATTAAGAAACAATTGTTTACTCTCAGGTCTCTAAAGAAGACACGCAGCCACACATGTTGGACAAGAAGTGGTTCTATCTTAAACTGTGTGTTAAAGTGGTTCTTTACTGTTAGGGTGGTAGTGATGTAGGACTCCTTCCCACAATTGGTGATGTCAGCGGGGATTGAGATAAATAAAAAAAAAAAAAAAAAAAAAGTGTCAACTAGAACTTGTGCTTCAGATTCCAGGAAATTATTCTTGCTATCTGGATTTTGAATAGGCTGGTAGCACATTTCAGCAAATGCAAAAATAGGTCCTTCACATTTTTTTCTTTTAACACTGTGCACAGAGCATATGCATCTGTGTGTGGTGGTATGTGCTTTGGGGTACAATTAACATATGGCACTCATCACATCACAATACACATCTACAGCATTTTATTAGGCTTTGTATTAACGTGTTATGGTCTCAATGTTTTCTCTCCATTTAAACTGCTGTGTTCTAACAAATTTGTTTACAATGCGCATGTGTGCAGATCCCTGCACTGCATTGCAGTACGTTTTTTCCAAATACAACATCTTTCTGCATCTTTGTGCATTGGGAGTTCCAAAAAAATCAAAAGCTATGTATCAAAATGCATCTAAAGTGTGTTTTGTTGCAGTTTGATGTGCTGGCAACAGGTTTTAACACACCTTGGTCAATGGCTTATAACAGCCATTCCAAATCCCAAATTTTAAAATGCATGGGAAACACACATCAAAGCACATCAATAAAGCATGTCAATGCACAATGCACATGACTATGCACCTGCTTAACACTACAGAAAAATACAAAAAATGCACCTCTAGGCACACAAAGGGCCATTGAACATTATGCAGAGACGAACAAATATTTACCCATTTCCATGCTTTATTCTTGCTGGTCCAGTGAGTAAGCAATTGCTAGTAATGATTGAAAATATGTAACTTTTTCTGAATATTTATATTTTTTTATTATTGCTCATTATTAATGTGATCATGTAAATATTTGTTTTGCCTAATTGCAGCTTATTAGAGGACATAATAATAAACCCAAATATCTATCTATCTATGCACTGACCTCCTTAGTTAGAAATGTCCATAAGTCTATAATGAAACATGCAATAAAAGCCTTATCTCTGCACACCTCAGTCAGATGACCATCGCCTCACATGCAGTAGCTTTGAAGTTGCAGACAGCCAGCTTGCATAAACATAAGCTAGCTGTTTGCACAGGAAACTGGTTTGGCTCCACTACCCTATGGCACAGTGTGCACTGCTGACACTTACACCAAGGGTGGGGGGAACTCACTTAGAAAAGCTTGAACCCTTTGTTTGTGACTTTATTCTTTATGGCTATTGTGAGGTAGGATGTGATCTATTAGTTTATTGTTTTAATTATAGGCTCTATAAGCTTATAAACAAACAAGAGTGGCAGCCAGGGGTGCAGTATGAAACTGCCTGGTTGATACCCCTAAACTTAAAGTTGGTCTTCGTCTACCAAATTTCACCAAATACTACCAGGCAGCACATTTAGCCCAAAGACCATGCAACTGTTGAAATCTTGCTCTGGATAGCTTTGGAATCTGAAGAGTGTGATCCACTCTCAGTTGCCAATCTGCTCTGGCTCAGTCCTTCTGACCACCAGAACCTCCCTAACCCTGTAACACATTTCATGGCCCTCTTGGATGGATTGAAGTCCAGATACGGTCTCCAATCAACTCATAATCCCCTCTTATCCTTTTTGTGCAACCCTGCCCTCCACTCAGCCTGGACCTCTTCTGCTTGTTTCCAGGCCTGGTCCTCTGCTAGTCTTATCTGTGCCCATAACCTCTTGACCTCTACCACCTTTAAATCTTTTCCAGCGTTAAGAGAAACTTTCAACCTCCCTAGTACTAAGCTTTTGTTGTCTAGTATTTCCATATGTTCATACACCTCAATCATTGTAGTAGTATGGACATATACATATCTAGATCTGAGAGATTTTGTACAAAAGAGGTAGTTCAATCCGCAATACACATTTATTGATAGGGTTACATAATATATATACAAATTACACACCAGATAGAATTTACAGTACAACACAATGTACAGTGTATGTCCCCTGGCTTACATGATATTTACAAATTACTCCCAGAACCATATTTACAATACAAGTATAGAGTTATATTACCTGTTAACTTCAGTTCAGCCCATGGTGACTGCTGTGTGTTCCCACACCAGAAAGGGAATAATTAACTTGCTCACAAAGCATTATATCCCCCCCTACTTCCTGTAGTGTGGCTAATATAATTCTCCCTAATTGGTCACTGTACCTAGTACATGTATATTGGGCACAGCCTGATTGGATGAATCAAAGAAGGCTGTTGTTTACTACCCAGGTGAGATGTTATCAGGGAAAACAAAAGGCCAAGCTTTGAAGTTGAACTAATTACAGTAAACACCAACACAACCCTCAATACTTTAAAAATATATATTTCCCTCTAACTTAAATATATTTCTAATTACAATATTGTACAGATATTAATGTAGATTTCACATAAGCGCATAAGGCAACACTTTTCAGATAACTTCAGATTAAACTTTTCTTTACCCCTTTTCTACAATCTGATACATCCCTCCTCCCCTCAACCAGCTTTAAACACATCTGCAAACGTGACCCCATGCACAAAGCCTTATCCCCACTTTGAACCTTCCTGGGTACTCCACCCTCCTTTTTTTCCCGTGGCTGCATTACACCAGTGTCAGGGCTGGACTCAGCCCTTCCTTCTCTGAGCTGGCCACTCAGCTGTCAGCTTTTTGCCAGCTCCTATATCTCCACAGTTACTCAGCTGTTGATGATATCCTGCTCATCAGTCCTGCCTACTTAAGCCGTCCAGTCCAGAGAATCTGGTTTCTGACAACCAGGCACTCATAGCCATATCTGGTGGGACAGCACAGTAGTCTACTTTTTGGGTTGAAATTTTTCATGTATTGTCCACGCTTTTTGATACTCAGATGGCAGCTTATTCAACAATAGCCCTACTCAATAAAAAAAAAATAATAACTTCACCATCTGACAATTAAAGCTCTCTCCTGCAGGTTACAACCACAGCTAAGCAGATGATTGTTAATTCCTGGAAGTCTCCTAACCTTAGCACTTTAGAAACAAGAAATAGGGTTACCCGGGCCATAATCCATGCTAAAATAGAGGCAGTCTACTTGGACAGAGTTCATAAATATGAACAGCTCTGGAGCCCTTGGGTTACATACTACCTCCCCTCCAACTTCCTTTTTATGTTATGATTACTCTGTACACATTACTTGTCTTCTAAACTTCTGTCAATAAAAAGTTGGAACATTAAATGGCCTGGTTGACAAATAGTCACCTCTAGGGCAAAATATGTCACGATGCAGTAAAGCTTCCTGACCTGTATACTTGTTGTCAGTGACTAAGTGGAGCAATAGATGTAACAATGCTGTAGTTTGCACAGGAAAATATTTAGCTAGTGTATCCTTATTTTACTCTTCGTCTCAATGACTTTTAACCCCCCCTGGCAGTATTCCCAAGTCTGGCTCGGGGTGGAACTTCAGTTCAATAAGAGGTAACGCCGAGCCAGACTCGGGATCGCATTGCAGGATGCAGGGGAAGTTACTTACCTTGTCCCCTGGATCCTGTGATGTCTCCCCGCTGTGTGTGCGAGTGCCTCCGCTCGATTCACACAGTGCCCGAGTGACGCTGAGCTCCGTTCCCTGCGATGTTACGGCGCACGGGAGCGGAGATCGAAGCCAAGTTCAGTAAAAAACACACAATACACACACAGTACTGTAATCTTACAGGTTACAGTACTGTATAAAAAAAAATACACATCCCCTTTGTCCCTAGTGGTCTGTCCAGTGCCCTGCATGTAGATTTATATTATATTATAAATACAGTTTTTTTCTGCCTGGAAACTGGAGATTGTCCATAGCAACCAAAAAGTGTCCCTTTATGTCAAAAAAGTGGTTTTAGACCAGCTAGAATCAGCAGAATCACAATTCGTCATCAAACACTAAATCTAATGACAGCAACAATTCTGCAACTGAGCAATATTTCAGTGTTTTTGATTTGATTACATTATTGAATAATTTTTATAGTTTATTATATTATCATTTATGATTTTGTGTTTCAAACTTTATCATACCCGGGATGTCTACTAGACTCTGGTTTGGACAGATTTAAGTGAGTTATTCCTAAGAATTGCAGACCTACAATATAAAACGCCAAATTTCCATGCAAAATAATTGTACCACTTTTGGTACAAAATTCCTGACATAATCATACCGCCAGGGAGTATAAACAAGGTGTTAGTAATAAGAATGTTTCCCCACTTCAAATTTCTGTTTGTATAATGTAATTACAAATTATGCGTAACAGATTCATGAACAAGTAAACACAAAGTTTCAGTTTACATTGAAATTGAAATAGAGTGGTTAAGGAACATTTCTAAAGCTCCCTTACCACCGACCACTAGAAACGTCATATAGAGCAAATGCGACCTGACTGATCTGTACATACACACAATTTTCTTTATCACAACTAAAATGAATAACTTAATTTTCATGCAGAATGATCACTCCACCTGAATTAGTCATAGACATCTTAAAACGCCCTTCAAAACCTCCCATTTGGGACAGGGATGTACGGGCCAAACACAATGTTACCCTCAAGTCAAATAAAAATCACCTTTCTGTGCTTAAACAACCATACTTAAGCCAGCTTAAGGCCCGTTGACAGAAATCAGGCAAGTTAGATGGAATGTAGAAGCACTATAAATGTTTACTAACCAGGCTCTTTAAAGGACTTCTAGTGAAGCCCCATTGTAAATGGTCAAGTCATATAATGCAGTTTAAGCAATACGCATCTGTAAGAATGGGGTAGTGGCCCATATTGACCTATAACTGAACTCGCATATATATGTCAAACTCTCAACCTTCGTTTATATTCCATAATTCCTACAGTAATGGCAATACTTTCCTAAAAATGTTTACACTAATGCAAAAGTAGATTTCACTCACTTATACAAAAAAACACATACATTATAAGGTCCAAAAGGCTAACAGGGCACATTCGCCCTCTTAGAAGAAACATACAACAGAGACAGTAAATATCCCATTTAATATCTAGAAAATCATCTTTACATTCCGTTAAATATGCTGGTTTTCAGATTGTGAAACATTGGCATATGAAAATATCCTAGCCACACCTAACAACAACCATATTTTCATTTTCTCCATCAGCTCATCCCCCACAGTAACCAAGATAGTTGCAATTAAGGATGTGTCTGCTTTGCATCACTTCACAGGAGGCTGAGAATGTGCACATATGTAAACAGCAATTGCACCACACATGAAAGGTATCACCATGAACATTAGAGTGAGAGCAATAATTGTAGGGCCATAATTTATGGCTAAAATGTAAAGGCTTTTAAAGTGCCACCTATGAACCTCAGGAGCTGGGAAACAGTGTAAATATTGTAGTGTGCATCCTCAAACCTAAGTCACACTGCACAAGCATCAATCCAAAATTTTGGGTCCAGAGTATCCTGCATGGCAACATGGATCACTATGGACATACAGTTCCCAGCACCTGGGAGGTGAGATGCTTGATTCTCAGGAGCAGATATATCACAACAAAACTGCTGCAGGAAATGGTGATACGTCGTAACTCTACCTTGGCGAGATAGTGTGACTTTGATAAATATGATTTTTAACATAAATGTTGTGCAGCTAAAACTACAGATTTAAGTGCAAATTGATAAACAATTTTTTTTTTTTTTTTGTAATTGTGCTGGGAAATTTTGTAATGTTTGTTCTATGCAAATCCCTTCCATGCGCTCCTTACTTTAAAAGCTAATAATAAAGTGATTGGAACTGTTGCCATTTTTGTTTAGCTCACTTAATTCTTCCCTGTCTGAAATTGTCCCTGTGTCCCTCTTTTCTTTGAACTGCAGCTGAGCAAATTAAGATACAGGGTTTTGAATATTACATTATGAAAAAAAATACCGGTAATTAAAAAAGTTAATGAGAGTTAACGGTTTCCCCTTATATCCAGTTCCCTTTAGATTTATTTCTAGGAAAGTAGTATTAGTTTTACCAGAATTAATATAGGTTAGTTAATGGAGTAGGGTAATTAATGGTTATTGTAGGTCTTTAATATTTATAGCAGAATTAATTAAAATAATTATAATAGTTAAAGTAAATTAATATTTTAGGTTGGATAATATTTTATGGGTATATGACAGTTTATTGGAAATTTCACTAGTTAATGAAATATACATTCAGGAACTTGAAAGTATCAAAGACATGACTTTTTTTTTTTAAATGTTCATGTGAACTTACAGCAAGTTCAGATATACAATTACTAAAGATGAAAAGGGGGAAACTAATTCAACTATCACATGCAAGGACTGGTAAACTGCAATATCTTACATTTTTGTTTTTGGGTTTAAATGTACACTATATTGTCAACAAGTATTGTGACACTGGCCCTTACATGCACATGAACTTTAATGGCATCCCATAGGGTTCAATGTTGAGTTGGCCCACCCTTTGCAGCTATAACAGCTTAAACTCTTCTGGGAAGACTGTCCACAAAGTTTAGGAGTGTGTCTATGGGAATGTTTGACCATTCTTCCAGAAGCGCATTTGTAAGGTAAGTAGCTGATGTTGGACAAGAAGGCCTGGCTCAGTCTTTGCTCACTGGAAAATGGTATTGCGCAGGATCCCTGGCTGGTTTAATGTACATACAGCAGCCATCTGGGGATCTGTCATGAATGAACATCATTGAGCAATGGGTCATGGTGGTGGTAGGGTATTGTGATTGACAAGGATCTACATCACTGCATAAAGTGATTAACATGGGATTTGGAAGGAAATGGTTTACTTTTTTAATGAAGGACTTTGTCAAGGTATTGGTGTTTTTTTTTTCTTTTAGGGCTCAATCACATTACCAGCTGCACTAGAGAGGACAGCAGTAGCAATTCATTGATCCTGGCACACTGCACTGTTTGTGTGACATTTCAATAAATTCTATTGGCTGCAGGACGGTGAATTGCGTCACACCACCGTGAACTAAAAAAAAAGTACTGCATGCTGTACTTTTCTCAGTGTACATGACCACAGCAGGATAGTGTGTGCTGGCCTTGTAGGAAAAAAAGGCATTTTGCCTTGACTTCTGGTGGAACTGTACTGGACAAGGCTTCCGAGCACAGTTCCACTGCACTTTTTTTGGGATGAGTAACAATGGGGACTGGAATCAATATTGAACTTGCAGATTCTGGCCTTGGAAACACCAACATCCCTTTTGGGTCACCCTAATATGGATGGCCAGGTAAGGGAAGACAGAAGTCCTCACCACCTGAATGAGACCAGGCCACATGTCTTCATCATGGGAGGGAACCTTGCAAGGTACCCTGTGCACCTGTTGAAGATACAAGGAACCCATCCCCAGATTCTATTCACCCAAGGGTAATATGGAGATTTGCAGGTTTGGTTTTATAATCTATAAATCCCCTTTATTGTAAGGGGGGCCCAGGTACTGGCACCCAGGGAAATAGTACACCTAGTTATTTATTCCCAGAAAATACATTAAAAGTAAATATAAATAAAACCCATAACTTAAAATAGTCCCTTATGCAAATTTAAAATCAGGCACATTGTGTATAAACCATGCTGCGCTAAGAAAATAAATTACCTTATAAATGTGTCAAATTGAATTTGTTACCAAACTCTAATAAGGTCCAAACTGACCACAAATACAAACAATGTATAACAATTGCAATGGATACTAATGCAAAGTACTTTAATAAAAAATTATCAATGTGAGCATCCTTCTTTCCCCATGATGCGTGAAATTTGAGACATTTAGAAGTAAATTTCATCTCCTAGTGCAGCAGGTTACATACACTATATTTACTACACGCGCTAAGTGTGCCTGCAGCTTAATATTAGTTGTAATGAGCAAACATTTAATTTATATTATCAGTCACATTTTTTACCAAATATGGTCATTATCATTTGGGGTAAATGAGGTAACCCAGGGTCCCTGGCTGCTTTGTTTTACAAACACTAATCAGCAAAACTATGCCATTTGTTTACATTCAGCTAAGGGGCTGGGAGCTGTCGTTCACAGGGAGCAGTCATCGACAACAGATGGGTCAGGAGGTTGGTGTGTTTTTTTGTTAATAAAAAGGACTTTGTCATGGTGAGTTTTTTTCCAATAAAGGACTTTCCCATGGTGTTAGTGTGTTTTTATTTATTTTTACTTTTTTGTGCATGAGCAACCAGGGGTACTATGTACCCCTCACTCATTCACATGGGAAGGCAGAATCTAGAGGCCTTATTTAAAAGGGCTTACATATTCTGACAAATCCCCCTAAAGACCTCAAAACCACTGGGTCAGGGTTGTTGGTTAGAAGCCTGTGTGCTCATCGACATAGTGGCAAGGTGCTTAGCCAGAGGGGTCCCACATGGCAAAGTGCCTTCCCTGTGCTTAAAGATGTGTTTTAGTGGGTTCACACTCACTGCCCTTCCATTTTTCAGGATAGTCAGGCTGCATGCTCAGATATAGTCTGGTGTGGATTCTGGGGGACCACACAATTTTTTTCCTTTTTTTATGTGCAGTTCTACCTTATAATCCACACCAGATCTAAAGGTTATGGTGTCTATAGGGTCCCATGTAATTTTTTTTTTTCATATGGCAAACTTTTTAAAATGCATACCGGACTCCCATAATGGGTAAGAGTCTGGCATTGATTTTAGGAGGAGCCCACAATGTTTTGGCTTTTTTTGGTGCACCATGAAATCCAATGACTGTGTGGCCACTGTGTACTAGCAACTGATGACATCTGTTACTAGGATGCAGGTGGGCAGCCACACAGTATACTCAGTTGTTAGAGTGCAGGCAGACCTTTTTTGTATTTATTTTATTGTTAGGTAATACATACCAGATAAAGGTCCAATATACATAAAAAGAATTTCCTTAGTTTACAACCAGATGGAAGCTGGATGAAATGTAATTTAGTGTCTGTAAATGTAATGGTATTTTTTTTTCTTTGTACATTTTGCTTTAGTTTATCTTACAGGTGCACTACTTGATTGAAAGCGCACCCATCGCACAATAATATTTTCAATATTTTCTTGTGTATTTTAAAACAATTTCCTTCACGTGTGAGAACACTAGTATATGGGTTGCAGCATCATCATTTGGCTATCTTAAAGTACTGTTGCTGTTCTGTTTTTAAATACCCATTCTAGCGCTTAAGCACCTAATATTGTGCATTTTTAATGTTTCACTTGAAGCACTTGAAGCAGGAGCCCAGAATGTTAACATAATTAAAGTTGAACCTTAGGCAGATAAAAAAACACAAATTAGAGCAGCTCTGGAAGAGTCCCCAATGTTCAAAATGTCCAGTTCACCGTTCTTCAAACTTTAAGGGGATCAGGTTGTCACCAGTGCATATGTAAAATGCTCAGGCTCAGTGGTGAGTGGAATTAAAAAAGGGCCAAAGCTGGTGATTAGTAGAAGTAAACATAATACTTATTGCGTTCCATACTTGATGTTAGTGGGTGGCCCTTTGCCCCAAGGACAAAATAATAGCAGGGCTGTATCTGGCTCCCTGGCCATAATTTAGGAGCACTACAAAAAATACATGCATTAAAAGCATGCAGTCTATTTACCTACACATTGGCCATTCCTCCTCCTCCTTTTACATAAATGCTCATATGAGCAGTTCATTTTTATATATATTTTTTCTTATTTCTAATCTCCTTTTAGTGAGAAATTCCAGTGGGTTGTTATACCTTTCTGTAGGTTCCATCATTCTGAGGATTCCAGTTTGGATTTACTAATGACAGTCGGCATCATTTTTTTGGCCTTTGATGCAATTGTTTTTTGTTTTTTTTTCAGCGTATTATGTATTATTTAGTCTGCCATTCATTGCATCCATTGTATTCACATCAGTATACGCTGTGGGGTGGGGAGTTTTGGTTTCATCTGCCCTTATCCTTATTACATATGACATTACAAAACAATGTTTCATCTATATGGTGTGTAATTTTTCATTATCCTTTATTTTATATTTGTATTGCAAAATCCAACACGTTGCTTGTCCCTTTATAAAAGCTATATACAAAGAGCGGTTGTTGATATTATGATTCTTGTCATAGGACTACAAACTTAGTGGTCTGATTTTAATGACATGTTGTATTGTACGACATGTTTTTAACGGTTTTGTATCAATAAAATGAGAATTCATTTTCTTATTATGTTATTTTTGGTGCATAAAAAAATCCCATCTAAAAATGTTTTACGTTTTCACTATACTATCGAGAATGTGGTGCACCCTTTTCCAAGTCAAGCATAAGTTTTTTGCTTATTTATTAATTTTTAAAATAATGGATAGTTCAGTCATCTGTGACCAAGACAGCATGCCAAAATTTACAGTAAAATTTATGTGAGGTCAGGAAAGAAGCAAAATGTAACACTATATGAATTGGGAGAACTTTAGAAATGGTTACAAAGGAGTCCGAATGTAATAGACAGGGAACTTTACAACAATACAGTGGTTGACAGAGCCATGCTGGCAAGAAATTACCAGGTATAGATGGTATTCTTTCAGAACCTTATAATATGTTTATTTTAAAATTTGTTAAGCAGTTATAAAGAGTTTAGATTAAGTGGATAAATGCAATTATTTGCCCACTTGATGGAAAAGAAGCACTATTCAATGGTACATTTTGGAGGCATATTTATTTTCATTGTCAAACATGAAATCCTCGCCAAATTAATGTATGGTTGCCTCTTTCATCATACCAAAGAAATTCTAAGCAGTTACCTGTGTGGATGTTACCTCTAAAAATTGTAACTGAATAAATTCATTATTTGAACTACTGTAAATAACAGAGTACCAATTAATAATATTCTTTATCTTAACTGATTTATTAAACTATTTGAAATTAACAAAAATAAATAAATTACTAACTAAATACATATATAAGGTTACTTTACACCCCCAAATTAATCTTTTTTTTATATATTAGGATGTGCACACCCAAATAGAAAAGTCAACCAGATTAAAAAAAGGCAGAAGCAAAGTAAAACAATTACAATAAGTGTAGCGGTGACACTTTTGAAAGGTGTCCGCTATGTGCAAATTTAGTAATTTCTCTCTCAAGAACAGTAAAACAGTAAAGGGGTTCTGAGAGTTAATTGCGTAGGTTAACTTTGGCATCAGTTTGGCTGTGCTGTGCTATGGTTCTACCTGGTCATGTGTACAGTTAGGTGCACATGACAGGTTCACGACCAGGCCTGGTTGGACGTTTTGGGTATCAACATTCCCCGGAGGCAATCAGTGGGTGCGTTTTGCCCTGCTGAGGAGTCTGGGGAAGGGTACTTAAGATGCTGGAGTCACTTGTTCTGGGTTCGTTTTCGTTCGGAGGGCCTGTTCCTGGATCTGGACCGGGGTAGCCCCGCGAGGGGTCCCGGTCATGGGAGAGCGTGCCGCTCCGCAACATGGTTAGTTTGACAAGCCTCACAGACCCACTTGGTCTGGGGCAAGGATCCATCTGTTCCCGAGTCTCAGAACCGGCTGGTCTGAGGCACAGTAACTGAGGGAGGATTCAAGGAGTCCGGGTGTGCTCTCAACTTGGAGGGGCACCGCAGCTCGTGTAAGCGACCGGGGGAGGAGTCTTCGGAGGAGGGCCAACAAGCTGGCATCCTGAGTGCCTGGTTGCTGGGTTGTCAAGGACAATAGAGAATCCATGCTTCCCCAATACTGCCAAGGAGACGGAATAGTTCCAGGTACTGAGGAAAGGTTCCTGTTTACTTCTGATTGCTACTTTAATTCAAGGTCAGAGACTTTGCAAATTCCGAATTCAAGTGCTGACTGCCATAATCTCTGGCTAGAGATTTGTTCAGCTTTGAAACACCCAGCTGTGAGTGGCTACTCTCTGGGTTGGCAAATAGAGACTTTCACATACTTGGAAGATCAAAGTGCCTGAGTTTCTACACCTTACCCTCTATTCCCACATGAGACTGTGTCTGTTGGATGTTACCCCTGCAAATAAAAACCTTACTAAAGGACGTCTATGGTGTCAGCGTCCAAAGTCGTTGGGTACTAACAATGGGAACCCCTAAACCTGGAAGGACAAGCCAAGAGGAGGTAACAGGTAAGCCCAAAAGTTAAGGCCGCTCCATCGAGGGTTATGGCAGCTACATAAGCAACCCAAAAATAGAAAACAACCGCCAAATAAGAGCAACCATTTGACACACATTTGAGAAGTGTACACATTTGCACACTTTCTGGTGGATTTACTAAAGGAATTATGAATCTTCATACAATAAATTGTGTGACTATCAATCTGAATTTCCCAATCATGTGAAAAGCAAATTCCTGTTTACCTATTTTACCCGCACATGAATAGATATTCAATCGAACTTGAACTTTGCGTTCACATGATTTAATATCTGAAATGAATATGCACATATTTTACCCCATTTATTGTGGGAATATTCTCAACTTCTTTAGAAAATCAGCCTGTATATCTCATCATATGCAATGTTTCTGAAGTGGTAGTGGAAAATGTAAACAGTACAGTTATAATTTTTTTCCTTTCTTTCACTACATATTACTAGGACATTTGCCATTCATACAGCCACATCATTGATTCCATTTCATGCAACAAGTTACAATACATAGAATGCATTAAGATAAAAACCTTCTGTCAAACTACTATGTTATAAATGGCATCCCCACTCATAGGTTCCCAACCCATGTACTCCTTAACCTCTCATTTGCATATATACCATATTGTTTAAATGTTTTGTTACTGTACAAGCTCTGTAAATTACCAGTTCTGGCACCGTTTGACACCTTGTTTGTTTAGTTTTTATTAAGAATGTAAGCAGAAAAAATTAAGATAAAAAAAAAAAGAAGAAAAGAAAACCTATTGCGTTTACAACCCCTTTAAGTGTACATTAGTTATGTTTTTTCCTGCATGGGATGGATAGGTGTTCCATGCATCTATATATGTAGGCAGTCCTATTCATGTCCATTGGGATTGCACAGACACAGCCGCTGCTCCCAATTTGACATCTTTGTGGGTGCAGGTGTATACAATACCCACAAGGATGTCACACTGGGAGCAGCAGCTGTGTCTGTGCAACCACAAATGGGATTGCCTGCACATGGATGCACGGAACACCTGTGCTTCCACTGCAGGGTAAACACAGCCCTTGCATGAGTTTACTGTTAAATACAAGGCCAAAGTCTCTTATTTCACGTAAGGGTCACAGAATCAGAAACTATTCATTTCAAGTATCTGGAAGCCCCCTTTAACTACCCCCCACTGGCTGTATAGTAAAATGATGGCAGGCAGAATTCACTCTCGTTCTGGGGCACCTCTCATACGCCCAAGGGTGTGGACATCGGCATCCCTGATTTTGCTATAGAGCCGATTACGCGGCTCTTTACTCATGTGATCGGCTGTGTCCAATCACAGCCGGTCACATGTAAATCTGAAAGTGCCATTTATCGTCTCTTATCGCCTCATACTGACAGAGGTGGCCTCGCCCTTACCTATATAAGAACTGTCAAATGGCGGAGGAGGCATTAGGTGGTCAGCTGTCAATGAGTGTGAGCTATTTTTTTTCAGGTTTTGGCGTTGTGATTGACAATGGATTTACATTAGGGGACACTTTATCTTATTTTTTAATAAAGGAATTGTCAATTTTTTTGGGTTTTATTACTTTTTGACACCCTGCCCTAAAGCACCCCCTCATGTTGAGGGCATGTGGCCTGGTATGGTTCAGGAGGTGGGTTTGCTTGTCTCCCCTCTTCCCCGACCTGCCAGGCTTTATGCTCGGATAAGGGTCTGGTATGGACAGGGGGGGGGGACCCCAAGCTGTTTTTTTTTTTGTTTTTTTTTCATTGATACGTCCCCTGGGGCTGTACCCGGACCCCCATAACCCTTTTATGGCCAATTATTTGCATATAAGCCTTCAAAAGGGACACTTATGTCCCTTCAAAAGGGTCGCCATTCGGGTCAGAACTTTTACCATGTTCGGGAGTTTTGCTGCAAACCGAATAGGGGGTGTTCAGCCCATCTGTACTCCTTTTTATGGTTCTACATCCAGAAGCTCTTACTTGCCAGTAAACTGAGGACATTGAGAGCACCCTTGGAATACAGCAGCTGATAAAAAAAGTAGGTCTTCAGAAAAATAACTAAATGCTGCTATAGATACGCTTGATGCTACAGAATTATTCAGGCCCTGTAAAGAATGAAAATCTAATCACAGAGAGATAGTTTCACTGTCATGATGTCAGGGCTAATGTATGCATCATTGTTCTTTAGGTACAGGGCATTGGGGCTATCCCCTTCCCTGGAAGCAGGATAGTACATGCTGAAACACAGAGTGGGTGAGTTGGAAGGGATAGTGCTGTCAGCATTGTGGCAAAATCTGCTTTTATTTTTTTATAATTACTAGGTTATTTATTTAAAAATAAAAGTACACTTTTCCCTAAACATGTAATACCCTTCTTTTGTTGTGGAGGCAGAGAATTAGAGAAAACTGTTTGAAGTTGATCAAAAGACTTTCTAAGTGTAGCACAGAGGCAACATTTATTATGTAGAGTTAAAAACTCAATTTGTTTCACTGCTGTCATTTTTGTTCTTTATTCTTAAATGGACATCAATATATGTTCTTGTTGTTAGCTGAGGTGTGCTGCTCATTGCTGATTCCTGACATGTTTTCCAATCCCAAGTATTTTTTTTTTTTTTACTGAGACTTGTCTAAGAATTTAGCATAGATCGAAAATGTAAATGAACTGATAACTTCAACTACTTCTCGTCAACAAACCCTGATCTGATTCATTAGTAAAACTGCAATAGTTATATTAAAGTGGATGTAAACTCCACTCATGAAATCTGACCTGGGCACATATATCTGTAGTGTTTACTTATCTTTCTCCAAAGCCCTAAGTCCCGTGTCTTTCTGCTGCTCCATTCTTCTGTTATCAGCGTGATAACTTCTAACAAAGTTCTGACACAAGAGATGAAAGCAGCTGGAAATTTGTACCGGGGAGGGTGCTATAAATAGGTAAGCAGATAGCTTGTCTATTCACAGCACAGCTCTGCAAGCTTCTTCGTTCCTCTGTCTATGTGGAGGAGGGGGGGGGGTGCCTTTACTCCAATCAGTGTATACCCAGACTGCCCTCTCACTGCTGAAACAGAAAGAACATGTTTTAACATCACGTGCACCTTCTAAAAATAATAAAACATAAGTAAAACTTATGTAGAAAGATTTGTTTTATCCCTGTGTATCATTTGAGGCTGTTCACTTCACTGGCTAAATGGGAGGGTTTACATCCAATTTAATTAATAAGTATATAAAGTATACGAGTATATGCTTTTCTCCTGATCTGACCTGAGCCTAGTTTTTGGTACTTCATCCACGTGGGCAGCATACATATCCTCCACCACTGTGTACTAATGGATGTTTAGCTAAGTAATTGCACTTTCCAATCTATAAATAACACCCATAACATACAAATCTCATATGTCAAAAGCATCTCTGTTTGGAATCAGTTTCTGCTCTGTATAATTTACTTATTTACCTAAAACACTGTTACACTCTTAACACATGCATAATTTCCACTAATTTATCGTTCCCAAGATGCATGACACACACTCTGCATGTCCACTGAGGTATGCTGTAATGTAGGGCAGTGAATTCACCTTGCATTACCTCAGTTTACAGAATATAAGCCTATGCTTCATATGGTTTAGCATCATACAGAATGTAAATACAAATCATCACAGAGCAATCTGGATCCCTTCCCAACTCTTTATAACATATTTCACATTTTGACATTTTGCTAAATGTGTTGATTTTACATTTATTTTATTTATGTGTGTATTTTTTTTTTAATTCTAGGATATATTTATTGATTTACAGTCATTGTTGTTTTCTTTCTGGTGTCATTGCTGTTTTTTTCACACCACATGTACAAACCCTATTATACAGAAGAAAACAGTAGAAAATCATAAAAAGAACTGTTTTAGGAATATGTTGTCTTTCCCTTGCAAGTTATAGTAATAATAGTATTATCTCCTTTCTTATTGAAGTTACCATCTAATAAGGGGAGGGAGAGTGTAAAGGAGTGGGAATATAATAATGCTGTGAGTAAAATCGTTGGCCATTTTCCTGCATCTGTAGAGTAATGACGACATACCATAGGAAAGTGCTTATGTGGGAAGAGAAACTGCTTCAAATTAACAAAATTGCTCCAGTAACAATCCTGTTGCCATAACTTCACTTCTTAATTTTAATCACTATGGTACCATAAAGTACTCTATAAAGCTGGAAGACATGTGTAAGAATACTCACTTAGAATTTATACAATAAAGTAAGAATTTTGTAAGGCCTGTCTCCTCGAGTAAGCTTGTCCTTTGGTGAAGAGCCTCTGAGTGCGCTAAGCGTATGTGTAGCCCCAAATTAGAAACCATTCTTTAATTTGCTGTTACACGTGAGAAGGACTCTTGGTATAAAACTATTTTTCCAACATTATGACTTTGTAGATACCCTTGTCTTTCATTAACAGCCATAAGCATAAAATGGGAAACCAGAGATACAACTGGTGCTCTGTAGAATGATTATAACATAAATATTGCCTTAGGTGAGAGTGATGGATATGCCCTGTGCAGATACCATTGATTTTAGTTCTGGTTTTGGCCTTACTTTCAGTGAACAATGAAAATCGTAGATTCTGGATAACTGATTTCCCCTCAGAAATTGATCAATTTGAGGATTGTTTGCATTGGTTAGAATTTGTCCATACAGAAATGACCTCCTCCTATTATGTTTTTGACCAGATTGGACAGTGTTATTTGTATGGCAACTTATTTTTAAGTTAAAGATTAACAAAAGATAAAGCATATACTGTATAAATGCTGGAAAAGCACTTTGTAATTTAATGTTATTCAATATTACCTTCCTATTTTAATGTTCAGAGAAGTATCCTTTTCTAAAAAAAATGATTTTCTTGCAGTCATGGCAGTTATACCTAGAGGTTCTCAGAAATCTCACTGTCTACCCTGTCTTTCCCAGAATCTCTTATAATTTCAGGCACCGCCAGCATTGTCCTAATCCTTTACGGAAGTATGCATCTCATTCTTGAAAATATGTCTGACACTAAAATGAATATGAAAATGTCTACAGGGGCATTGAATGTACAGTTTGAGAACGTTTTTGTCCAAACTATGTTTGTATCCATAATAAAAAAAATATATTTTAAATGAATGAAAATGTATTTGTTGCCAGTGTGCTAAGTTTAGCTTTATCAGAGTAATCCAATGCATCCATTAGTGCTTGTTATTGTATAAGGGTCACCAGGAGACAGTAGTAGTGCACTTTTATCATTTTAAATTAAAACATATGGTGCTACATTGCATGCAATTTTAGTTCTTTAAATGTGCTCCATCCATGTGTTTGAAGGCCCTATTTTCAGTTTTGACTGGAGTGTACCATTGATACAATCCCAACACCTAAGCAATATTCACTTTTCAAAAGCAAATTTTGAAAAGCTTAAACAGCAGGCCAGTGATTGAAACACATTTCAGGGGACATTGCCATAAGAATCCTAATAATGCTTTTGGTAGTGTATTCTGTTTTGTTGGGAGAAAGGAGAAACATGTGTCAAAAAGGTACTCAAACAAATTACGTTATCAGGGTTGATATTGTAAACACTGGAAGTACAGCCAAAAACACAATGAGGTACTTTAGAAGCATTATTTTAACATTTTGATTCTTTTCCAAAAACTGGTGATTATTTTACTGAAGAACATGAAATAAAGTATAAAGTATAGACAAAAGGCTCTGCATTACCCAGTGATGCATTACAACATTTTGACCAGTTATATCAAAATTGTCAAGCATTTATTATTTGTTTTGCTTCTCATGCACTGAAACAACAACATTTCACATTATTCATCTGTCTGCATTTTTTCTATTTAGTTAGGGTTCAGGGCTCAATCATGATTCTTTCCAAAATCACCAATCTAGAACTGGAGGCATCTGTAAAATGCATGTGCTTTTAAAGAATAGTCTGACCCACAAAGAGAGCTTTCTTTTGGTGGTATTTGATCACCTCTGCGGTTTTTATTTTTTGCTAAACTAAAAAATACCAACATGTTTGAAAAAAAATGTTTTTTTTTTAGTTTGTCATAACATTTTGTTTTTCCCTTCACTGACTGGCACTGATGAGGCAGCACTAATGGGCACTGAGGCAGCACTGATGAGTTGGCACTGATGAGGAGGCGCTGATATGTAGAATTTATGGACACCGATAGGCGGCACTGATATGCAGCACTGATGGGCACTGACAGGCTGCACCGATTGGCACTGATGGGCAGCACTGATGAGGTACTGATAAGACAGATGTTACTGCTGGGCAGTGATTGGCACTGTGGTGGGCAGTGATTGGCACTGTGGGGGGGCACTGGCAGAATTGATTGTTTTTACATTGATGGGCACTGGTTGGCAGGTGATTTGTACAATTGAGGGGGCTGTGCTGATAATCAATATTCTAATTATCAGCACAGGCCCCCCTCTGACAGGGAGAGCCGCTGATCGGCTCTCCCTGTCAGCACGAACCGAAGAATGACGTTTACCGGCACTTCCTGGTTCACGCGATGATCAGCTGTGATTGGTCACAGCTGATCACGTAGTAAGAAGCCTCTGACAGAGGCTTCTCATCACGCTTGGAGATTTGGGGTGTCAGACTGACATGCCACGATCTCCGTACTGCACGCCCCCATGGGCACGCGCCGGCATGTTATCTTGCTGGGCGTCATATGATGCCCACTCAGGATAACGGAACCACTTCCCTCAGAGTATAGCTATAAAGTGGCAATGAGGTTTGTGAACTGATTGTTTGGCAGGCCAATACACAAACCTAGACTCTTTAGGTGTAATGCCCTTTACTAAAGCAGTGCTTTCAGAAGGCATCAGTACTGGAACACATTGTAAACTCACGTGGGCTAAGACTGAAGGGGACAACATGTGTTTGCCTTATAAAGGCCTAATTCACTACTTGATAGGATAGATAATGTAGGATTGTGCCTTCTTGTCCACAAGAGAAAAATGCATATGCTATGCTAAATGTGCTATGACTAAGCACTGTGCCTGGTGTGAAATGCATCAGAGGCTGTACAGTTAGTCTGTACCCATTTGTGATGCTTTGATATCCATTTTTATACAATAAAGATGATTTTTTTTTTGGAGTGCGTCTATCCAGCTATTTATTTTTTCTATCACTCCATGCATAAAATCAAAATACAGTTCACATTATCTTTCTGTATTTCAGCTTTATATAACTCCCTACATAGCAGAATTCAGATAAGGAAGAGGAATGCATTGCATTGTATGGTCCTGTTGGAATGTCACTGGTAGCTTACTGACAAAGAAAAAGCAAATACCAAAGTTGGCATGGTATTATTAAACAGGATTTATATAGCACCAACCGTTTACGCAACACTTTACAATATAAAAAGGAGACAATACAGTTATAATAAAATAAAATACAAGAGAATTAAGAGCCCTTCTCAGAAAAGCTTACAATCTAATAGGGTGGGGCATGTGGTACAAAAGGTTTTAACTGTTGGAAATGAGCTGATGGAAGTAGTAAAAGATTAGTTGGAGACGTGATAGGCTTTCCTGAAAAGGCGAGTTTTCAGGGACCGCCAAATGGTAGCAAGAGTAGGGGATAGCCGCACAGGTGAAGGTAGCTAGTTCCAGAGGATGGGAGAAGCTCTGGAGAAATCCTGGAGATGAGCATGGGATTAGGAGATGAGAGAGCTTGAGAGTAGGAGGTCTTGAGAAGAACAGAGAGGACAATTTGGGTTATATTTGGAGACAAGATTGTTGATGTAGCTCGGGGATGAGTTGTGAATGGCTTTGTATGTTGTGGTTAGTATTTTGAATGTAATTCGCTGGGTGATTGAGAGCTAGTGTAGGGATTGGAGCAGAGGGTTGACACTGAGTGGTTGATAGGGTTGGCAGACACTGAGCGGTTGGAGAGGCAGGCCAATGAGAAAGGAGTTGCAATAGTCAAGGTGAGAGATAACAGGGAGTGAATGAGGAGCTTGGTGGTTTCATTTGTTATAAATGGGTGGATTTTAGAGATGTTATGAAGGTGAATTCTACAAACTTTTGACTGACGATTGGACTTGAGGCTGAAATGACAAGTCAGAGTCTAGAATTACACCTAGTTCCTTGGCGTGAGGGGAGGGACTGATAGTTACATTGTGGATTTTTATGGAAAATTCATAGAGGGGGACACAGGCAGGGGGGAATATTAATAGCTCAGTTTTAGAGAGGAAGCGGTGCGACATCCATGCTGATATGTCAGTTAGTAAGTTAGTAATGCGAGAGCAGACTGAAAGAGTGAGGTGAGAAGTAGACAGATAGATTTGGGCGCCATCTGCGTATTAGAGGTATTGGAAGCCATGGGCGGTTATCAAGTGACCAAGGGAGGAGGTGTAGATAGAGAAGAGAAGGGGTCCAAGAACAGAGCCTTGGGGGACCCCCACAGAGTGTGGCAATAGAGAGGAGAGGACAGAGTTGTAGGTGACACTGAAGGAGCACTGTGATAGATAGGCAGAGAAACAGGATAGAGCAGAATGTCGGAGGCCAAGGGAATGTAGTTTATTGACGTTCACCTTTATTATCCAGTAGGGTGATGCCAAGCTGCAGCGGTCTGTAATCTTTCAGTGTTTTCTGATGGGGTGCTAAAATCAGGAAGTTAGAATAACAGCATTACAAATATTTTGTTTATTAATATAACTCACGTACGTGTTTCAGCTGTGTAAGTAGCCCAAGTTTGCCCAAGGTTGAGCTTTAAGTATCTGTCTGTAATTTTTTTGATGCAATAATGACCTTAATTCTAAGATGTGGTCTGGTACCAGCTTTTAACAGATAAATACATTTTCTCTGTATGTGCCATAATATAGCATTTACCCACCCTTGCAGTCAGCCATGACATTATTTCACTTAATTATGGTTAAATAATATGGTGCAAAAATGTAATAAACTAAACTATAGTATTTTGACTACAAATCTGTCCTTTAAACAGTTTGCAGTGATCATAACAATGAATGTCTGGTATGTTTTCCCTTTAACATCTCAAGGCTGCTGTGGTTTCCTTGTCAAGGCTGTTTTGTCAGGCTGTCTTCATCAGTTTCTAATCTGTTCTGTTTATGTGGATTATCTAGGGTTCCATCCTCACCAGTCAGTGCCAATGTCAGGACAATGTCATCCAGTGTCTATGGAAAGGATGCCAAACTGCAACCTCCCCTCAGTATCAAAAGCAGCAACCAATCAAGTGAAGCATGCAGATAGAATGCAGAAGGTTGGAGAAGGCAGCACAATAAAGCAGTCAGGGGTGGTTAGCTTGAAATTTATTGAGGGCCTCAAGTGCAACTCATTCTCAGTGGGCTGCACGATAGCATGATTTCATGAGTTCAGGTGCATTGCATCCAGTTAAGCAGCCCATTATAAAAATGGGCTGTAACACCAACATTTCAGAATTACTTTCACAATTTATTGCATTGTATTGTGATTTACACCAAAGAAAAAGTGGGACTAAAAAAAGGTCCCATGTTTGGTGTCAGTGACAGTATTCCTAACTCCCAGCATTTGTGTCAGTAGATGCAATATTAAAGCAGTATTTAACCGAAAAACAAACATTTATTATATTGCAGTTTACCAATTCTAAGATGTGACGGCTGCATTAACTTTAATTTTTAGGCTTTCTTTCCTCTAGTAATCTAGCCAGTAAGTCTGTTTTTTCAAAAGAACAAGCTATCTTGCAAATTGTATCAGTTACAGGGATGATACAAACCATTTAACACTAA